>JABSTQ010009684.1:0-438312 GCA_013358835.2 Ixodes persulcatus | reverse complement strand
GCTGTACATCATTCAACTTGGGGATTTCAGGGCGGCGTCATGTCCGATTGCAGCGCCGTCTATGTGCATCTGGGCAATTTCACGGAATTCGGCAGGGCGAACGACAGAGGGGGCACGAGCCAAATGTAGGCGTCTCACCATTTTCAGCTGTACCTCGTGGTGGGCTGCACTAAACATCTAGCGGCCCCCTTCCTACAGCCGCTGTGATGTGGTTCGTTTACGCAGCACCTTAATGGCTATTTCAGGTTTGGTATGTTGTCCGCTGCTCTTATCATTCGTTAATCACCTAGCATAGGTATTCCATTACGTCGAGAGAAATTTCTCCCTTTGGCAGCACTGCCTCCGGCCACTATGTCTATTGCGCGGGAGGCTAATATGGTTCCGCTTTTAATTGTGCTGAGCACAGCCATAATGTCGACTGTACTCCGTCCCACAGGTTGTGTGCAGCAAAGACGAAGGCAAGGGCAGGAGTGCATAGGACTGCAGTGAGCTTTGTTTACATGAGTGCTTGCGCAAGAATGGCACGTTTAAAAGCAATGTGCCCGTGTCTTTGCCCCTGCTGCAGACAACTTGTGGGATGGAGTATAGGCAATGACATCACCTGATAAACGCCAATTGAGAGCAGCACCGCCCTGTGGAAGTACGGCGCGTCCACCTGAACGCATCTGCAAAGCCTTGGCTGTCAGGGGCGGTCCTGGGGTGTCTCAGAGGGCCAAGTAGTGACGTGCTGGCGTCGCCAAGTGGCAAAGCCGATAATCGCGCCAGTCTGCAAGTAGCCTTGCCTGTGCTCTGTGGGATACTAAGCAAGTGACGTAACAAATGAACCCCTTTCAGACTGCAACTTGTCGAGCGCCTGCCAGGGTGGGTCGTTTGGAACGAAAAATGCGGCCATCCACTCGAATTACAAACGTGCGATTGCTATTTACGGTATAATTGATCAGATCCAACTGATTTCTGAACGTACCAAGCGTTCTGTCCCGTGTGCCACGTCTAAACGGCAGGTATGTGACAGATTCCCTCCCCCCTATACACAAACTCAACTCTGTTACGTCACGGCACGGTGGTGGCGCGTCGGGCGCTCTTCCGGTCTGGGGCTGTGGGCGGAAGTACCCCATGTGTGAAACGTGTATTCCTGCGTTGTTTTGAAAGGAACCAGACAAAAACCTGCCTTTTTGTCAGAACGCCACGACTGGGGCTGTACCAAAAGAGTCGAGAAAGGTTTGAAGGTCAGTTGTCATGTGCTCGGTTCGTCCGAGAACGTGGATATGTGCCGTTAAGAGGGAAAACCAGACGCCGCCGGACCACGATTGCTTGGGCGGGAAGCACTTTGGGTTGAATTCACGGATACTTGTGGTCATCAGATTTATTTGATGAACATGAACGCCAGAAAACCGTCAAGTTGTACGGACCACCTGCGGACTACGTTCAGTGCGTCTTCAAGTTAAACGGCCGCCTGATCGTTCAAACTGTCGTCTGCTCTTTCGAACGTTTCTGCCTGTCGTCTGCTCTTTTAGACGACACCGGCCCGTAGATCAAATGCTGTCCCGGTACGTGCGATAAGACGTAAGTGCAGGCCTCAAAAGACTTAAGCTTGAAGGTTGGTAAGCAGGCTCGATGTAAACAGTGGGTCTCGCAGGCTCGATGTAAACAGCGTCTGAGTGCTCTGGTTCAAGTACTGCTAATGTGGCTTTGTTTGGAAAAGCTATTAATCTCTATTTTTTTTAACTATTATTAAAAGCAAAGCAATAACTTTTACAATGTTTTGGGTCATATGGGACAACTGCAAGACCATGCTGCCGTTCGGATGCTATTAGTAACTATAGCGAACACATCAAGCTACTATGGCCCATGTGTC
The DNA here is from genome assembly GCA_013358835.2 of Ixodes persulcatus. Taxonomy (NCBI): domain Eukaryota; kingdom Metazoa; phylum Arthropoda; class Arachnida; order Ixodida; family Ixodidae; genus Ixodes; species Ixodes persulcatus. Next base: position 436,457 of record JABSTQ010009684.1, on the reverse strand, counting down.
TGCTACAGCAATAAATATGTGGCCTAGGAGTGCTGTCACTTGCATCACTTTGGCTATCTAATTATATCATTGTCTAGCATCGGTTGTATTAGCTGTGCAAAGTTGGTCGTGGGAGCTGTTGGCGCAACTTGTACCATTTGAAGCCAATGCAAGCAGCTATCACTCTTGTTATTGTTGCGACACCTGACAGTGGCTGTACATCATTCAACTTGGGGATTTCAGGGCGGCGTCATGTCCGATTGCAGCGCCGTCTATGTGCATCTGGGCAATTTCACGGAATTCGGCAGGGCGAACGACAGAGGGGGCACGAGCCAAATGTAGGCGTCTCACCATTTTCAGCTGTACCTCGTGGTGGGCTGCACTAAACATCTAGCGGCCCCCTTCCTACAGCCGCTGTGATGTGGTTCGTTTACGCAGCACCTTAATGGCTATTTCAGGTTTGGTATGTTGTCCGCTGCTCTTATCATTCGTTAATCACCTAGCATAGGTATTCCATTACGTCGAGAGAAATTTCTCCCTTTGGCAGCACTGCCTCCGGCCACTATGTCTATTGCGCGGGAGGCTAATATGGTTCCGCTTTTAATTGTGCTGAGCACAGCCATAATGTCGACTGTACTCCGTCCCACAGGTTGTGTGCAGCAAAGACGAAGGCAAGGGCAGGAGTGCATAGGACTGCAGTGAGCTTTGTTTACATGAGTGCTTGCGCAAGAATGGCACGTTTAAAAGCAATGTGCCCGTGTCTTTGCCCCTGCTGCAGACAACTTGTGGGATGGAGTATAGGCAATGACATCACCTGATAAACGCCAATTGAGAGCAGCACCGCCCTGTGGAAGTACGGCGCGTCCACCTGAACGCATCTGCAAAGCCTTGGCTGTCAGGGGCGGTCCTGGGGTGTCTCAGAGGGCCAAGTAGTGACGTGCTGGCGTCGCCAAGTGGCAAAGCCGATAATCGCGCCAGTCTGCAAGTAGCCTTGCCTGTGCTCTGTGGGATACTAAGCAAGTGACGTAACAAATGAACCCCTTTCAGACTGCAACTTGTCGAGCGCCTGCCAGGGTGGGTCGTTTGGAACGAAAAATGCGGCCATCCACTCGAATTACAAACGTGCGATTGCTATTTACGGTATAATTGATCAGATCCAACTGATTTCTGAACGTACCAAGCGTTCTGTCCCGTGTGCCACGTCTAAACGGCAGGTATGTGACAGATTCCCTCCCCCCTATACACAAACTCAACTCTGTTACGTCACGGCACGGTGGTGGCGCGTCGGGCGCTCTTCCGGTCTGGGGCTGTGGGCGGAAGTACCCCATGTGTGAAACGTGTATTCCTGCGTTGTTTTGAAAGGAACCAGACAAAAACCTGCCTTTTTGTCAGAACGCCGCGACTGGGGCTGTACCAAAAGAGTCGAGAAAGGTTTGAAGGTCAGTTCTCATGTGCTCGGTTCGTCCGAGAACGTGGATATGTGCCGTTAAGAGGGAAAACCAGACGCCGTCAGACCACGATTGCTTGGGCGGGAAGCACTTTGGCTTGAATTCACGGATACTTGTGGTCATCAGATTTATTTGATGAACATGAACGCCAGAAAACCGTCAAGTTGTACGGACCACCTGCGGACTACGTTCAGTGCGTCTTCAAGTTAAACGGCCGCCTGATCGTTCAAACTGTCGTCTGCTCTTTCGAACGTTTCTGCCTGTCGTCTGCTCTTTTAGACGACACCGGCCCGTAGATCAAATGCTGTCCCGGTACGTGCGATAAGACGTAAGTGCAGGCCTCAAAAGACTTAAGCTTGAAGGTTGGTAAGCAGGCTCGATGTAAACAGTGGGTCTCGCAGGCTCGATGTAAACAGCGTCTGAGTGCTCTGGTTCAAGTACTGCTAATGTGGCTTTGTTTGGAAAAGCTATTAATCTCTATTTTTTTTAACTATTATTAAAAGCAAAGCAATAACTTTTACAATGCTTTGGGTCATATCGGCATTCGCTGCCCTGCTCTTCCATCTGCCAAGGCAACTCTGGCAAAGGAGGCTGCTGTGATGTATTTGCTGCCACAGTGTGAATGTGCATGCTCTCGTTCTTGCCTCTTGCCCGTTTGTGTATCACAAGCTTTCCCAAACAGTTCAATGCATTACTGTACAAAGTCATAGGCACGTTCCCTTTTGTACGCTTTCAGTAAAAAAAAAAAAAAAGTCGCATTGTGTTGAGGATGTCTAGACAGCGAAAGGTCGGCCTGCCTCAAATGGCGCCAAGCTTGCCGCTGTAGATGAGAAATTTAGCCAGTGCAGTATGACCGAAAGCCTGGGATCTTTAACGTGCATCATGTAGTAGCGATTACACAAACGCGTACCGGTATGATCCTCGTCCAGATCGAAATGAGCAAGGGCTGGGATTGAGCCCAGGATCCCTGGGTTCTGCAGCGCGAGCGTTTGCTCCACATGCCCCGAGCTGAGACGTGCTAGCCCACTCGGCCACCGTTCCCCCATGTGTTTTGATTCCGTTCAGCACTATTGCGAATTTGAAATCATTTCCCAGTAGTTGAAGCAGGGGCAATTGAAACTTCTATGGTACAAACCAACATTCTTACTACAGTTTGCAAAGCCGACTGAAAGTATGAATGCCTTTTTAAAACCATCTAATGCCCTTAGGCAAACATGGGGTACGTTCTTCCCAAGTGTGTTAATTTCACAGCAGACTCCTCCGGCCTGCACAGAGGACGCAGTTTCTACAGTTTTCGAAATTAATGTGAAACAGAGTGTAGTGGATTGCGTGCAGGCCTACCCTCTGGCAAGCTTGAAGAGCTGCGATGTTTTCAAGTGGCTGTAGGCAGGCATGTAGCCAAGATTTTGTTTCGGGGGAGGCCCGCCCATGACAAAATGTTGTATGAGGGGGAGGGAAGAGAGATGGCCCCAGCAAAATGGAAGATTTCGGGGGGGGGGGGGGGGGGGGGGAGCTGGGCCCCATGGGCCACCCCCTTGGCTACGTGCCTGGCTGTAGGTAAATCTTGTATATGGAGAGGTTTGTATGTTTCCCATCACACACAAAAGTAGTTCTTTTTTTTTTTTTTTACTCGACTGCCAAATTAGCAGGAACAAAGAAAATTAGACATTATTTGTTAAGAAAAAGGAAGGTCGGTCTGGCAGTGCATGGCGACACTTTGTCACGCTCTATGTGAGAAATTTGACTAGTGCGGTACAACCGATAGCCCAAAGTCTTTAAGATGAATCATATAGGAGTAATACACGGCCATGCGTAGGTACAGTGCTCATCCAGGTCAAAACGGGCAGGGGTGAGCAGTGCAAGTTTTCGCTCCACACACTGCGAGCTGCAGTGTGCTAGCACATTCTGCCACCAAGCCCCCTCCAAATCAGCAGGTCCTGTTGAAACAGCGTGCAATTATTACTATTGCTGTTGATGGGGGCACGCACACGTAGGGAAGGAAAATAACAGCCAGGAATTCTGGTAAGGGGAGGACGCTGTACATCGTGGAACACAGGAACAGGCTTGGCATGAATCCTTTTTGCTTCAGGATCACCATCACTACTCCAAGCTCACCACAGACTTTGCATTCATGAGAGCTTTCTCCAGCAACTGTTTCTTTTTATGAGACACTGCACCGCTCGCAGTGGCAGCTACTCTACGACACCTGCTCGCTGGTCCACAGCTGCCCGGCCTGGTATGTGGAGAGTCAGAGAACCTGTGGCGTGCACCTATTGTGACTCTTCCTTGACAGTTTCTTTAGCTTAGTTATTTTGCATGGCACCAAGGTTTAAGATTCTCTAGAACTTCAGGGTCATGTGGTAACTGCGTTTTCCAAAGTGTTTCCGACATTAAACAGCAAGCCCCCTGGTTGTGCTTCTCACTATGCCACAGTCACCTGTGTGGTGCACGAAGCAGTGGTTTAAACCATTGAAGGGTGCGCTGGTGTCTCTTAAGCTGTCCCGGGCACTCAACGGTAAATAATATTTGTGCTGGTGATCCAATATTCAACGACAAACATTGCAGCAAGAAGTTACCTTTCAATGTGCACACATTACTGTTGTACAGCCTAAAATATTTCAACGGTGAAGAATAGGAGAGTGACTTTCTTCAGGGTACTGGAACACTTTTTTTATGGGGGGGGGGGGGGGGGGGGGGGGGAGCAGAAGAGTAGCAAAATCAGGCAGGAATACAAATTGAAAAAATCCACTGCGGAAAAAAAATAAAAGCAGTGTGAAGAGTTGCGTTGCTTACACGTCAATATTTAAACCAAACTCGTGGCTAAAACGCAGGCTAGACGGAGAACGGCTCACGATTAATCCGAGACGGGGACAAAAATAATAAAACGAAGAGACGCGCGTGTGGTTGCCCTTCACTTTTAATATTTTTTTCCCTTGTTTTGTTACTCCGCAAAGTCGACATAGTACGAGAAAACACGCAGAAGTAGGAGTGCAAAGAGGCTCCTGGGCGGGCTTTGCCGTCTCGCGCGGTTCTGGGGGGCCGAGGCCTTCGGTTACGTTTTCGGGTGCGTGGTTCACGGGGGAGTCGGTGCAACGGACTCGACGCGTATTGAAAAGAAGACGATTTATCCAGATTACGCAAAGCTCGAGAAACACCCCTTGCTTCACAAAATAAGTACGCTCGTAGAAAAGCGAAGCAAACGAACCGCATTTTGCAGATTGAAGACAAATGGACGAGTCGTCACGAAAACCACTCGGCATCAGCGGTTAATTTCGCGGCCGCTCGCTGCTCGAAGTAGCAAAGTGTTTCTGCCGATCCAAGACAAGCCAAATTTCACGGAGTCGTTATGACGCGATCATAGCTCACGGTAGCATCGGCGGTTAATTTAGGGGCCGCTCGCTGCTCGAAGTAGCAAAGTGTTTCTGCCGATCCAAAACAAGACAAGCCGCGTTTCGAGCGCTGTCCGCCACGTGGCCACCCGGCTTTCTTGAAGCCCCCGTGGCCCCCCGTCACTCAGTCTATCCACGCACGCACTTCCCTTTCTCTCTAATATAATCATCGAGCGTCTAACAAAGCTCCGCGTCGAACGTCCTATCAGAGCGCGACGACTGCCTCGGGTTTATGCAAAGAAGTGGTCCCAGCATAATCCATGCTTATCCCTTTCCAAGGGCGGCAGTCCAGGGAAATAATCCCCTCTAATCCCTTTTGAGGGGAGGGACCCTTTTTTTCGACGTACTATACCACCGGGCAGTAGGAGAATGGGAGCGTTAGCGGCGAGCTGGCGGTGTGCCGGTAATAATAATAATAATAATTTCATTTGCACTTACTGGAATGGGCACATGTGGTGGTGTGCGAGGAAGCAGAGCGCCTGCCAGCCCGCCACCACATGTGAAAACACATATCAGGCATATATATGTACAGAATATACACAATACAGAAAGTACATACAAAGGAAAGAAAAGAAGGTGGGAAAAAAGTAAGGCATTATGAAGAGGATGCCAGCTGCATCTCATACATCCTGGCCAGCTCTCGTGATAGGGTTTTACTGCGCTAATGGCGCCGATGCCACCGACATATTTTAGGGGCGAAGCTCCTTAGGGTCTAGCCTTGTCCGTTCGTCCGTCCGTCCGTCCGTCCGTCGGTGCTCACATCGGTTGCCATCCCATCTGTCTTCTTAAAAAAAAAAAAAAAAAAAAAAAAGTTCGCGCAGTCGACAGGATTCGAACCTGTGCGGGGAGACCCCAATGGATTTCTAGTCCATCGCCTTAACCACTCGGCCACGACTGCAGGACGAGTAGGGGGCTCTGAGATGTGGCAGTAACCCAAGAGTTGGGGATGTCATGGATGAAACGTTGCCTGTAGCCGCTCAACGTCTATACAGGAGAGAGCGCTGCGGTCAAATGCGTATATAATCGCGTCAAACTTTGCATGCATGGCTCAACGTTTATAGACGAGAGGGCGCTGCGGTCAGATGCTCAAATGCGTATATAACCACGTTCCATACCACACATTCTCTTTCTGACATGGACCGTTCACTTAAAGGGATACTTCAACGAAATTTGAAATATTCCCGTCGCGTTCAAAAATAGGTTGAATATGATCCACAATATCCGTAAATGGCAATCGCACGTTTGTATTTTGAGCGTGGTGGCTGTATTTTTTGTTATAAACGGCTCACTCTAGCGAGCGCTCGGAGAAGACCCAGCGGAGACCACGTGACATCCAACGCAATCGTGACGTAGGTCGTCTCGGGACGAGCAAAGCTACGGCGAGGCTGACGTCGAGGGGATGGCCTAGTCGTTCCAGCCACCGAAGCGGCTGCTTTTGTACAAATTTTGAGTGAGGGATAATCTTCTATAATCTTGTAGGGGGACAATAGCGACTTCTGCGACACACAAAAGGCATTCTCGGGAAGAGGGGAGTTCCTCCTTCCCCACTTATCTCGTCGTGGCCGGAGGCGAGACACTCACCGTCACTAGCTGTCAAGGTTCCTAGACGGGCATTACAAGCGAGGCGTGAGCGACATCCACCAGGTGCTCTTTGCTAATCGTTTAATTCGTTTTAAAATTCTTTTTTGAGACTTTTTTAACACAATATTGGTATGTTCGATGTGATACTGCTCCTTTGAACACATACAGACCAAAAAATGAGCGCCGAAATTTCGTTGTAGTATCCCTTTAAGAGGTGGAGATGCGTTCCCACGGCTTCTAGCGGATCCAAGCTGATCCGCTAGAAGAACCACTGGCATTTCACCGACCATAAAGCAGTAATAATGAAGTCGAAACGCAACCCGGAACTCAGCACTACCTATGAGCAATAATAAAAAAAATCAGCACTACCTATGAACAATAAAATCAGTATCATCAGCGCCACCAGAGCTTCGCCCCAATCAACATCATTCACCACGTGGAGATGCGGTCATTTTTCTGAACAGGCGCCTCTCATAACCGCGATAGTCATGGACACATCGCAGCTGAGCGAAATTCCATTAGATATGCTACACTACAGCATGGGACTGGTCCCATACGCCGGAACGAAGCGCAGCAGGTCGTCAGCACGACAGTCGCTTCTCCGCCGCCGTCAGTCGTTTCCGCGGTATCTCTAAAAAGGGAACGCGCTGTCACTCACTGACGTAGCAGAAAATGCAGAGTTTTCTATGGGCTTTATTAACTTTTATTTTGTCAGGATATGCTCGCAAGGCAGAGCGGATAAAAAAAGAAAAGAAAAAGATGCAGTACACCGTCTTCGACGATCACGACTTTCAAACACGACTTTACTAGGGATGCCGCGAACTTTTTTCGAATCGAAGTTTCGATGATCGAATCAAGCGAATCGGAAGGTTCGAAAGATTTCGCATTTTCGAATTTTCTAAATCGTAAAATTCGACGGAAGTCGAATTTTCGAACTTGTTTAGCTAAGAAGTTCGACGCTTTTCGAACCGTCGAACTCATTATGCTAAACAATTCGATCCTTTTCGACCTTTCGAACTTATCACACTGCAAAATTCGATGCTTGTCGAACTTCCGAACTTGACTGACCAAAACATTCGATGATTTTCGCACTTTCGAATTTCTTACTCTAAAAAGTTCGAAGCTGTTCGAACTTTCGAATTTCCTATGCTAAGGAAATCGATAATTTTCGAACTTTCGAACTTCGAATCCTGAAAAGTCAGAAGTTCGACGACCTTCGAACTTTTAGGGTAACAATTCAACGTTCGTCGAACTTCGAAAGACCGGCGGACGGTTTCATTTGAATTCAAGTAGTGAGGTACATTCATAATTTTTTTTTCTCGAACTTTTACATGCGGTGTTCCGTTCTTTACGAAAGACAATGTCGTTTATTTCAATGTTCTGGCATGCTTAGTTTTAAAGAAATAAATTCCCGAAGGAGCGAGGAAGGACGACGGGTTTTTGACGATTATCGTTTATGCCAGATTTGAAGCGCGATGTAGCCGAAGCTATTTATGGTAGAGATGTTAAACTTTTTAAGAATGATCTATGTATAGCCTAGATAAGTGTCGTCTTAAGATATGACTATTGTTATTCAAGGTGAGTTTCGAAGAAATGTCCATACATGTATCTACATGCAATTATGCCCTAAAGTTGATATTTATTTTCGTCTAAGTTGTTTGAGGTATCGCATTTAAATTAACATCATAGACAGTACATATCATTGCCATCTGCAGAATACAAAATAATGTATTTATTGTTTTTTCACGTTAAGGAATAAATTAACTCATGGGAGAAGATTTCTAATATTGTTCAGGTTCAGCACGTCATTAAAAGAAAACATTTTTTTTTTTTTTTTCGCTTCACGTTCCTGGGACGTGTTTCTTTTAGCCTGTACACATTTTGGTAGGAGAAAGTTGTTTCGAAGTTCTGAACCTCTGAATATGCAAGAATACAACACATCCGACGAGTTCTTGATAGTTTTTTCTTTCTCCAGCTTTTTATCCCCGCATTTTTTTTTTATTTTTTTTTTTTTTTTTATCATTGGCACAGCTATTTAGGTCGTAAAGATATAGCTTTGAACTTCCGAACCACTAAGCATGTGACGAGTAGTGCCTTCTGAGAACAAGTTTCTAACTAATGACCATCTACGCGATCTTTTATGCAGTGAAGAGCAACCGTAGCTATACATAGGCATAAATAATTTCAGATTAAAATAAGCTCGACCACGCCCTCTTTCCCCGTATTGTTTTCTTTAACAGTCCGAAATATCTGGAAGGGGAAAAGGGGGGCTGAGGCCCCCCCCCCCTTCCCCCCCCCCCCCTCCCCATTCCCCCTCCCCTCTTCCCTCCCCCGTTTTTCCTCTTCCGACGCCACTTGTATGGTAGAACGCTCCTCGACCTCGAGTTGTGTCGGCTTCTGTGCTTTTTGCGAGGCGATTCCTCCGTCCCAGAAAATAAACCTCCAGGACAATTACAAACTTAACTTACTATATGCCAGCGTCACTCGGGCGGCGTTCGATCGGATTACTACCAGCGTGCAAGGGGTGGGGAGGTAGTTTGCCAGGTCGCTTCAAGGTTTTTCTGAGCCTCAACCTCCTGCCCGCCCCTGGCCATTTCGAACTGGATGAGTATCGTAAAACCGTGTGTTCGTGTGATCACTACTGCGTGATGAACGTTAAAGAACCCCCCCCCCCCCCCCCCCCCCGGGCTGGCGGTCACAATTACTGATCTATAGTCACACGTTACTCTGCACAGCACATCCGGGACACTTGTCGTCTCATTTAATTGCCTGACCAACTTCGCAGAGCCTAGGTATCACAGCCAAACTTTTCTAAACATGATTTCGTGAAAACCAGTGAGTCGTGAAAACGTTATTTGAAACTGAAACTGTGGAGGAACTTGAAAACTGGACTTCGAACTTTGAAAACTTGGACTTGAAAAAAATTCAAAATCTTCGAAGTTTTTTTTTTTTTTTTTTTTTTTTTTTCGAATTCAGCGTTAAAAGAGAATCGAAACTTTCGAGCTTTATGCTGAAAGAAATTCGAAATCTTCGATTGTTCGAACTTCATGTCTATAAAAATTCGAAGCGTTCGAAGTTTTCGAATTTTATTCGAAATCTTCGAACTTTTCGAACTTCAGATCTTAAGAAATTCAGATTTTTCGAATATCTCGAATTTCAAGTTAGGAAAGTTCGAAATCTTCGAATTTATCGAACCTCAAGTAAAAAAATATTCGAAATATTCGAACCCGAAATTTTAGAAACCGTGAAAGCTTCGAACTTTTCGAATTCGAAACTGTACTGTGATCAAAAGTTGCGAATTTTTCGAATTCGACCTCGGTCGGTACGAAAATATCGAAATTTTTCGAAATCGAACCTCAGTTCGCTTCGCAAATATCGAAACCTTTCGAAATCGAACCTAGGGTGGTTCGCGACATCCCAAGACTTTACTGATAGTACAAATCTCCCCACACGCCTTTTCTACGATTGCAAAAAAAAAAACAAAAAAAAAAAAACAATGTAATCTTTTAGCAGAGATATTCGCGTCTCCAGCTCGTTGCTCGCTCTCCCGCGGCGGAAAACGGAAGCGCTCTAGTGAGGTTCCCCCGATTCTCCTGTTCAGCGGGCACGGAGGAACTGCGCGCGATCATGGCTCGCGAAATGTCATTTCTGAACGCAAACTTCACTGTCCCAACGTAGTGCTGCAGCCGGTATGGGAGAGTACCTTACTAGAGAGTTTGAATATAGAAAAGCAAACGCAAGCGCTGTGCGTTTGCGTTGCGTGCCCCTCGTGCGATCCAAGAGCGCAAATTTGGGCTCCGCGCTAACGCAAACACACAGCGCTTGCGTTCGCTCGTATACTCAAAACTGTTTCACCTAGGGTACCTTGATGTCCCGCTCTAGTTTCACCGGCTTCCAACGCCAACGCAACGTGCTGCAGTGAGCAGACGTGCAAGCAGGTAGGCGTTCCTTCCAACTGGAAAGGCTGAGATTGCCATAACGACGGCGCATACAGCTGAAAGTAACGAAATGTTATGAAAAGATATGGAATTATATATGACATCTTCAAGTTGTGGGGAGGAGCCGAGGCGTTCGCATATAAGTAAAAAAGCCACCGAGGTTCAAACAAACTTTGATAGTTTAATCGGACGTTTCGGAGGAGGACCCTCCTTCAAGCGTGCACGGCGGATAGTACAAGTCACTCTTGAAGGAGGAGGGCCCCCTCCGAAACGTCCGATTAAACTATCCAAGTTTGTTTGAACCTCGGTGGCTTTTTTACTTTATATATATATATATATATACAAAAAATCCGTAAAAGATGCACTAGTACGGTTTGTTCAAGTGAGTTATACGGCTAGGGGGACATTATGTGGGTGGCTAATCCTTGCGAGAAGTTGGCTAATTAATTAAAATTCGTTAATTAACTTTTTAATTAATGAAAATAGACATATGGTTCCAATTAGAAACTTGCTCAGCGTCATCGAAAACCCCTCATTTAGTCATTTTCAGAAAGACTTTGAGCGCGTGAGAAGCGTAGTAGTGCACTAAATTTACCACTCGTGGAGCAGGTACAAGGCTGGGGCTAGATAAGAGACGGAAAAATCGCGCGGGCGCCTTATCGCAACCTCTAGCTTTGTACCTGCTCCACGAGTGGTAACTTTAGTGCACTACTACGCTTCTCACGCGCTCAAAGTCTTTCTGAAAATGACTGATTTAGTGGTTTTCGGTGACGCTGAGCAAGTTTCTCATTGGAACCATACGTCTATTTTCATTAATTAAAAAGTTAATTAAAATTTTAATTAAATAGCCGACTGATCGTTACGATTAGCCCCCTATAATATGTCCCCCGTGCCGTATAACTCACCTCCACAAGCGGCATAAGTGTAACTTTCGTGGCTTTTTTTAAACAAATCTGTTAAGCTTAAAAAAAAAAAAAACACCCTGTATACATTTGTACAAAATGATAAAAAAAAAAGAACTATAGTGTGCTTACAACACCGATTTGTGCACTCTTACAACATGTATACGTTTGTACAGAATGGTGAAAAAAAAATAAATAAAAGAAGTAGGTAATTAAGTTAGAAGTAAAGGGGGAAATGTTTTAAACACCATTAGAGGGGTCACGGAAGAGCGTCTAAGCTACTTCTTTCGCCTCTTAGGGATCAGAGGGAATGTGTTCGGTGAGGTCAGGGGGGAGTCCCCTCCAAAGCGTAGCTGCCCTCAGCAGGCACACGACGAGAATTCAGTCAAACATAACGCTCTACGCGGAACGACGAGCTTCCACCACACCGACCACTTCAACAATCACCACCGACATGTTTTTCAGCAGAAAGCTGGAGGAATCGCGAAACAGCGCAGGCGCAGTGTTGCCAGATGCCTCGGTCCGACGTAGCCCAAAGGTGAAAACATTGTAGCCCAAAAGCTTGGCGGCCGGCTAGCTCCGATTGGCCAAAAGATAAATTTATTTATTAAAAGAAAAAAAAATACTGTATAGGTATTTAAATAAATGTTTTAATACATTTTATATATGCACTAAATGTTAATTTAGGTAAACACATTTTATGTCACTAATAATATTTTGCAATTAAAATAAATTATTTAGTTGATTAAGATTTTATTATTTTTTATAAATACATAAAGATACCTAGTAATTAAAAGTTTCCCTATTTGTATAATCTAAAAATGTAAGTATTTTTAGTTTTCTTCATTAGCAAAGGTCAATACACCCCGAACTTGTCAAAACTGTTGCCCCATGTGAACTGGGAATACCATTTGAAGTCCGACTGGGAATCGCTCCAACTAGTTCCAGTTTATTCCATTCCCAACTGGGGGTCAAACCAGTTGACTCCCAATTGGGAATGGTTCAAACCAGTTGACCCCCCATTTGGTCCCAGTTGGTCCCAGCTGATTCCCAGTTGGTACCAGTTAGTCCCACTTGAAACCAGTTGACGTGCCAACTAGTCCCAGTTAGAAATTTTCGTCTGGGGCAGCACAAATTGAGCAACGCTGTGGAACAAGGAAGGTTTTCAAAGGCAAGAGTACAAGACAAGAAAGCGCGCCGCCGCCCCCTTCTTTCATCGCCACTGGCTCGTTTCTTAACCGCGAGTGCCTCAAGCTACAAATGCAAACGTCAGAGTAAAGTAAAACGCTGCTCCAGAGGCACATACGGCTTCACGCACATTGCACTCGCAAAACACATCGACAGGACACGGCATCGGTTCCTAATCGGTATTCAAGCGTGCGAAATGCGAAGGCACGGAGACGCAGCACTTCGGCGTGCCAAGGAAGCTTTGGTCACGCCCCGAGACCGGTGAAACTTGTTTTCGACGAGTTTTGCCTTTTTCCTGCGACACTGCGCTTTCGTAAAAATTTTCACGTGTTCTCAATGGCAAGCCTCACAGTTTTCACGGGGGTCTAAGAAACTTCTTTTGCGAATGACGACGAACGAGCAGAAAACGTGTCTTCAGCATGCTGCCGTTAGCCTCTGCAACGCTCCCAAAACGCGATTTTTTTGCATGCAAGATGGCCGTCCGGTGGCCACGCTGCACAGAGCTGGCGCTGCAAGCGCTGCATAGCGCTGCACAGTAGAGTTCCTGTATAGGCTCCCTACGGGAGCCAGAGTTGCGCGTTCACGCATGGCATGTGGATCCAGCTCCTCACGTGACTGAATTCGGCGAATAGCAGCGCCGCACTGAACGTAGTAACTTAATGAAACTTTTCTTTTCTCAAATTTCGCTTTATTTTACCAGCCAGTAACTGACGTACCCTCGACCTGGTGCATTTTTTGGATTGCCCGCTGACACAGGGTATGCAACCGCCAAGGGTATGGGCGAAAAGGCTTAAAAACGGACTTCGTGCATGAGTTAGTTCCGAGTGCTCCTTTTTACCGTGCTGCAATTTCCGAAAATCTACGGTTGTCTGGCTACCACTGCGTGGTCGTGGGATGGATAAAGAATTTTAAAAAGCATAAGAGCAATAGCAGAAAGTGTGCCATGAGCACAAGAAGCTGCAGCGCGAGTGTGGCTGCAATGTTATCGAGCTTCGCATTTTCCCCAAGAATCTTTATTTATGAAGTCAGTCGATTGCGAGCTTGAATCGCGAGAGATTCGTATCAGACTCAACGTCACGTTTAAGCTCACGACCACTTCGTCTACGAGAAGAGGACCGCTTTTAATTCCCGGTGCAGGTGGTCCAATTAGGTTATCACTGCAAGCCCATGGTATGTGAAAGGTATGAAAAAGTCTACATGCCATCACTCAACATGGATCTATCAAATGCCGAGAGCTTACCTACATAGACTACATTAAACTGCTCATATATACTTCGCTGTGGAAACTCAATCAAAACACCCCACCGTCTTCGTCCTCGTTCTCTCGAGGAGGCAAGGTGATGGCCTGTGAGTATCCAGCTGGATTCAACCGGACAAGCTCCAACCCACTGATCTCAATGACAATGGACCTTTTTCGAGAAGCGTTCTGCGCACGCGCGAGCACTCGATGCCAAGCGGCGGAAGTCGGCACTAGAAATCGAGGAAATTCGGAAGGAGGCTGTGGATCAGCAAGTAGAACACGTAATTGCAACATATATATAATTGTGTTACACAAAAAAAGAAAGTGGACGGAAAGAAAAACATGACGTTTGGGTGGACGCCACAGATCCCCCTCTTTAGAGTCGCCTCGGGCACGCGCCCCTGCTCGGAGAGCGAAGAAACTGGTAGCGTAGCTCCCATTATCGATTGGTAGCGCAGGTAGGTCACTTCCTCGATTTTTAGTTCGTGCAGCCACCGCCTGGTGCCGTCGGTATGTGAAAAAGGTTGCTGGATCGCGTTTGCCCGCTCCGCGAATGCGGTCACTGGCGGCCATCTTTAGGTAGAGTTATATCACCTCTAGCCAAGATACAGCTGCTGAAGCCACCTGGCAGCCACCATCATCCATCCATGGCATGCAGATGGCGTTTTGGCAGTTGTGGTGGCAGGCTGCCATCAAAATAGCGTGGGTGATATTCCGTGATTGATTGAAATTGTTTGACGAAACATGTTTTTAAAACCCGGCGTGAACGGTAGCCCGGTCTTTGAGGACCCGGTGAAAGTTTCACGAAATCGCGCAGCACCGGGGAAAAGCAGCACAGCACGCATCAAAAGTCGCATCGAAAGAAGCATCGAAAGCAGACGCCGGTACGTAGTCTGCTTTCGATGCGAGCGGCGCTGCTTTCCCCCGGTGCTGCGCTTTCGTAGAACTTTCACCGGGTCCTCAAAGACGAGGCTACCGTTCACGCCGGGTTTCAAGAATCTGCTTCGTCGAACAACTTCAATCAAGCACGAAATATCACCCACGGTACAGTGTACTAGATCTACGGCTATTTTATGGCAGCCTGCCGCCATTGCGCTGTCCGCCATATTACTATGATGGCTAGAGATGATATCCCAGGCAGCACACCATTGTTGGACCCCCGTTGGCCCAATGTTGGCAAAAACTGGTTCCAATATTGGTCTGACGTTGGCATTTTCGAAAACGCCACCCGATCCAATGGTGGTCCAAGATTGGTGCCAATGTTGGACCACTGGTTTGCCAACGTTCTAGCCCACGTTGGACCAACGTGGTTTGCGCTTCTTTTATCCAATATTGGCATAGAGGTTTCACCGTTGGCTGAACCAACATTGGCATCCAGTGCCTTACACGCTGGCTCTTCCAACTTTGGCCTAAATATTGGCTATTCCAATATTGGCATCCAGTCTAATACACTGGCTATTTTTTGCATTCATTCTCTATGACATTATTGGATGCCATTTTTCAGTCCGTGTTCTAACCAGAGTCACAAAAACAGTGCAGAGAACCGAGGAAGTCCCTTGCCCTTTTTCCTCAAGCACTGTTGTCTTTCTGATACTAAAATCTAATAAATGCAGCACTTTTAGCATATTTGGACACCTTAGAAATCATTAAAGCATGCAAATGAATTGTTCATAATGTTTGACAGTTCATAATTTATTTAAATCGAATAAAAATATTTAAAAAAATTGTGCAACAAGGGGGGCCTAGGCAGACTCGGCGGCAGGCGCGGTAGTGGACAGGGCAGAGGGCTGAGCGAAGAGCTGTGCAAAGGGCAGGGCAAAGGGAGTCCACGCAGGGGCCTGGCCACAGGATTCTGAAAGAGACAGATGCGGGGGTTTTGATTCAGGTGAAGGGTTTCAGAGGCTCTCAGTTCCCTCTTACGCTTGTCAATAATGAATATCAAACTAAAACATAGCTTCATATTATTCGCCGCCCTTTAATTAACTATTCGATTAATCGGCTCAGTTGCTCTGCAAGTACAAAATCTCGGAGAGACCTACCGACTTTTTTTTTTGTTTACTCTTTCATATTATAAACTTTCTATTCCAGTGAATTATTTTTCGTTATTTTGTATGTAAAAAACCTTAGTACTGCCTTCTAAAATAAATAGATGCTCAGGTAAGAGACCGGGGCCGGCTTGCTGGAATCAGTGTCTCAGCTTAGACTGGGTGAAGGAAAGCACTGTAAAGGCTGGGACGCGCGAGCGTCTTGAGTCGAGGTTTGAGTCCCGTTCAGCTCGTACGCTGGCTTTGACAGTGCTTTCTTTACCCCCGTCTCAGCTGAGACGCTGTTTCTAGAAAGACGGCCCAGGCGTTTACTATTGTTTTGATCGTCCGACTTGTCCTCACTCAGAGCTCGATCGATCTAGACTAAAATATTTATAGTGGTTTAAAAAATCAATTGCTTGAATCAATCAAGAGTTTAAAATAAATCGCGCACATAAAATAGCTTGTCGTGTAAAGACAATTACACTCGCAGAGCGCGGTGACATAACTGACACTCCACTCGCACCCAACAAGCCGAACCTTGGCAAATAAGGACTACACAACGCTCTGTGGTATTCGGCTTGGAAATACCGGAAACACTTTTTACTACAGCACACATCTACCGCCAAGAAGACAGCCATATGTTAACACACACAAAAAAAAAGTAAATAAAAATGACTTCGAACACAAAAATAACCAATCAGAACGTCTCTCACGGTCTATTAGAAGAAAACGCACTTGCAAATAGCACTGTACAGGGCCTTGCGGGCCGATCGCTCTGGATTACACGTTGAACTCGTCGCAGATTCCTGTCACAGAGTTCGACACGGTTCAAACTCATCGGATAGGGACAAAACGTACATTGCGTAGCAAGAATACCTATCCCCAATGGTCAGGAGGACTTCTCCTTGTCACTCACATGGAAGAGAAGGCGGTCCGTCGTGTCTTCGGTCCGTCGAAGCTAGTGGTCACATGTATGCCCACAACAAAAGAAGATCACCGGTGTGTAGGCGCTGCCGAAAGAATATCCATGGTCTTGGCAATCCGCATGTTGAAGATCGCACTTGGCACTAAGACGAAATGCGCTGCTGGTGATCGGAACTCTCGAACAAGATTTTCCACATTTACCAAAGAAGCGAAATCTACAGCAGGCCCGCAGGCCGCATCACACGCGAAACTAGGTCTTCGCAGGCATTCCGGGTTTGTCAACGGCTAATGCGTCATGCGTCAAACCACGTGATAACGCTTCTACCGCGCCTTCAGCTTAGGGAGAGGGAGAAAAAGAGAGAAGGAGTAGAAAGGAAGCAGCCCAGAACGGGGGGTGCGCTACAAAGGCTAATCTTCAGGCCCATCTCAACAATGAACCCAACCAGAGGATTTGTCACTTGTACTCAAGGTTGATAGTGCAGTGGATGTTATGCGTGGCCTTGGGCTTTTAGTCAGGTTCCGTGCTCCGCCTTATCACCAGCTTCGAGACTGTAGTCACGTGACCCTAACCGGAGACACGATTGGCTTAAAACACGCATAGCGTCTACCCTGCTGCCTATACTGATTGAACAGAACAGCTCTTTGAAGGCCAGCTTTTGAATTTCTAAAGAGGCTGTCCAGCCCAAAAGTGATTCTAAACGGGGCAAGTTTGAAGACACTATGTTTAACGTCGTATAACTCACATTAAAATTTAGAATGAAGAAATAAGCGCGACTATATTTTGCGCACGATGTCCACAAATAAATAAATAAATACATAATATTTTTTATCAATAAATTTAAAATTATTTGTACACTGTTAGATTCGCGTTTTTAAACTTCAATTTTTTTTTACGAAAGAGTTACACATAAAATACACCACGGACAGCCTGCCACCACGGACAGCCTGCCACCACAACTGCCAAAACGCCGTCTGCCATGGATGGATGATGGTGGCTGCCAAGTGGCTTCAGCACCTGTATCTTGGCTAGAGGTGATATAACTCGACCTAAAGATGGCCGCCAGTGACCGCATTCGCGGAGCGGTTAAACGCGATCCAGCAATTGTCATTGAGATCAGTGGCTCCAACCAAGTTATTGCAGCCCACCATAGCCAAGTCTAGCCAAGTTCCCCCCCCCCCCCCCCATACCCACACCGTTGCCTACCCAGATAGCTGTGCTGCCAGACCTAGCCGGTATTTCTTTTTCTAAGCCGCTAGACGGCGTCGTCGGCGCCGCAATTCTCAAGATGGCGGCGCCGTTAAAGAAAAGGTCTATAGGCAAATTAGAATTACAAAAACAAGCAAAAAATAACCTCCTTCATGACGTCGTAGGTCCTGGCTTGAGCGGCCGTGAACTAGAGGAGGGGTAGTGAGCTCATCGAGCGTTCACGGCTGCCGCACTCCGTGTCGACGGCTCGAGAGGGCGCCACTAAAGCATGTGTTGGATAGGCTGTATGAAGCGGGCGGCCAGGGCGGCTCGCATTGCATTTGCTGCGCGATTAAAGACTAATTCGGCATAACACTTCATTGGCAACAAACGACAGCAAACACGGGGTAAAGATCAGTTCAGAACGGGAGCCACTTCGCGCTGCCATACCGCCAAATGGCCAAATCGCCAACCAAGCCCGCGCCGAAGGCCTTCGGAACGCTCGGAAGCGGTCGGGTGCTCGAGCCGGTATACGATCGCAGCGCCGCCGCGTACACCCGGGATTTTTCTACGCTCGCCGTTCGTCGGGGCCTCATCCCACTAGCCCTTTCTAGTATGCGCCAATTTTTTCCGCTGCTTGGTGGCGGGTACGTCGACGGATCATTTCTTGTTTTCGTACTTTACAAACTGCATTTGTTTCTTTTCTGATCTAAAATACTGAACAAAAACTAGTTTCATGCATAATTGAAACGGTTCGCGACACTTACATTTTGTATCTCGACTAAAAAAAAGGTTTTTGGCGGCTCTGACCAGTAGTAAGCCCAGGACCAAAGACGTCACATTTCGCGCGCTTTCGGCAACGTGGGTCGCCCTCGTAGGCGGAGGAGGTTTCCGCGTCGTCCGGTTAAAATATGACGCACTGATATTTAGTTACTCTCTCCATGCCCGCTGACTTTCCCGAACCCCAAGAGACGTGGAAACCGCGAAAAAGGCAGACGCTTAAATATGATTGCTGGGCCCCTTTAAAGAGCACCCACAAATATGGCGTCCAGTGAATACTCCCTATAGGCTTCACCAATATTGCAACGTGCCCCCTCCTAGTACTTATAACCTCCTTGCATCCGGGCCAGAGCCATATATGGGGAGAGTTTGGCCAGTCTATGATCTCGCCGCCGTAACGTCCCTCTCCCGAGTGAGCCAATCAGCCTGCGGCGCAGAGCGAGAGGCGTGAGCGCATGCGCGTGAACTCTCGGTTGCTTCCCAGCTGAGAGGGCCGCCATTTTCATTCATTCGCCCGGCCAGTGGCGTCACAAGGGGGGGGGGGGGGGGGGGGGTGGACCGCCCCGCTGCAGGGCTCAGGGGGGTGTCGCGGCGGGCCACGAAAGGGGGGGGGGGGGGGGTCGCGGCGGGCCACGCGAGAGCGGGGGGGGGGGGGGGGGGGGGAGTCGCGGTGGGCCACGCGAGAGAGGGGGAGGGGGAGTCGCGGTGGGCCACGCGAGAGCGGGGGCGGGGGGGTGTCGCGGCGGGCTACCGCCCCGGGTAATAATAATAATAATAATAATATTTTATTGCAAATGAACAAAACGTATGTTAAATCAGACCTGCCTAAGCCACATTGGGCTTGACTGGCAGCGTCTTACAATCTGTGAAACCAGCCGTTTGCAAAAGGAAACATGTAAAATAAAATCCACACAAAAAAAAATAAAATAACAAAAGCAAACTAGTGAGCACTTTACGAACTAAAATTTCTCAGCGCTTTCTTGAGCTTGTATTTTGTTCTTAAATTTAAAATACTAGAAGGTAGTTTGTTCATAAATGCTGGTACATAGTAACTCCGAGCTCTTTTTCCAAATCTTGTCGAACATCGAGGTATCCGGTAACGCTCGTTGGGTCTAAGAATACGAGAAGGTACATATAGAACTTTAAATTGGCTATCCCAAAAATGCCTATGAACAACAGTTTCCATCAATAGCGAGTTAAAATCAGGCAAATGCAATGCTTTGAACACGTCAATGTCCTTACTAAGGCATAAATCATAGGAAATTGTCTTTAGCAAAGAACGCAAAATCGAATTAATTCTAATTTGCCAACGCAGAGCACAATGGCCATACACGGTAATACCGTAACGGAGCACACTGTAGACAAGAGCATGTACAACAATTTTTCGAACGGATAGTGGCATAAAATATCTCGTGTTGTATAGCAAACAAGACACTGCACGAATTTTCTTACAAACATGAGCAAGATGAGTGTTCCAGGTTAGGTCACTGTCAAAGAATAGGCCAAGATATCTTACAGAAGATGTATGCTGTATAGGCTCACATGCACATGATAAACATCTAGACGTATGTAATCGTAAAGAGGAGGTCATATTAACTTTTTTCAAAGGGTTGTGGAAACATATTAGCTGCGTTTTAGACGCATTAACTTTAATTAAATTAGCTTCAAACCAGTCCATAGTTTTAATTACCGCAGTTTGTAAAGACGAAAAGGCATCTGAATAATTGGACGCTCTAGATAAAATAACGGTGTCGTCAGCATATTGAAATAGTGAAATTGGTACTACCATGGAGAGGTCATTAACATAAAGATTATATAACAGTGGACTTAAGACCGAGCCCTGGGGGACACCCGCTTTGATTGAAAAGAATCCGCTTTGATACCCTCCAAATGAAACACATTGACGCCTATCCTGTAGAAAGTTTTCCAGTAAATGTAGAAAAGAGCCTCGAAAGCCTAATTTTGAAAGCTTTGTTAACAAAATGTGATGGCTAACACTGTCAAATGCCTTGCGGACATCCAGGAATAGTGCGCAGGCGACTTGATTACTTAATACTTAATAATACTTAATAATACTTTATTCGTACTTTGGAGGGGTTTATCCAGGCGCACAGGGTCGCAAAAGGCAGTGATGCCCATACCATGAAGGCTTGCAGTCCCAACCTGGGGCCCATTATCGCACACGCACGTGCAAAAAAAAAAGTGGGGGGGGGGGGGGGAGTGAGAGGGAGAAGGAAAAAAGGGGGGGGGGGGTAATGTCAGAACCCATCACACGTGCTGCACAGCCTTCAGGATATGTCAAGGTCGTGGCAATCAGGGGGAAATGTTCGTGTGAGTTCAGGCGGCAGCTGTCGCCACAGTGCTACAGCACGAGGTAACCACGAAGAAGCATGCCTTGCTGTTCGGGTGAGGAGGGGCTGCAGGCGGGCTGTGCGGTTGTTGAGGCGGGGAGCATCCACTAGCTCTTGGTGACCAGGAGCCAGGAGTCGACAAAGCAGACGGGTGGTGGCTGCCTGCACCCTCGATGCAAGGGGATGCCACAAGGCAAACCGCAGCAAGCCTTCTGTTGTAGCCTGGGTATATGAAAGGCGTAAAGCCAAAGGCGTGCTGCGGCTGTAATATGTGTAGGCAGCACGCCGCTGCACGCTGGCAAGGCGAGCCCGGAGAGCGGCGGAGTGGGGCAGCCAGATGGCAGAGCAGTACTCTAGGCAGGGTAACACTAGGGCTGTATACAGCAGCCGAAACGCATTTGGTGGCATGCCAGTGGTGGTACGAGCAACAAATGCAAGCATGCGGCGGGACTTGGCGACTGTTCGGTGAACATGGGTTGCGAACGACAGCCGTGCATCGAGCTCGGCACCAAGCACAGTCACAAAGGACACACGCCGCTGACCCTCGTGACGCCACTGCGCCCGACGGAATGCATGGGATCGACATCCAAATTTCGGTTCTTTACTTTTATTTGGAAGGCTCTGGCAAGAAAATGATATAATGTTAACGAGAACGCAAACTTTGAGTCAGGCGAAAAAGAAATAAGCCCGTAGCAGACGACGCGTAGCCTCAACAGTGCTCCGCGCCGACAGTGTTGCGTCAAAAACCTTCCACAGCCCAGTAAGGAAAGATGGCAGCTTGCAGAGGACATCCTCAAAATCAAAACACTAATCAATGCTGATAAAAAAAAAAAAAAAAACATTCATGGCGTTATTTTAATTTGTCCTCCATAAAGAATCACTCGGGAACTGGTCTTGATTTTTCATTTTTAGTTGTGCTTATTATCATGTTATTTGTTATTTGTTACTGTATACTATTTCTTCGAAGTGCGGTTTAATGGAAATAGCAAAACATGGCAAAACACAGATTTTGTAGCGTCTACTGATTTTTTGTGCAAATTACTGACTTTTTGGGGATCAAACTGCTGACTTTTTTTTTTTCTGCGTCTGGCAACACTGCTATCCATCCAGAGTTTTTCGCACGAAGTCGAAGTCAGAAGTGTGGTAGGGAGGCCTACGCCGAAGAGTTTGCAAGTCCTCGCTTTGCACGTTGTTTCCAGGTAAATGATGAAATGAGCTGTAGAGTTTATCGATTTTAAATTTTTGGAAAGCTTCTTGTCGCGAGCGCATCCGTTATCTGCTGTGGGCCTCTACCGAGTTTATTGTCGGCCTTTGTGAGATGAACGAAAACTAGGGCGTTTGTAAGGTAGTTCCAACGCGAAAACCTCATGGTCTCGCAAAACCGACCGGTGCAGTTTCAGGCCTTGTATCAGCAAGAAAGCTTTTTTTTTTTTTTTAATAATTTTAATTTTTGAGCTAACAGTTCGAATCTCGTTTGCCTTGTTCACACATCGGTTTATCGTTTTGATTTGCAAGTTTAGCGCAGCGCTTTTCCTTTGGGTCGGGTAAGGGCATTTGCGTAATGTGCCGGTCTCTTGCGGTCGTTTCTGGAAGTAGTGTTACTAATACTAGTTACAGGTCTGAATCGATTGGATTGATTTTAGTTTGATAGATGATGTCCCGTTAGCGCACGCTCCGCCGTGATGCAAAAACTCTTCAGCATTTCGCTCTTGTAACGCCACCGAAATAGAATAACAATTTTTATTTCACACACAAAATGCTGTAACTAGAGGAACAAAAAACAATATTGGTCCAGAGTAACATTTAAGATTTGTGTCAATATTCGGCGGCAGCGGTGTACCGGTCGTGTCCGCTTCCTTCGCCTCGGTAAGAGAGGTCTCGTGTACTGACCTTCGCCGAGAAATGTTAGTGCGTCGCAAGCAGCAGGTTTGCCGCGATCGTTGCCCACCTTGCAGGCTCTTCCAAACCTTTTGTGACGTGCACCTCCCGTAGGAGTGCGATGTCGTCTGTATTGGAAATGGCTGTGTCTACAGTCCGACGGCACGCCACTCGCGCCTACAAGTGCCGCCCGAAAGGGAGTCGGACGGCGCGTGTATCACGGGGGGGGGGCTCGCTAACACCCCCCCCCCCCCTTTTCCTGTGTTCACGCTGCTTCGCGGCGACAGTATGCGGCTGCTAATTACGCCGCTTCGCGGCGTCCAGCCGGCAAACCAAGCCCCGTTGTTCCCCATGCACCTTCGGAAACGAAGTCCCATACCATTTTGTTCAGCGAAGTTTCGTCGGCAACATTCGGTTTTTCCAGTGTTAATCGTAAAAAGAAAATGTAAATATCGCTAAATGCGTCGACAAAACAAAATGTACGAGCAACAAAAAAAAAAGAAGAAAGTAGCCCCACATTGGGGATCAAACTGGGGACCGCTTGTTTATGAGGCAGACATCTGTCCACTAAGCTACACTACAGCTTCGAAAATCTCGTTTTGAGAACTCGTTTTATACGAGACGTTCGGACGGCACTTGGAACGCGTGAGTGGAGTACCGTCGGACGGCAGTTGAACGCTCTCCAAGAGTGCCGTCGGACGGTACTCTAGACACTACGATTGAAAATTACAGTCGGGGGGGATGCCGCGGACGTCGCACTCATGACGACCGCCAAAGCGGCTAAGATCCTGGGAGCCGCAATTTTCGAGCTGCTCGTCTTGCTTTGGCCAACTTTTCGTACATCACGAATTCACTTTGGAGGAGCGCAAAGAAGCGCGCATGCTATTTCCAAAAGATAGTGACCAACAAAATAGCTCAGGCAAAGCGAAGTACAGTACTGTAGGCGCATATGCAGTGGCGATGACACTATGACCAGTGTCCGAAATCCTAGCCCCCGTCGATAAAAATGGGAAATAATAATCTCAAATGCAGGCTCCTGTTAAGAGGAGCTGCGCATAAAACAAGATGTTTGCTTTTTTACAGCCCTCTTGGCGTTGGTGTCGTTCTTGGAGCTTCGTGACTATGCATTTCTGACGTTCTTGCACCATGATATGTGCGAAGGTTTCTAAAACAAAAAAACAGTCTTTCGAAAAGCGCAGCACTGTCATGGCGTCAGCATAAACAAACATGGGGGCGCATGGAACAGAGCAGACACTGGCCTATACATGGCTTGCATTGACGTCACGTCTGCCGCTATGGCTCGTACCATGCTCCTGTGCCCTTCTGCAGCATACATTTGGCACCATGGAATTCATTCTCGCCGAGAAGAACAAATGGGATGGTGCCAAAGTATGCAGCACCTTGTACGGTACCATCTGACATCACGTGCATGGCATGTATTCTTTGCGTACGCTGTCCTAAAACTTGCTATTTTATTGTAGTGTCTATTCTCCCGGCAGCCGGGAGAATAATTTCCCTGGAATTCTACTGGCAGTTGGCTTCCATTGGCGGAGGCAATCCGTTCATCGAATGATGTTTCATTGACAGCTCAGATTAGCTTTTTTTCTCTAATGGGCCACTGCAGACTGTCGCCGCAAAGTGGCATGAATGGGTGGGTAGGTTATCACGCACCCCAGTGATACACGCACGACGCAATGTCCTTACAGCGTGCAACTTGCGTAATGAGTGTGGATGAAACGTGTCGATGAAACATGTGTCTGTGAGCCATGTATCCCCGAAAAGTTGCCCATGAGACATGTTTCCATGAAATGCCAGGAGAATAAGAAAGTCAGTATTGTACCGGCAGTTGTCGCATGATTTTTAACAGCCAATGGATAGCAATTGCTGGTAGAATTTGGGGCAAATTATTTTCCCGGCAGCCGGGAGAATAGACACTGCCTTATTTTATATTTCAGTGTCTCAAGGTTTAGATTATGATGTTTCCTAACCAGGTTGCTTGCATACTTTCTGGGATGTACCGGTTAATTTGGGATAATGCAAGGATATATTCTTTAGGTTACTATCGGTTGGTGTTATGAGAAGCGTCTTGTTTGGTCTGCGACCGTGCCCAGTCTGTGGCTTCCAGGCCTCCCACGCTTCTCCGTGGCTCGCTCTCCCCCGCCGGCGTCTTCGGTTGCATCCGCTGTTGTGCCTGGGCTCAATAGGTCGTGTTCGCTATACGTGGTGAACACGCACACAATACACGGCACTTTCCCTTCTTATATGATTAATGCTGCTTTAGGCAACTCACACGAGTAAGGCTAGTTGAATTGCCTAAGTTAACTTTGGCTGACAAACTCGGGTGGATTCGAAACCTAGACCGTTTAAATTATGGTAAGTTCTTTGTAAGAAGTTCACAGAGTTGCCATACTCGTTTTTCTTGTTGGATACGACCATTGCAATAATTCTACCTATCAATTAATGTTTCAGAGAGGTATCCATGTTTCGCTGATCCAGGGTTGTGCGTGTTCACAATCATATGCATGTTTTTAATTCCAGCATCTGTACCATGGCTGCGCAAATTTTCAACACGCTTGGTAAACTCGGAATTGGTCTAGCTGTGGTTGGCGGTGTGGCTAACAGTGCCTTGTACAATGGTAAGTTTTGCAAAGTCATTGTATTTATATTACTCATTTCGTCTGTGATGAAAGGTGTGCAGTCAGATGCACTATTACCTAATACCATCACGCATTGAATTTTGCACATCCCCTTTGTTTGAATAGGTACAGGCACTAAAAGTGTGATGTCAGATTGAATAAACTTTCATATGAATCCGTATGAGCACCAACTAAGCCAAATGTTAAACAGATAATTTGTGGTGTAACTGCAAGTGCATGCTCGGTAACACTGAAAGAAATATCTGAACATTTGAAGCGAAGAAAGAGCACAGCGACGGATGCCAAGCATTGGCATGCGGGCTATTATAAATGGAGGTCCATCACAACAGGATTGCGTCCACCTTGGTAATCTCTGGCTCAAATGGCTTGGCTCCCCTTCATTTTCCATTCCCCCGTGTTACCGGCTGTACTAGTTCATGTGGTCCCACCGTGCCGAAGCTAGTGCAGCAACCATGTCAGAGTACCTTTCATCCCTCTGGCTTTGTTTACTATGCCTTTTAATGCCACCTTTAACAGACATTCATTGCAGAGTGTGGGGTCTTTTGGAACCTCACTAGCTGAACCTTGATTCTACCTGAAATACTTTGTGACTACTTGCTCCTTACCACGGGAAAACTGCCTATTTTTTGGAAAGTCTTTTCCCAATATTCCTTTTTTTTTTTTTTAATTTTGTATGCTTCTAAAATTTGTTGCAGTATATCCAAGTGTGGCACAATAAATGCTCTTTTTATATATGTAAGTATAAAATAGGATCCCAATAAATTATGCAAAATTCAATTTCTGAAAACCAAAATTATTGTGGCAAACAACAGAAATAAGAAAGATGTGCAGATAACTCGGCAAAAGTTAACAACAAAATTTCAAAATATGCTAAATTTCAATACCAAGAAAGGCTGCAAATTGCAGTGCTTTAGATGAAAAAACTTGTCGAGTTCTACCACATGGTCTCAACCAATGTGGCATTCATGCCATTTGGTGAAGTAGTTTCTGGATATGGTACAACAGTCAAATGTAGCACATAGTGCAGAAGACATTTGTCTTGTGCTCAACTTCACACTCCTTGGAACACATTGTGCAATTGCCCCGCTTCATTTTTCTTGATTTATTTTTTATATATTTATTTTTTTTGGGGGGGGGGGGGGGGGGTGATGCAGTTGTTCAGGGGGTAGGAGGGGGTCGAACATACCCTACATGAAGTCCGAGAATCTGTTGGGCGTGCTCCGTTTGGAACTCCAGCTGATCAAAATGTGCACTTTCGTACTGTGGTGTGGCGTGGTTGAAAGAGAATGCAGCTGTTAACAGCTGAGATGTCCATGCAGTAAAAGAAGAGTGTTCAGCCGATGGACACACTTCATCAGGATGTTGTACAATCTAATCAACTGATCCGATTTGTCAACTCCCAGCATATCTGCATTGTAGTCGTTGACAAGCTGCGGCTTCTTGATGGAGATCTGTGACCATGTGTCTTTTTTCCCTCTGTTTTGCAAGCAATGTGCTTGGTGGCAGTATGTACAGTGCTCGTCATCTGTTTGAAGCGCCAGTCTTTCCATTCAAGATAGAATGCATTTTGATCCCCACTGGACATCACCTCTTTTTGCCTTATTTGAAATCCGGCATACTGCTGCATAGCGCTATCTCTTCTTGGAGGGCTATCTCTTGATAAATTGCCATCTCCTGGGGAAAAAAATCACTACGGTATAACGAAACTCGAACTATAGTGTCTAATCTAACCACCAGATTCATTGACAACAAGCACAAACTGCCCGGACTTCCATGCGAGACCAGCAAAGAGCATGAAAAGCGAAACCAAACCAAGCCTTACTCACACACAGTTGTAGTTCCTGGCTTATTTGATGAATCATTGCTTTTGGAATTAAGATCTGATGATCCGACATCATCTTGAGACTCGCTCGTGCTAGTATGAGCAACCAAATGGACCGCAGACACTTTGCGAGACTTGAAAGGCTTCCGAGGAGGTGCATTGCTTGATGAAGATTGGATGTTGGCAGCGCTCTAGCGCTTCTAAACTCCATGTTTGGTTACATCGCAGTCTCACGGGAAACCAACGAGCTCTATGGAAGCTGGAACTAAAATGCCTATGGTAACCACCAGATGCCGTAACTTGACCAGAAACGCATCGGAGGCTTTGCAACGGTGCTCGCAAATCATTGATTACGGTTGATCGATTTTGACGTGTGCGGTACAAAAAGGGTTCAAGGGCTATTCCAGCGATATTTTGAGCTACCCATATTAACTATACTTTCTGGATGCCTTTACCCTTTCCGGCATGCTATTCGGTTTCTCTAAATTCAAAATAGTTATTGTGAAATGGGCAAATCAAGGTGATACCAAACCAACATTCAAATATACCCACGCATTTCTGTGCCATGCTGTCACTGGAAGGCAGGCTTCCAGGTCGAGCAGACAGCTTAGAAAGCACAATATACTGCACATTTGTTTTGTGCTGCTGTGCGAGTGCTGGAGCAAGTTTTCAAAGCTTTCATTTGACACCATCAAACTTCTAATCAGTTGGGAAGAAATTTTACTGCCCCAAGAGTGAGCCCGTGCCTGCCAGTGGCATCACTTTTTGATTGTTGCCAGTAGAGACTTTCAGTTTGAAAAGAACTGTAAGGACAAAAATTAAAATATGAATATCTTTGTGAAATCAAATTATTTTGGCCTAATTTTTGGGTTATTCGTTCAGCAGTATTTGCTGGTGCGTTTAGACAATTTTTAGGCAAATGAGGTGACCATAAAAAGAAAACGCCAGAGTCCTCCTTAGAACGGGCACTAAAGTGGTTTCTGAGATGGTCTATTTATGGCCACAATCGAATCTGGGCTCTAAGCATTCGAAACAACACATTGATATGCGGCCTATTTCCCTATTAAAAACAAGGTGAAAGATAGCAACACACCCCATTTTCTACTTTTGGGGGCAGAAGGGCGTCGTCAAGCGTGTTAGAGTGAATGAGGAGTGATGGTTTCCCGCTTGGCAAAAGGGCCGGCCAGTGGGGGACTGGCTGTCGCATGTCCAACGGTGTCTGTGCTGAAAAACAGCAAAAGGGGCATGTTGCAATCTTCGATCCTATTTTTAATAGAGAAATCTGCTGGGTATCAATGTAACCTTGGGTTTTTAAGAATGCTTAGAGCCCATAGATTGAGTTCTGACCATAAATAGGTGATCTGAGAAACCACTAGTACCCCATTAATAGCTGTGTTAAATATTGCGACTAGTCTGATCTGGGACTTGATATGACCTCCTGTCTTGTTTTCACAAAGGTAGGTCACTGAAGGAATGATGTGGTAGTGTCTGTTGAGGACACAGTCCAGTTTTCTCAGTTACTGAGGGAAGACCTTTCTTGTACTGAGCAGTGAGCCCTTCAAATGAAACAAACAGGCCCAGCTCATCTGAGAATGCGTACTTGGTTCACACTTTGCCAATAGCGAGTTCAGCGGAGCACATCACTGCGGTCATTCAAGATAGCTTTTCAAAAGTGAAAATGGCATCCAGTTTACATGATACTGTCTGACAGGAGCTCTGTTTTTCTGTGTTTATTATTCGCAAAACATGGTTTTTAGCCAGCAAGTGGTGCAAAGTAGGGGTGTACAAACATTAGAGTTTCGAATTTGAATCGAATAATCATTCAACAAATAATTCAATTAGACTTTCGGAGTATTTGACAGTGATGTGATTGCTGCGCCAATTGCGCTAAGGGGCTTACCCTGCTACATTTTGCCAAAATATGGGGAATCTGCACCAAGCTTGCGCCAAAGGACCCATTTTGGTCGCCTCTCAAAACCGAAACTTAACTGAGAACCGTAACTGAGCATGCGTGAGCTAGGTGGCGCAGGTGGCCACCCGACACAACATACCCTGCATCAATCGTTGATCCGGTGCCCCCCTTGCATGGTTTTTCCCGCCGTCTCGCGTTTCCCGCTCTCGTCGTCTTGGGAATCTCGTCCCGCATCTTTTTACAAAAATTTCAACGATAGACGCGGGCGTGTGCGGACGCTCGGGTGCCGGACATGCCGTTATGCTATGCTGTGAAACAAAACCACGTTTTTGCGCGGCGAGCTTTCTGAGCTGAAGCGCTCGCACGACCAGTCGCCGTGGTCGCGCGACGTCGTGTGTTGCCGTCCCCACATCGCTGCAGATTAGCGCTTTCTAAATTGAAACACATCAACATTTTTCTGTTCTTGTTTAAAGGGATACTTCAACGAAATTTGAAATATTCCCGTCGTGTTCAAACAGGTTGAATATGATCCACAATATCTGTAAATGACAATCTCGCGTTTGTATTTTGAGCCTGGTGGCTCTATTTTTTGTTATAAACGGCCCACTCTGGCAAGCGCTCGGAGAAGGCCCAGCTTGGAGCACGTGACATCCGACGCAATCGTGACGTAGTTCGTCTCAGGACGAGCAAAGCTACCGCGAGGCTGACGTCGAGAGGATGGCCTAGTCGTCCCAGCCACCGAAGCGGCTGCTTTTGTAAGAATTTTGAGTGACGGGTTAATCTTCTATAATCTTGTAGAGGGACAATAGCGACTTGGGGGACGCACAAAAGGAATTCTCGGGAAGAGGGGAGTTCCTCCTTTCCCTCTTCTCTCGTCGTGGCCGGAGCAGCCGGAGGCTAGACAATAACCGTCACTACCGCTCAAGGTTCCTAGACGGGCATTACAAACGAGGCGTTAGCGACATCCACCAGATGCTCTTTGCTAATCGTTTAATTTGTTTTAAAATTCCTTTTCGTGTCTTTTTTAACAAGATATTGGTGTGTCCGACGTGATACTGCTCCTTTGAACACATATAGACCATAAAAAAAGTGCCGAAATTTCGTTGTAGTACCCCTTTAAATCATACGCTACTACAAAAATCCCTATTTAACTCAAAAACTGCTGATTATATAGCTTTCTGTCGGTGGGCTTTCTTTCGAGAGACACCACGGTACGTGAAAGAAAGTTGGAGAAGTGAGCTAAAGCAAAGAAAGAAGGCAATGTCTGCACGCTGAACTCTCACAGCGCGTTTGTTTTTACGAGTTCAGTCGTTGCACAAAGCGTTCCAAGAGCTTTTTGACCCTGGCTCGTGATGTCATACATCGATGCGCTCAGGCTCTTTTTTTTCTGCCTGTTTAGCCTGTACCTCGCATGCCGGCCTGGCAAGCACGCGCCGCTGGACTGTTTATTGTCATGTGCTGGACAGTTACATTTTGCATACTATTTTGGGAACCAGTTAGCGACGGAGCGGAGTGGCATGGTTTCGGTTTCGAATGAGCAGCCGTTGTCTCCGCTCCGCGACGAAGCACGTGCAACTGCAAGCCTGCCGAAGTTGCCCTCACGTGCATGTGAACATTATTGCATGACAGAGGCACCAGCCGGGGCGCTTGCAATTTATTGTTTTACGTTTGCTTATTTTTTTTGTAAAAATCTGGCATGTCGGGAACCAGTAGAACGGTGGCAAGTGTTTTTTTTGTTTTTTTTTCGGAATTGCTCGGCAACGCCTACTGCACTGTATACTTGTGGGATGTCTCAGCAGTAAAATCACAAGCAGCGACTTGCGTCCCAAAACGTCACATCACAACACAAAGTGCCCTTCGTTTGTCCAGCACTTAAAACAAATATTTATTTTTCTAAGAATATCTACTCCAAAAGACACTTTTTTTGCACCGAAACACTGTTTTGGCTGTTCCAAAAGCCACTTTTGCTGCTCTCAAAACACTTTTTTTCGCTGCTCCAAAAGCCACTTTTGCTGCTCCAAAACACTGGCTGCTCCAAAAGGTGCTCCAAAATGGCTTATGCCAATCACATCACTGATTTGAGTTTTTTTATTCATTTGATACATAGAATATGAGCACTACTGGCAAAAATATTGGTTTATACTGGAACCCTGTTCACATGGGGGCCTGCATTCAGAAGAAGCCTTGACTGACGAACCATTTCAACGCAAAGTAGTTTGTTTCTTATATTTCTCAAATGAAACAGTCCTGCTCTTCTACTTTGTTTCGGCTTAGGCCCGACCACAGCCAAAGGCTGGGGGATGGTTCCTAACTTTGAAAAGGTTCTGCCTACTCGGGACAAAGTAGTCTGTAAAAGTAAAGTTTGAAAAATATCCCCTTCTTGCGTAAACGTTGCGCAGCATTTTATTTATGTCATTCTAAGAATTATTTATAAAAGGTTGATAAATTGAAGTTTTTTTAATACTTCTAAAGCACCTGGTTTGGTCATTTGGTGAAGAGATATACCTGCTGGCAACATTGCAGCTTCCAAGACTCCAGTGCACTACAGTGGCTTAAAGGGGTAGTGTAACGACCGGAGAAGCGGCACAGCATTGGAAGACGGCCGCAAATGGCGCTTGCAGCACCGTCGTTCCGGCTATGGCTCTGGCTTGGCCGCTTGACCAGCTTGGCTCCGGCCAATTCGCAGTTGTCGACTGTGTTGCAAGTTGCGTGGGCGCTTTGTGTACATGTCTTTCAATGGCAGGCGGCATTGTCTTGATCGCCTGTGATCACCAGGGTGAGCCATGGTCACTGATGCAAAAATATGTTTCAATATGATAGCCAACTACTCCGACAGACGCTGGACCGGACGAAACAGATCGGCCTGGATGCATTTATCTTAAACACTTTGTCTTTTACAAGACCCCTACAAGCGCGAAAGAACAGAAAGCTCTCACGACTGGACCACAGCACACAATCGTCTTTCTCGCTACAGAAATGTTGTCTGCTAGTTTCACATGTTTATTCACCTACAAACTCAAGCCATGTCCTTGGAAGTTGACTGGATACCAATAATTGTTTTCGAGGTATTTATATTAATTATGAAGTGTGTTAGGGTGCCTCCATCTGCCGGCCAATGGAGGCACCTTATTGGAGCTGCGGATGGAACCACCACCTGCACAGTCTTTTAAGGAGCAGCCGTTCCCGATGCATGGTGGAGGCTACGCGGTAACTACACTACCCCCTTTAAGCCACTGTAAGTACTCCGAGCTCCAGCGATCTTGTTTCAACACGTTTTTCGGTGTGATTTTGTGCCTGCAATGGCCGAGCCATGTGTTCGGAAGCTTTCACCCCCAAGTCAGTTTACGATGGTCTTTGCCCAAGGCTCATTTGGGAGTCGGGCACGACAAATCCTGCTGTATGAATTTGGAAACAAAAGGACGATGCCAGCATGTCGTAAAGAGACATATTGTTGTACCATACTTGGCATCATGCTAACATTGGACATCAGGCATTGATACACTTGATAAAGACGGGAAATGTCACTTTTACCTGAAATATGCAATTTAAACTTTTTAAAATTTTTATTTGTTCTGGTTGAACAACTAATAGTTCACACTCCTGCAAATTTTTATTGCAATATCGGAAATATTTACAGAAAAATAAAACATTTTTGGTAAGCCGACGATGCAAAATCGTGTTTTGGAAACGGGAAACTTCTATGTTTCCTATTTTCTAACAGCTCTAGCTCCACACCGGTACGCCCTAGAATGATGATCATACTCTGGTTGGAAAGAGCATTTCTTCAGTAGTTTCGTTACATTAAACATATTGGTATGAGAATCAACACTATTCGGGCAAAGTCCAGCTTTCCTGTGGAAGAGGCTATGCACATGGCCAAGAATCGAAAAGCCTGCTCTGATTGAACAGAAAACTAACTAAAACCAACATTTGTTTACAGAAAGCCACGTGGGTTTGTCCGCTTTATATTTCGACGATGCTTTCCCTGCTTATAAATGCTGATGCTGGTTTGTGTATTGCAAGCATATCCGATTCCTCACTCGTTTCATAATCAATGTCCACATGTCGACCACAAAATGACACTCAAAGAAAGCGTTTTAAGCTCGGACTCACTCAGCAAGGCCATGCAGGAGATCGTGTGTAAGCAGAAGGCAAAACCTATGCTCTAGGCAGTGGTGTCACGAGGGTCAGCGGCACCCGAGGTGGCAGCCCGCCGCAACCCCCCCCTGAGCGCTGCACCCGGGGCGGACCCCCTCCCCCCCCCCCTCCCCTCGTGACGCCACTGGCTCTTGGTGCCTTTTAGTGTCTACCACCACGAGTAAAATCAAATGTAGTGGTGTCGAAACTTCAAATAGGTTTTTCTCAGTTTCACTTTTCTGCAGCAACCTTCGTTTTAGGAAATCTATCATTCAATGAATTGCGGAATTCATTCTTCGCTGTGGATGTTTCTGAACTGATATTGAATGAGGAATGCTGCTAGATAATTATTTTTCTATTTAAATCAAGTTATTATTGCCAAAAAGTTGGGTTTTGATGAGGAGAAAATGCCCCATTATGTGAAACGCTTTTCAAATTAATATTTTACATAGAAAAAGCGCAGATTTCAAAGTAAAGAATAGATAGCCGCACCCCCCATATGTTCTAGTTACGGCTGAAGCTTAGAAATGCTCAATATTTTGCAGCAATTCTATATGATAGATTTCCTTGCCAAGTGAGGCAACTTACATCAATAGCTGTATACCTCCTCCTGTAGCTTATGGGAAAATTGTCCTACGGAGATGAAACGTCATAGACGCTTATTTAGGCAACAAGATGAATAGACCCTTTAAATTACGTCAATATTGAACAACTTGTTTAAAGGCAACCATTGAAGTCCCCCCGCAGGGGGCACCTGTGTAAGCAGGTGTTTGGAGAGTGGCGTCTCCACGGACCCCGAGCCATGCGGGTTCGCCCGCCCACGTCTGGCTGTGCGTGGCTTTCCCGTGTCTGGGGAAAAGGGCATCCTGGTGGTTGAGCCGAGCCCGGGGTAGGTTTGGACCCTTCGGGGCCCCCTGGGTGAGGCAATACACCACTTTGGCCCCTGCTTCCCATAGACGGGTGTCCTGGTAAGGCCCGGCCAGGATGATTCAGTCTAGTCGCCTCCTCTTCTACTATCCTCTCCCTTCTTTCACTTCCACCTTTACTTATACTTCTCCTCTCTCTTTTCTCTCCATTCCCCTTTCACCTTCTTGGCGGCAAGGGCTAACCTTGAGTGGAGAAGGACGCTAGTCTAGACCCATTCTTGGGTATAGCATCTGGGTAGGTGCTACTGGAGTAACGTGCACAGCAAAGCCATTTTTGTTATGTGCCGTTACCCTGTCCCATGTTGGGCTCCATGGTGGGCGGCACACCGCAGATGTTGAATGTCTCCCATTTTTTTATGGGTTCCAAAGCTAAACTTTCTTCTGATCGATCTCTGAAAAGAGTTCGCACCGAAGCCACCGTTCCTCTTAAGACTATTGATACTACTCAAACCTTCCCAAAGTTCCTAGTAATGCACTGCGAATACGAACTACCACTTGGAAAGCTCTCCCCGTTCCTTGTAGCAAAAACCCTGGAAGCATCTGTTGGAAAATCCTACAAAGCAAAGAAGCTCCACTCTGGAGACCTCCTTGTCGAGGTTGAAACAGAGCAACAAAGTAAAGCCCTCCTTGGACTTACTAGTATAGCTGATCACAAAGTCACAGTAACGCCACACCGATCTCTCAACACCATTCGGGGCGTGATCTCCGAAGAAGATCTGTTGGAAAGTATTGAGGATGAGATCCTTGAAGGACTCAGCAGTCGGGGTGTGATTGCAGTGAGGCATATTACCTTTCGTCGAGATGACCAGGAGAAGCCTTCGAAGCAACTCGTGCTTACATTTAACTCCACGACCCTCCTCCAGGCGGTCAAGGCAGGCTATCTCAACTGCAAGGTTCGACCGTTTATCCCCAATCCGAGACGTTGCTTTAGCTGCCAGCGTTTTGGACATGGGGCAGCCACTTGCAGGGGACGGACAACCTGCGGAAAATGTTCAAGCAATGATCACCCTACTGACAACTGTGCAAGCGATTTTTCCAAGTGCGTGAACTGTTCAGGTGCTCACCCTGCATACTCCCGCTCATGCCCAAAGTTTAAAGAAGAAAAAGAAATACTAACACTGAAAACCAAAGAAAATCTAACCTACTTTGAAGCCCGAAAACGCCTCTCATTCCTACAGAGAGGCACCTACGCCGCTGCGGTCAGCAAGGGGGCTGCACCGACAACGGCTTCCGTGGGGACACAGGTCTGCCTTTTAGACCTTTCTGCCCCACGCAAACCCCAAGCCCCCAACATCTCACATGGAGTCCCTCAAGAACAGAGGGATTCAACTCAAACCGCATCCTCGACGGCGACAGCCCCGCGCCGTCAGCCTGCACGCCCTCGTGAGAAAACTGACGACAGAGTCACAGTGCCTTGAGGGGTGCCCTTCAACTTCCTCGCATCGCGAGGTTGAGGCAATGGATGTCTCCAGCAGTCCGCCGGAGCCTCCACCTGCCCCGAAGGGTGCTAAAGTGTCGTCAAAAGTTGAGGACCCAAAGAACAAGACTAAAGCGACAGGTCCAGAAGCTGGCACATAGCAAGTGCTTAGTCGTGGATGCTGTTTCAACTCTCTCAAAAATGTTCATTAACACTTGAAACACCTCACTGCATCACTGTTCTTTGTCGCTCACCTGCATTACCTCACTCACTCTTAGGGGTCAGTTGAGACAGAGGAATAACGGCGACTCCCTCGCCAGTGGCGTTGGCCCAAAGTCTCGACCCCCTTGGAGGTCAGAGGGGGCAGCTCCACAAGGATCAGCCAGAGGACTATTGGCGACTCCCTCGCCTGGGGCACTACCTTTATTCGTTTTTCCCCGAAGGTTTGGTCGGAACTGCCCTCCTGTTGACATCCACACCCATTTATGTCCTCTTCCATTTTTTATTAAATTTGTTTTTAGATGTTTTCTTAGAACCCTTGTTTGTGAGTGGTGCATTATAGCTTTAGCTGCTCATGCGCTAAGGCTACGAACTCGAGGTCCTGAGTTTCAAACTTGTTACCGACAATGAGTCTTATTCAGTGGAACTGCCGAGGCCTCCTGCATAATTATGACGATGTTTGCTCCCTTTTGGAGAAATATCGTCCACTGGCAGTATGTCTCCAGGAAACTCACCTGAAGGGGAGTCAGTCAAGCGTCTTTAGGCACTCATTTTTTCCGCAAGGATAGAGATCACTCGTCTCACTCATCTGGCAGCGTGGCCATAGTAGTGCAAAAATCAGCTGCATGTGTTGAGGTTCCCATGCAGACCACCTTGGAAGCAGTGGCTGTTCGCATTCTGTCAGACTGCCTGATAACCCTTTGTTCACTTTACATTCCTCCAAACTTTCATTTAAGGTATGAACACCTTGAGTCACTCATTGCTCAACTCCCCCATCTATTCATTATTCTTGGCGATTTTAATGCACACAATCCTTTATGGGGCAGCACTAGACGCGATACTCGTGGAGCAATTGTCGAACGGTTTATTTTGTCTACAAATTTGTGTCTGTTTAACGAAAAGAAACCTGCATATTTTAGTGCACCCACAAACTCATTTACATCAATTGACCTCTCTATAAGTGAACCTATTTTATTTTCACTGTTTTTATGGCAGGTTACAGATAATCCTTTAGGCAGCGACCACATGCTGATTGTTTTAAGACGAAATAACCCAGGTGTGACCCTCCCCAGCCGAACTCCCCGTTGGAAATTTGAGAAGGCAAACTGGTCAGATTTCAGCGAATTCTCACTGCTTGGCATGCACATCTCTTGACAAGCTTTCAATTGATGAAGTGAACAAATACTTAACGAATTGTATCCTTCAGGCAGCCATAATGGCAATCCCCATGACCTCGGGACGCCTCCCACGCCGTCCCAAGCCTTGGTGGAATGAAGAATGCTCAGAATCACGAAAAAAGCAAAACAAGGCATGGAGCATATTTGGACGGTACCCGACATGAAGCAATCGTCTTCACTTTAAGCAAATGAAGGCCCGTGCACGGTACATTCGCCGACAATCGAAAAGAACAAGTTTCCAAGGGTATGCGACATCAATAAATACATCCCCGAAAGAGGTCTGGGACCGAATGAACAAACTCAATGGATCCTATAGTGCTTTCACCATCCCCCTGTTATCCCGCAACGGAACCTGTCCAGAGAGGAACAAGCCGATATTCTCGGGGAACATTTCGAGTCATTTCTTCGGATAAAACAGCAGGAAGAAGCCAGGACCATAAAGGCACCTGGTGGTGCACGGGAGCCGTATAATAGATCCTTATTGAACTAAAGATGGTCCTTCATAGCGTTAAACCCTCAACAACTGGTCCTGACAGTATCCACTACTTCATGTTGAATCATCTGCACCCATCTACACTCGATCTGGTTTTATACCTCTTCAACAGAATATAGGAGGGGCATTTTCCATCAGCATGGAGAACGGCTACAATTATCCCTCTACTTAAACCAGGAAAGAACTCGGATGCTGCTACCAGCTACAGGCCAATAGCATTGACGAGCTGCTTGTGTAAAACCCCAGAAAAAATGAATAATAGACGACTGCTGCAGCACTTGGAAAAACATTGCATCCTGGATAAATACCAGTGCGGTTTCCGCTCGTCCCGCTCGACGCAGGATCAATTGGTTCGATTGGAGACATTTGTCCAAGAGGCTTTTGTCAATAGACAGTACTGCCTGTCTGTGTTTTGCGATCTCGAGAAAGCATACAATACTGCCTGGCAGTATGGAATTTTGAGGGACTTGATTGACATTGGTATCCAGGGCCGCATGTTCCATGCCATTGAGAGCTATTTAGGTAGACGCACCTTTCGAGTAAGGCTGGGGTCTGTACACTCACGATGGTTTGTACAGGAAAACGGTGTTCCACAGGGCGGTGTCCTAAGTGTTACTCTGTTTGCTATAAAAATCAATTGTATCGCACGTGTCATACCACCATCAGTCCACTATTGGCTGTATGTCGACGACCTCCAGATCACTGTTTCCTCATGTAACCTTGCAATCTGCGAACGGCGTGTTCAACTGACTATTAATAATGTGACAAGGTGGGCTGACAATAACGGATTTAAGTTCTCCACGGAGAAGACTGCTTTTCACGAAAACGTGGTGTGATGCCGACGCCTTGGTTGACCATCTACAGTTGAGGTAAAAAGGGAGTTTCTAGGGCTTATATTGGACTCCCTCTTTCAGCCAGCATATCAAAACGCTAAAACAAAAATGCCATAAATCCCTTAATATTCTGACAGTTCTCTCCCACATGACTTGGGGTTCCGATCGACTGTGCCTTTTAAGAATCTATAGGTCGATTGTGCGGTCACGCCTAGATTATGGATGTTTGGTGTATGGATCAGCGAGTGCATCAACACTGAAAATGTTGGATCCAATCCATCACGTAGCGATCCGACTTGCCACCGGTGCGTTTCGTACATCCCCTGTGCTGAGCCTGTATGCTGAAGCTAATGAAATGTCTCTAGAGAAAAGACGAGATGTACTAGGCTAATGTATTCCCTTAGGATACGGTCTCTAGTACAACATCCGTGTCGGGAACTAGTCGAGGGAACACGTTTTGAACGAACCTTCCGAAGCAAGCCCGCTTTTAAGCCTCCCTTTTCATTGCGGAACAAGACCGCGGCCGTTTCGGCCAGCCTTCAGACAAACCCACCTGTTGCTCAGCTTTTGGGAACAGTGGCACCATGGGAGCATGGTCTGCTCATCACAGACTTGTCACTCACTGAGTAATCTAAGAAAAATACCTCACCAGAAGTCTTAAAACAGGAATTCTTCGAGCTACAAAATGTATAGAAAGACTACACCGGCTTTTATACTGACGGCACAAAAACCGACTCCTCTGTCGGCTGTTCTGTGATTGGACCATCATTTAATTGTGTACGGAGGATTAGTTCCAGTGCAACTATCTTGACTGCCGAGTTATACGGTTTACTATTGGCCACAGACTATATTATCAAAAATAGGCATCCATACTCTGTAGTTTACACGGATTCACTAAGTGCTCTGGGAGCACTCCGATCCCTTGAGATAGGAAAAAACCCTTTAATAACTCAGCTACAACATAAAGTGGTTGCTGCAGCTAGGGACAACAAATTGCAGATAGTCTTTTGCTGGGTGCCTAGTCACGTGGGTATTCCCGGCAATGAAGCTGCTGATCGTGCCGCTTCCACATGTGCTACAAGGAAGGTTGATATTCACGAAATACCCTACCAAGACTGCAAAGCGACCATAAAGAAAAGTATCAAGTGTAAATGGCAAGAGGAATGGTCCCGCGAAACCAACAACAAACTCCATGTTGTGAAGCCGATGCTACAGGAGTGGGCGAGTGCCCGTCATAGGGACCGTTTTTTCGAGGTAATCCTTTGTCGGTTAAGAATTTGCCACACACTTCTAACACATGGGTATCTGCTTTGCCGAGAGGATCCACCTGCATGCGAAAACTGTTCAGAACCATTGACTGTAGTGCATATCCTTGAGTGCCCCGCATATCACAGATACCGCCAATTCTACTTGGCCCAGTTTTATTCAGCACAGATGCAGGGGTGTGACTTCTGCGCCAATTGCGCCATTTTGAACAAACCCAATTTTCTGCACCTAGTTGCGCCAAAAACGCGAAATCGGTAGAAATTGCGCCACACTGCGCCAAAGTAGCTCAAAAACTAAAAAAAAAAAAAAAAAATGTTTGCGGCGATGCTAGATTTAGCGAGAAACGAGAGCTTGGTTGGCAACATTCAATCTCGTCTTAGTAAAGTACACAGCACGCGTACAGGGTAGCGCAAGGAACCGCCGGATTCGAAGGTTTCAGCTGTAGTACCTTTCTATACCTATGATACGTGGTCTTTTCTCGATTTTCCTACTACTTTCCGCTGTCATTTGTGACTGCATGCTAACGGTGCGCTGTCACGCGGTCTCGCTGTCTGGCCGAGGGAGGTACGACGCACAGGCTATCAAGATGAGCAAACCTAAGTATCTGTTTCGTTTTGAGAGTAAACCTTTTCTTAAAGGTGCTATTGAGCGCCTCCATCGTGTAATTGTTCATTCGTGTCCGTAATCTCGTCAAAATGGACGGCGCCGTCACCGTGAGTACTTTCGGTTATCACACACGTGCTTCCAGTGCGTGAGCAATTGAATGAATCGGTCACACACCCGTATTTAGCGTCCATGTGGTGCTCATAGTTGTTCTACCAATTCACTATTTACCTTGTGACTCACTTTTGTGGGGAGTGTTTTTCTATCTGCACGTGCTTCCTACGAGCGTCCGATCGATGTCTGGTTGTCGTAAACCTTGCTTCCCTGTTCATGCTCTCGAATCACCGCTTTAAAAAGTTTTGCACTACAATTGCACTTTGGCACCAGTTCGTGTAAGCTTTGGGTACCTGGTGCCCGGCTAACTTTGCAGCAAGCCTGTGTTTCCTGTCCTCATCTATGTGCATGAAACTCGTGTTTGCTTTTTCCGTTTTTTTTTTTCTTTTATATTTTATCTCGGTGCTATCGGCGCTGATGACTTATTGGAACCAGGGTGGACAAAAATAATGATTAAAGAAGAAAAATCTGATTTATGTGATTTATATCTTTCTACGCTTCTACGATTTATATAAGATTTTTTTTTTTTTTTATGATTTAAATTGCTGATAAGTTGCTCTAACATTTTCTGCTCCAAACTGTAGACTTTCGTGCTTCGAAGTTGCTCCAAAATGCATAAACTGCTGCTCCAAAACGAGAATTTCGTGCTCCTGAGCTGCTCCAAAATCCAGATATTTCTGCTCCAAAAATTGCTCCAAAACCTGTTTCACCTGTCTCACCCCTGCAGATGCCTTTACACCTTGCTCTCTTGCTTGGAGATGAACCTTTTATAAATCATACAAATGTTTTTAAATTCCTAGAAAGCACTGGACTTTTACGTCGACTTTAAACTTGCTTTGCAATTTTTAAATCTTTCATCCACATGATTTATTTACAGATTCATGTCCATCCTTTTATTCTATCACTGGCCACTAGAGCCCTTTTTTTTTCTCTCTAGAAACCATTTATGAAATAGTCACAGACTTTGGCGCTCTATAGCCTTAGATGCTTTTGCTCCAATAAAACTCAATCAATCAATCAATCATTGAAGTCCCTTAAAGCTTAGCAGACTATACTGTCGATTCTCCCCTAGCAGACAAAATCGCCTCCCTCAGCTTTTGTGCGGGTGACACACAAAGCAAAGGTGGGTTCATGCGACCTTATGCCGGAGTTCATCGCGACCACACACAGCATTGGGTGCGGTCGGACGTGTCTAGCTTTTTGGACGAGCTCAGCGAAAACCCATGAACGACGGACGTCACAAGTTGGAGTTGAAGCACTTTGTGTCGCCTGCAGCCACATCTGTGCTATATAAAGTTTGTCTTGGTTGCAACATTTCTAGAACGGGGTTCCAAACCTGCTCGGCCTTTCTCTTATCAATGGGTGTTTCCTGGAAAGGCCATTCTCGGCTTTCATGGTGTGTTCAGAATGTTCCAGAACGCACCACATGTATAAAAGCAGTGCTAAGGAGCTGATTTAGCTCAGTCGCCAGTTTGTAGGCACAAATTCATTAAAGAGGAACTCTGCCAAATTTTTTATAGTCTTGGGCTGGAAATTAACAAACTGTTTCAATAACGCCTTCTCAACTGCTAGCCAAAATATATTTAAAAAAAAAATCTTTCTGAGGAGTTGTTGAATTTTCAAATTACGCCGGCCATATAAGTTTCAGGAGTTGACTCTAAGGCAACATTGAAAAATCCCTACTTTTTCCTATCTGTGCATTAGCGGCGGGAGGGAAAACGAGCGACTGGGAGCTTTCCGGGTCACCAGCGATCGGAAAGCTTTTATTATCATCCAAGCTTTGTCTTTTAAATAGAAAGGAGCCCGCATTTTTTAGTTCTGCCCGTATCACATTCACCTCTATTGGCCTTTCCATATCATCACCATCTTTACTCCCATGCTTTTCATGGCAGGTTTTAAACAGCCCTTTTGGCAGTGATCATTTTCTCGTCATTTTAGAAAGCACAGACCCACTTCCATCAATTCCAAAACACCTCCCAAGGTGGAAGTTAAAAAAAAAACTGATTGGGATCTTTTTAATTCAGAAGCCGTGCTTAATCTCTCCTTGTTTTGTGATATGTCTCCTGACGATGCTACAGCCTCCGTCACCGACTGCATTATAAATGCTGCCTTCTGTAGCATACCACAAACCTCGGGAACCCTTCCGAGGAGGTGCAAACCTTGGTGGACAGAGGAGTGCACAGCCACCCGGAAGGACCAAAACTAATCCTGGGGAGTGTTTCATTGTTACCCCACTACTCGAAACCGAATTGCATTTA
This sequence comes from Ixodes persulcatus, assembly GCA_013358835.2. Classification (NCBI taxonomy): domain Eukaryota; kingdom Metazoa; phylum Arthropoda; class Arachnida; order Ixodida; family Ixodidae; genus Ixodes; species Ixodes persulcatus. The sequence goes on along the minus strand of JABSTQ010009684.1, from coordinate 393,811 downwards.
ATAAAACCAGGGCCAAAGCTCGTTGGACAAGGAAACGGGCCAAGTACCTCTCCTGGATAAATAGTTTTGTCTCTGCAAAGGAAGTGTGGGATCGGCTTGAAAAGATTAGAGGTGGCTACCAGTCCTCCAGTCCTTTTGGATCGCTCTTTTCCCATTGTCGTCATCTTTAGAAGATCAGGCCAATGTTCTTGGGGAGCATTTTCAGTGCATCTCTGGTTCAAGTAACTACAGTGAATTTTTTTACAAGTTAAGTTCAATGGCAGAGAAGCGGCCAGTTTCTCTTGTCTGGTGCTCATGATGCAGCATACAACAGGCCATTTACACTATGTGAGCTCAAAGCAGCACTCAGCGTTAAAGGGGCCCTGTAAGGACGTTTTTACTGGTGTTTAATTTGCACCGAACTTGGGCGCACTGAACATAGTAACTTAATGAAACTTTTCTCGAATTTTGCTTTATTTTAAAAGTTATAGGCAAACTAAAATGACAAAAACAAGCAAAAAATAACCTCCTTCATGACGTCCTTGGTCCTGGCTTGAGTGGCCGTGAACTAGAGGAGGGGTAGTGAGCTCAGCGAGCGCTGACGGATGCCACACTCCATGTCGACGGCTCGAGAGGGGCGCCACTAAAGCATGTGCTGGATCGGCTGGATGCAGCGGGCGGCCAGGGCAGCTCGCTTTGCATTTGCTGCGCAATTAAACACTAATTCGGCATGACACCTCATTGGTTACAAACGGCAGCAAACGCAGGGTAAAGATCAGTTCAGAAAGGGAGCCACTTCGCGCTGCAATATCGCCAAACCGTCGATGTCCAAGGCCTTCGGAATGCTTGGAACCGATCAGATCCTCGAGCCCGTATACGACCGCAGTGCCGCCACATACATCCGGGACCTTTCTACGCTCGCCGCTCGTCGGTGCCTGATCCCACTACCTCTTTCTAGTATGCGCCGGCTTTTCCACCGCTTGGTGGCGGGTATGTCGACGGGTCATTTCTTGTTTCCGTACTTTATAAACTGCATTTGTTTCTTTTCTGATCTAAAATACTGAACAAACACTACTTTCATAAATAATTGAAACGGTTCGCACCACTTATATTTTGTATTTTGACTAAAAAGAAGCTTTTAGCGACTCTGACCAATAGTAAGCCCAGGACCAAAGACTTCACATACCGCGCGCTTTCGGCACCGCGGGTCGCCCCCGTAGGCGGAGGAGGTTTCCGCGTCGTCCGGTTAAAACATGACGCACTGATATTTAGTTACTCTCTCCGTGCCCACTGGCTTGCCTGAACCCCAAGCGATGTGGAAACCGCAAAAAAGGTAGACGCTTAAATATTGCAGGGCCCTTTTAAGAAGCAATCTGCACCTGGTCCAAACAGGAGCCACTATGAAATGCTAAAGCACTTGTCACTTGAATTTCTGAGTAATTTAATGGCTTTCTTTAAAGGGGTACGGAAACGAAATTCCAGCTCTCATTTTTTTTGCTTTAATGTGTTGCATGTTGCAGCATAACCTCAAAAATACCAGTCTTTCGTTGAAAGGCACAAGAAAACTAATTTTAAAACTAATTAAACCATCTTTCAGTGTGCACCTGGTGGATGCATGTGGAGCCTATTTGGGAGGCAATCTAGCACCGTTGGGGAACTTGCTACGTAGCCATGACGTAGCAAATTCCATCGGAGCAGCACCGCTCTTTGGAATTCAACATTTTCCTTTTTAGCTTTCCTCAACTCACAAATCGCGCATTGCACCAAACTAGTCACCAAACAGTTCAAGAAGACGGAAAGGAGGGACTCCCCTCTTGCTCGGACCCTTGTTTGTGTACCCGGACACGGCCATTCTCCCCTTAGAAGATTAGCCCGTCACTCAAAACTCGGACAAAAGTTGCTTTCCCCACCCCGTTCAGCCCTAAGCTTACAGTGCTGTGGAAGCTGCGTGCTCCTTGGGCCAGCCACACGTTCCTCACCCCACGGGTACTTCGAACGGCTCGCTTGTAACGCATTGACGTTATTGACACCACCACAACGCTGACAACGCCACCAACGGCAAAGCTCATAACCCCGCCAGCCTTGCTACGTCAGAAATGCGGAAAATCTTTTTTTTTTTTTTTTTTTTTTTTTTCTTTTTTTTTTTTGTTTGCTCCGGATATTTTATGATGCGTCGCACTCTCCGTTCGCTTCTCTTCGAGCTCTTGCTTAAGTGCACCGTTTGGAATGAAAAATATAGCCAGTTGTTCAAAATACAAACGTGCGATTATCATTTACGGTTATTATCTGTCATGCTTGACTCATTTCCGAACGAAATTTGAATATTTCAATTTTCGTTTCCATACCCCTTTAATTTCCTATGGGAGGGTTCTTCTTTTCTGCAGTGTTGAAAAAGGGCACATTTAATCCCTCTGCTGAAACCCAGTAAGGATCCCTTTCTGCCAACAAACTATTGCCCCATTGCTCTCGCAAGTTGTCTGGGAAAAACCTATGAAAGACTTATTAGTCGTCATCTCGTGTATTTTCTAGAGGCAGAGAACGTCTTTGATGTTAATCATTATGGCTTTCAAGCGGGCCATCTGCTGCAGATCACCTAGTACGCCTAGAAACCTATATTCGCGAAGCTTTTGTGCATCGTCAGCACTGTGTCTCGGTATTTTTCGATTTGCACTAGGCATACGACACGATGGGGCGGTGTGGGGTACTTGTGGATTTGTATGACTACGGTGTGTGAGGCCGCATGTTACGTTGTCTCCAAAGTTTTTTGACAGGACGAACCTTCAAAGTCCAACTAGGCTCTACCCTCACGGTTGCTTTATCCGAGAGAATGGTGTCTTTCAGGGAGGAGTATTAAGTGTGACTCTATTTTGAGTCAAAATTAATGGCAAAGGTGATACCAACATCTTATTCATTAAATGTGGACAATGTGTAAATTTCTGTAACTTGTCTAGTTGTGAGTGGCAGCTCATTCAATACAATGAGCAAATGGGCAAACGAAAACTCCCCGAAAGACTGTGTGTGTTCTTTTTTCACTGCTCCGTGGGCTGTCTTTAGATCGCATTCTGAATTTCAACAGCATATCTATTTCTATAAAGCAGGCACAAATTTGTAGGCATGATTTTTGATAGAAAGCTCACTTTTGTACCTCACATGAAGGAGTTAAAACATGTCTAGTTGTGAGTGGCAGCTCCAATTCGCATTCAATACAATGAGCAAATGGGCAAACGAAAACTCCCCGAAAGACTGTGTGTGTTCTTTTTTCACTGCTCCGTGGGCTGTCTTTAGATCGCATTCTGAATTTCAACAGCATATCTATTTCTATAAAGCAGGCACAAATTTGTAGGCATGATTTTTGATAGAAAGCTCACTTTTGTACCTCACATGAAGGAGTTAAAACATGTCTAGTTGTGAGTGGCAGCTCCAACTCGCATTCAATACAATGAGCAAATGGGCAAACGAAAACTCCCCGAAAGACTGTGTGTGTTCTTTTTTCACTGCTCCGTGGGCTGTCTTTAGATCGCATTCTGAATTTCAACAGCATATCTATTTCTATAAAGCAGGCACAAATTTGTAGGCATGATTTTTGATAGAAAGCTCACTTTTGTACCTCACATGAAGGAGTTAAAACAGAAGGGCCTACACTCCTCAAACATCCTCAAAGTGCTGTTGCACATGTCCTGGGGGTCGGACTGACGTTTTCTCTTGCGGCTTTCTCTCTAGTACGGTCTCGCTTAAGGCCCGTTCACACTCTTGCGACCTCTTAAACCTGGGTTCCTTAAAACTTCTTAAACCAGAGGACACACTGGCGCCATCTATTGGGTAGCAGTGTAAACTCGGCGGTCCGGCATATTTTTTTTATTTCTCTCGCGCATTATCCTTTCTTTCTTGGCTCGAAAAACTTTTGTCAATGTTATAAACGAGCCTTTCTATGGGTATTACGCACATTTGACCTCGGAAATCCCGCAAAACCTTCGCTCTTGTGAAATGCAGTTCCAGGGTCACCGCATAGATGGCGCCACAATGTCAATGCGTTCCCTCGTTCTAAAAACATTTAAGAAGTTTTAAGAGATCTCGTCTCTCTCAGTCGTACTCGGTCGCAAGAGTGTGAACGGGCCTTTAGACTATACCCTTCCGGCAGTCAAGTTTGGTGTGACGCGTTGCGCCATCTAGCTCAAAATATTTGCAACACTGAGAAGGCCCTTTTGCCAGCGTGCTTGCTCGTGGGGCTGTTCACGCATCAATTTAAAGGTGTTGATTCATGCGGTTTTGGTCTTTTATTCTTAGCATTGCTATCGAATGTCGGAGACAAGCAAACGCCGAAGCTGTAGGCACTGTTTCGTACCGAACTGTCGCAACCCTGGAAGCTTAGCAGATGTGAAGCTCCGCAGGTTCCTGTCGAAACTGTGGAAAAATGCAACGCCGTTGGAGATGCGCTATTTGACTCGATTTTTGGAAGTAATGTGCTTGAAGCCCGGCATTTGTTTTTGGATTGGCTGTGATATGACTCTAGAATCAGATCAGTCCTTTGACACTCTCATTGCTCTCTGCTCCGCGGACACATCTTGATCAAACAATGTTTTGTGGACGTTTGATTGTAGTTGCTGAAAACCGAAGTGAGCGTTTTCTCCGCTTCGCCGATTGCAGAACGAACTGTCGTTTGCGCCTTTAGCATGATCGCGTAGCTGCCCAGTATGGTGGCTCTATTTCGACCCGTGTCTATGCACTCCTAACTTGATCCCTGCTACGAAAAAAGTCTACCCAAGAAATAATAAAAAAAAATGTACTTACCCCACGAGAGAAGGTTAGCCATGCGGCGTTTATTTCTGTTCTATGTAAAAGTGAACAGCATATTCAATCAACGAGAACGAGTACCAACTTGCGCCGAGCAACTGCGTACGACACTGTCCAAACTACAGCCAGCTTGCACGAAAAACACATTCCTCGTACACCACAATCGTCTTCAACACGGTGACGAGGGGACTGGAAACAAGCTGATCACCAAATTGAGGTCAGCTATTCATGCAGGAAGAGTTCACTTGAAAAAAAAAAGGTGGGTAAGGATGAGAGGGAGGGGGAGGGGGGTTTCGCTTTTACAGTGTGCTTTTGTAGAGGAGGGAAGCTCGACGAAGTCTTCGCTTTTGTTATCTTAAAACGCGCGCAAACAATGTAAAAGAATTTTAAAAAAACTTTCCTTGTTTGTTTGTTTTTACTTATATTTGGCCGTAATATGATGACGTTCAATTTTGTTCTGCTAGCTCCCGTTTCAGGTTGTCTCTACCTATCGAGGAAGGCACCTACTAAAACTCCCTAATGCTAGAACGGCACCACACACGGATGCACATTTATATATTTAATGTTTGATAGATTCTTAAAACAGTCTGTAGAGTAATGCGCGACAACACAATGCTCGGAGTTGGTAATAACGTAATCTCGCAAGGGTATGCCGGCGGCGCTGCCGATTTTAGCCGTCCCAGTATTGCCTCATTTGGCCACGGTGGCACTGATGACCAACTGGCGGTGGCGCTCTCTGGAACCCTGCCCAGAGCCTATGGTGCCTTGGTTTATGGATCAGCACGGCCCTCTGTCCTGGGGATGTTGAACCCTGTCCATCACCTAATGTGATGAACAGGGTTCAACATCCCCAGCGTGCCAGTGGCCTGTCCATCACCTAGTGTGATGGACAGGCCACTGGTGCATTTCGTGCATTACCCGTGCTTAGTTTATATCTGTGAAAGCAGGTGCCCCCTGTGGGGTGGCTGCCGGTGGCTACCGCAACTGTCCCTCCTCTGCAGTCTCCTTCCAGGGAGAAGGGTCGACACTCTCGCCCACACTCCCTGGAGAGAGCATCATCAAAGGAGCGGCATGGCTCTCGTGCCGCTCCTGCAGTGCCTAAGGGGCAGGAACAGGTGGACCTGAGTGACGCCTCACCCAGCCCCGTTCCCCAAACCCGAAAAAACCTTCAGGAAAAGGAAACTGAGGCCATGGATGAGTGTAGAGAAGTCTCCACTCATGCATCTGACCAAGACGAGATGGAGTGGCAGACTGCTAAGAGTAAACACAAAAACAAAAAACCTGTTATTCCCCCAACGTGACATTGGAAACTAATTTTTGCCACATACGGCAGCTTTAGAACTTTTTAGTCTCCCATTGTTTCTTTTTTATTCGCATTTTAACTCTGTTTTAAAACAATGAACAAATTTCATTTGATGTGGTGGAACTGCCGTATCCTAATCAGACATATTGATGATGTAAATTATTTTATAGACGAGTTGAGACCAATTGCACTCAGTCTGCAAGAAACACGTTTAAACAACACTCATACACAGATTTTACGTCGGCGCCAAGTTTTTAGAAAAGATAGACTCTCCCCTAATATGTCGGGAGGAGTGGCGCTGGCTAAAGTCCCTGTATCTGGGAAAAGTGGCGCATTCTCTTTCCTTCTCCTCTAAAAACCCTCCTTACCCCACCTCTAACTTCCGGTTTGCGACGGAGGCGCCGTCTGGAATTTCCCAAGCTTCTCGACGTCTCGGTCAGCTGAAGCGGTCGAGATGCCGATTGTGTGGACTTTTCTCGTCAGACAAGTGTGGCAATGGTATCATTTAGAGCCCGCATTCGTATCGGACCGTCCTGAAGCCTCTCTAGATTTGTTCGTCTGACCGCGGATCCCAAAAGTGCTTTGGATAATCGTCCCTACCGAGTTGCATTAGGTCAGTGTCTCGTGAGTGTTCGGCTTCACAGCTGGAGCGGGCGAGTTGCCGATCGTGTGGACTTTTCTTGTCATATAAATGTGGCAATGACCTCTTTTAGAGCCTGCATTCGTATCCGACCGTCCTGAAGCCGCTCTAGATCTGTTCGTCCAACCGTGGATCCCGAAAGTGCGTTGGATAATCGTAACTACCGAGTTGCATTAGGTGAGTCTCTCGTAAGTGTTCGGCTTCACAGCTGGAGCGGGGCGAGTTGCCGATCGTGTGGACTTTTCTTGTCATACAAGTGTGGCAATGACCTCATTTAGAGCCCGCATTAGCATCCGACCGTCCTGAAGCCACTCTGGATCTGTTCGTCCAACCGTGCATCCCGAAAGCACTTTGGATAATCGTCCCTACCGAGTTGCATTACGTCAGTGTCTCGTGAGTGTTCGGCTTCACAGGAATTGCAAGTCGTTTTTAATCATCATATAAAACCGCCAAATTGCAATTTTTCGATTTCATTGCGATTTCAAACGATTGACTACTTTTTAATACGTGTCCTTGGCGAGCTTTCGGGAGGGTTTGGCCTACGGGCGCTAAAAACAATTTGGCGGCCTAGAAAGCAAGATACTATTTTCTTTCTAATCGGGTAATTGTTGATGTGGTTGACGATTTCTGTGCGTGTATTCTGTGCATGCTGTGAAAATTTGCGACACCGCGGTGCCGCTACGGGGCTACGCGGTGCCGCTACTTTTCCGAGCATATAATAAATACTATTTTCATTATTTTATTTGATGAAACCGCTTTTAGAAATCAAAACTTTGTTTTCGTTTAGTTTTGTTACTGCGTAATTTCATCAGTGTCTGTATCTTTTCTGTTATTCGTTCATACTAAACAAATCCAGGTTTAATTACGATTTACGCTGCTTTTAGACTCCTGGGCCAGCGTCCTGGTGCAGACTTGGAAACTAGCGCTCGGTTTCAGCACCTAGTTCTCGAGTCAAGTAATTGCTGGTTATTTCAGTAAAAGGGAATGAGGCAAAAATAATTCAAATCACACCCAGAGAACAATGCAAAATAAGCGAATGCGAGATCAAAATCTACCGTAATATCCCGAGTCATCGCCCATCCCCGAGTCATCGCCCACCCCAGTTTTTGGGCCAATATAGATTTCTAAAAAAACACAGTCATTGCCCACCCCTTCAAATACCCCAACGCGGACTCCGCGATCTGCAAACACTCATCCTACCCAAATGACGCGGCCGCGGACCTTACAGTTGGAGGACGTCCGTGACAAAGTAAAACGGAGAGAAAGGCCCTCTCTTTGCTTACGCATTTTTCGCGTGAGCGACTCCGAAGTGGTAGTGTATCCATGCGAAAAGAAAACGATGAAGATAACAAAATAAAAGTTTGTTTTGCTTACGAAAATGTCGATCCGACAAAAAAAAGAATCGGAAATATAACACAAGCATTAACCCAGTCAGGAATCGCGAGGTAAGCGTACGCCCCATATTTTGGGATGTAACCGCGGAGTGTAAGGTCGAAGTCTGTCTCCACCGAAGTTAGGTCGCTGCGAACCCGCTCCTTCTCCCCGCACGTCGCGACCGCGGTTGTGTAATGTTTTAGACAAAGCCAACAGGTAAATAAAGCTTTTCTGGAACGCCCTACACAGACGTTAGTAGAGCGTCCCAAACCCCCATTGATAGCACGCCGTGCACGGACGCACGCATGTACGCAAAAAACAAGAAAGTTGCGCAAGAGCTTGTGATTGACAAGGCGCCCGACTTGGCCCGACGCCAAAGTATTTGCCACGCGATCGCCGGCTTTTCCGCTTTCCCAGCATCGCTCTTCGTCGCTTCTTTGGTCCGCTCGCTCGCTCGCTCGTTGCGCCTGGTTGGTTTTTCTATTTCCTTGCAGAATTTTCTTTCTTTTCTTCTCTTTTTTTTTTACTAACTAGGAGAACATAGTGGTGACGTGTTTTCACGGAACAAACGTTGGTGCTCTATGCAGATCGGTGGTGTTCCTAGCGCGTATGCAAGCAACGGACTTGGCGGTAGTAAAACATTCTTTCGTGAGCATTTTTTCTATAAAGCAATAAAGCTAAATCGAGTTTTGAGTTTAATGTATCTGTTGCGTAGCAGCGCTAGATACGGAGAGAAAACTGGGCGGCCGCTTTTCTTAACTTTTTGTGCTCACCCACCGAGACATGGCCCACCCCACTTTTTCTATGAATTTCAGGCGGCAGGTGGGTGGGCGATGACTACATAAGAATACACACGCACAGATGTTAGAAAGAATAAAATCAGTCACAATTTTATTTATTTCACAAAACTGCCAGCAAAGTAAAAGGCAGGAGCAATCACTACAAGTAGAACACATGTTGAGTAAATAACAAGAGAGGATGAAAAAAGAAAATAAATGACACAAAGACATACCATCAAAATGCTTCCTCAACACTTCACAAACGTGCAGGTAGCTTTACTGACCGGTGCAGTTACTTTTACATGTCATAAAATACTTCTAAAGCCCTTACACCTTCTAATGCTGTTACAGGTATGGTACACCTGAAGACAATAAATTGTACAAACCACATGGGGTTTTAAACATCGAGCTGCTTGATGAGACGGGTCTGCAGGTATCAGACTTCAGATGCATACGCAAGGATGCACGAGTGTGTTAAATGCTGCAAGTTTCACTCACCTTGTATACTAAAGAATCCATCAGCTTGTGCATTATGTCTGACACGAACTTCAAGTCCTGGAGATGCCAATGAAGTGTGCGTTCTACAGGCAAAAGCTACCCCGAATCCCCAGTACCACATTGAAACCATGGGAACCACAAGAAAGATGAATCCTAAAATCTTTCTCGAGGATGCCTTTACTTCATGCAGTCCTCTTCATAGTGAACTTTTTGAGACAGTTAAGTTGATCTGCAACGAGAAAGCGCATAAGTCTAAATTGTAAATTGTTCTTTTCACGTTGCAACTGACACTCCTGTCGTTGTGCCAATATCAGTTTTATTTGCATTGAATATAATTGTCTTTGTAGCTCCTTGTTATTCATCAGTACACCAGAAAGACTGGCATTCTGATGATACGGCCTGATGCCAAGTGTAAACAGTGTGCCTGAAAAATAAAAAAAAATTATTTAGTCTTGTCAAGTGGCTAACAGTGAGACAATAAGATTGGATGTAAGTAACAGTGTGTAACTGTTTGCACTCTGCCAGGAAATAAACAGCAGTCGAAAATGAAAACTCATCAGCTGTTGCTGCGGCAATCTGTCCAGGACAAGCTGGAGAAGCAAGGGCCTGTAGGGCGCTGCTCAGACCTTGGTCGGGCAGCCATGGGACGGCGCACACTTCTAGAATGAATAAATGAACAAAGACAATAGTCGTTGTGGGTGTGCCTTGGTCGACCTGGAAACAGTATCAGTGTGCTAAACTCACCAGCAGCTGGGGGGGGTTGTCGAACCAGGCTGCTCTGGGGAAGCTGGGAAAGTTAGGTTCGGTACAGCACCGCTTGGAACTTGCTGGGGGGCCTCAGGACGACACAGTCGCCTAGAATCAACAAAGACGGCACTAGTGGTAGGTGAGCCTCAGTTGTCCTGGAAAGAGTATCGGACTGCCAAACTCACCAACAGCTGTAGTCACTGCGGCAGATTACCCCGAGGAAAAAGCTCCGCTTGGACCTTGCTGGGGGCCCTCGGGAGGACACACACTCCTAGAATGGACAAAGATGGCACTAGTGGTAGATAGGCCTCGGTCGACCACGAAACAGTATCGGACAGCCAAACTAAAGAGCAGTTGCAGTTGCTGCAGCAGTCTGTCCTAGGGATGTTTCAGTACTGTGGGCACTACCTTGTGGTGTACTATTCAGGTTTTGCTGGGGGTGCCTCGGGGACTTTAGGGAGGCAACCAAAACAAACAAATGGAACTGCATTTTGTAAAAAAAGGCATCCAAAATCATCAGTTTGTGCATCAAATTTGTATCATAAAACTGATGCAACGTGTCTCACTGAAGAAAAAAAAAAATATTTTGTGAGATGATGTACATACCATTTACATTTCCAGTTCACTTGCAGTGGTGGGTTCCTCTCATGGTTGAAGGTAACGAAAAAAGAAATGTTTGGGAGAGCATCTTTCCTCATTTCTTTGCTCTCCTTTGTTTTGCATGATTAGTGTTTTGAATTGGTCGATACTGAAGTGGTCCTGTAATAGATTGAAGAGATCGGACTTTAGTCGAGAGCACATTGTGTACCGCCACCTCAAACGCCCGTTTCTGCAGATCCTAGGTTAGCCTGCCAAAGACCTGCACGTGAAGTTTGCGCGCTGTCAAAGCTGCTGGCGCGAGTGTTGGGTTGATCTCAGATGTTTTATTTGCTTGCGTTTTTCGTTTCAATAAGACTACGAGCGAAGGAGACCCTACTGACGCTACAAGAGCGAACGCACTTTCAGCGGGCTAAGCACACACGCTCGTCCAGTAAGAGCGTCGTCAGAGAAAACATACTCCTGCCTGTCGCACTGGCTGCGCTCGCACTTATATTGAAACGGAGTATAGATACAGCCCAATGCTCGGGTCCGCAGCTGCGGCAGCGTTGCAAGCTATCTGTGCGAAACAAAGTATGGTACGCGAGCACGTAAGTATGCAACACTTGACGAGAGCGCGTACTCCGCACGCACCCGTAATTGGGAGCGACGCCGATGCCACAAGCACGAGCAGGAGCAGGCCGTTTGAAAGGCCCCGACGCACAGTTGCGTTTTAGAGCGTTTCACTGCGTTGTGACTGCGAGAACGCAGGACATCCATACTTATTTTATCGCGAGCCAAGCAATTCCTTGATTGGATTCCACGCTTCATACGAAGCACAGATGTGCCGGTGACTCGCTTTCGTTTCTCGACGCAACGCAGTCAAACGATCTCAAACGCAACTGTGCGTAGGGGCCTTTACTTCCACGGCACGAGCGTCCGTGCATGCCAAGTTGGCAATGTTGTGCTCGCTGTTACATCGCTCGCGTTTACGGTGGAATCGAAGGCATAACGAACTCTAAACAGCTGTCTTTTTGCATGCTAATGAGTATACAGAGCACCTACCTCGCATAACTTTACGGCTCTCGTCGGGTTGAAATCTTTTCGACCGATTCGGTGAAGCAAGATCTTCCTCCGAGGTTCATTTTCCGTTTCAGAGGGAACACTGAAAAGCTTTCCGGTCGACTTTTCTACGGGCGCAGCCACAGCGCGCAGCAGCCCGTCAGCTGCGGCGTAGCAACATCTTGGGAAATTCATGACGACCGGAAGTCCAAAACCGAAAGCCAGATGTCACGTGACTACTGGCCAATAGTGTGCGTGGCGGCTAGTTCAAAGAATGGCGCCACTTTTCCCAGGATAGAGGGGCTTTAGCGCTGGCGGTGCAGAGTGGTGTTGCTTGCTTGGAGGTCCCCCTTTCTACGCCCTTAGAGGCTGTAGCTGTGCGCCTTCTTGTTGACCGTTTGATTACGGTAGTTTCTCTTTATCTGCCACCTAACTCTCCACTGCATATCAGCGAACTTGAGTCACTTGTAAAACAATTACCTCAACCTTTTTTAATTTTAGGCGATTTTAATGCCCACCATCCTTTGTGGGGTACTGCTCGCCAAGATTCACGTGGTGGCGTCATCGAGCGTTTTTTATCATCATCAGCTTTGTGTCTTTTTAATGGGAGGGAACCAACATTTTTTAGCGCAGCACACCAATCATTGATATCGATCGACCTTTCTATTGCATCACCAGTTTTACTTCCATGCTTTTCGTGGAAGGTTTTAAATAACCCCTTTGGAAGTAATCATTTCCCTATTGTTCTTGAAAGCACGATGCCAATTCCTTCTATTTCGACACGACTTCCAAGGTGGAAATTAGAAAAGGCTGATTGGTCTGTTTTTTGTTTGGAGGCTTTTATTGATTTGTCTGTTCTTGCAAACATGAGCCCCGAAGATGCCACGCTGTACGGTACTGAAGCGATTATAAATGCCGCAGACCTCTGGACGACTCCTCTGGAGAAATGCAAGCCATGGTGGAACAATGACTGCACCACAACACGCAATTCACAAAACAAGGCGTGGTGCATCTTTACACGATATCCCACTCCACGGAATCTGCTTGAATTCTAGAAAAGAAGAGCCAAAGCTCGCTGGATGCGAAGGCAACCTAAAGGCAGTTCTTGGAAAAAATATGTCACATCTTTGTGTAGTTTTGTTTCATCAAAGGAAGTGTGGGATCATCTTAGAAAGATCAGGGGAGATCTTTCAGGATACCCCTTTTCCATCAGCAACATAGGAACGAGCGAATGTCTTTCAGGAAGTCTCTAACTCAGCAAACTATAGTGAATCCTTTAAGAGGTTTAGAGCAACAGCAGAGAAACAAGCTAGTTCCTTTTCTGGTACTCAGGGTGTTCCTTATAACAAGCCATTTACATGGTGTGAGCTTGAATTGGCTCTTGGCATCAAAAAAGACTCTGCGGCTGGGTCGGATAGGATTCAATACGAGATGCTAAGGAGACTATCGCCTGAATCTTTAAACAATCTACTTATCTTTTTCAATTTACTGTGCGCTCCCTAGGTTTTCGAGTTCAAAGTATTTGTAGCTCTCTCAACCTCCCTGTCCCTTCCACAAGTGGTGTTAACTTGCTAAAATCTATACGCTCCGTGCGGGAACTATAGGGAGGGGGCGCTTTGAAAAACGTGCGTAGCGCCGCTAGCGGAGGAGCTGGCGTTCGACAGTGAGGCGCGTTCAGCAGCCTGCGGCGCCTTTTCGCATGCCAAGCTGTGGCAGCGGAAGCACGCACGGACAAGATGTTTGCTTTTTGAGCCGATACGTTGAGGGTGACGTTGCATGAGTGCTGGGACAAAAGGGCATTTAGCTGTTCTCCAGTTCTTATATATTGAGTTTGAGTCGTTATTGGGGGTAATTTCTCTAGTTGTGGCCGAAAAAGGAGTTGGAGAAATTTTCCGAAAAGCAAGACGGCCGCCACCATAATGTCTCTGAGTGGGAAATTTATTTCGCTCGTCGCTGTAAACGTAGGACTGCTGGAACGATGATATTTGGAGGCGAGTGAGATGTTCACTAAGTTTGTGCACGAAGTGTGCCAAGTTTCATTAAGACAGTAGGTGTGAAAGTTATGTTTCTAACGAATAAAGAAATAAAGCTGTACGGGATATCCAATATTGGACCCAAAATGTCATGTTATAGCGGGCTGTGCGAAGTGCGAATTTGGGCACACAGGTGCTTGGGCTTGACAGTAACATGACACAGCGCTTATTATACCAAAAGAGGTGGCATAGGGAAACCAGGTGGAAATTTGGTTTGGGCGGCATAACTCAACGGGAATCCGGTTCTGACCATGAAAGGGCTGTTAAGAGAATACCACTCGTCGTGGGAGGTGGAGACTTTACAGGTAGGAAGGGACTAGTGGACTGTACTTCCAATTGAAACAAATTTACGAAAGGTGGTTCCAAAGCCGAGAAAACAAAGTTGTCGGCCAACACACGGTTTAGCCGTCAAGGGCTTTTGCGGTCAGCTGTTGTGTAATAACCTGTTGTACGAGGTGCTGATTTTCGGCGCACAGGTACTTTGACATGACCGTAACTTGACACAACACTTATTATACCAAAACGAGGTGGCATAGTGAAACCAGGTGGAAATTTAGTTTGGGCGGCGTAAATAAATGGGAACTGGTTTTGACCGTCAAATGCTGTCAAGATTAGGGATGTCGCGAACCACCCTAGGTTCGATTTCGAAAGGTTTCGATATTTGCGAAGCGAAGTGAGGTTCGATTTCGAAAAATTTCGATATTTTCGTACCGACCGAGGTTCGAATTCGAAAAATTCGCAACTTTCGATCACAGTAGAGTTTCGAATTCGAAAAGTTCGAAACTTTCACGGTTTCTAAAATTTCGGGTTCGAATATTTCGAATATTTTTTTACTTGAGGTTCAATAAATTCGAAGATTTCGAACTTTCCTAACTTGAAATTCGAGATATTCGAAAAATCTGAATTTCGAGAAATTCAAAGATTTCGAAATTCTTTGGAAATAAAATTCGAAAACTTCGAACGCTTCGAATTTTTATAGACATGAAGTTCGAAGATTTCAAATTTCTTTCTGCATAAAGTTCGAAAGTTTCGATTCTCTTTTAACGCTAAATTTAAAAAAACGAAAATTTTGAATTTTTTTCAAGTCCAAGTTTTCAAAGTTCGAAGTCCAGTTTTCAAGTTCCTCCACAGTTTCAGTTTCAAATAACGTTTTCACGACTCACTGGTTTTCACGAAATCAAGTGTAGAAAAGTTAGGGTGTGATACCTAGGCTCTGCGAAGTTGGTCAGGCAATTAAATGAGACAAGTGTCCCGGATGTGCTGGAATATTTGCCAGTGCAGAGTGATGTGTGACCATAGATCAGTAATTGTGACCGCCAGCCCCGGGGGGGGGGGGGGGTTCTTTAACGTGCATCACGCAGTAGTGATCACACGAACACACTGTTTTACGATACTCATCCAGTTCGGAATGGCAAGGGGCGGGCAGGAGGTTGAGGCTCAGAAAAACCTTGAAGCGACCTGGCAAACTACCTCCCCACCCCTTGCACGCTGGTAGTAATCCGATCGAACGCCGCCCGAGTGACGCTGGCATATAGTAAGTTAAGTTTGTAATTGTCCTGGAGGTTTATTTTCTGGGACGGAGGAATCGCCTCGCAAAAAGCACAGAAGCCGACACAACTCGAGGTCGAGGAGCGTTCTACCATACAAGTGGCGTCGGAAGAGGAAAAACGGGGGAGGGAAGAGGGGAGGGGGAAGGGGGGGGGGGGGGGGGGCCTCAGCCCCCCTTCCTTCCTTCCAGATATTTCGGACTGTTAAAGAAAACAATACGGGGAAAGAGGGCGTGGTCGAGGTTATTTTAATCTGAAATTATTTATGCCTATGTATAGCTACTGTCGCTCTTCACTGCATAAAAGATCGCGTAGATGGTCATTGTTAGAAACTCGTCAGAAGGCACTACTCGTCACATGCTTAGTGGTTCGGAAGTTCAAAGCTATGTCTTTACGACCTAAATAACTGTGCCAATGATAAAAAAAAAAAAAATTAATAAATGCGGGGATAAAAAGCTGGAGAAAGAAAAAACTATCAAGAACTCTCCGGATGTGTTGTATTCTTGCATATTCAGAGGTTCAGAACTTCGAAACAACTTTCTCCTACCAATATGTGTACAGGCTAAAAGAAACACGTCCCAGGAACGTGAAGCGAAAAAAAAAAAAGTTTTCTTTTATTGACGTGCTGAACTTGAACAATATTAGAAATCTTCTCCCATGAGTTAATTCATTCCTTAACGTGAAAAAACAATAAATACATTATTTTGTATTCTGCAGATGGCAATGATATGTACTGTCTGTGATGTTAATTTATATGCGATACCTCAAACAACTTAGACGAAAATAAATACCCAAGTTTAGGGTACAATTGCATGTAGATACATGTTTGGACATTTCTTCGAAACTCACCTTGAATAACAATAGTCATATCTTAAGACGACACTTGTCTAGGCTATACATATATTATTCTTAAAAAGTTTAATATCTCTACCATAAATAGCTTCGACTACATCGCGCTTCAAATCTAGCATAAACGATAATCGTCAAAAACCCGTCGTCCTTCCACGCTCCTTCGGGAATTTATTTCTTTAAAACTAAGCATGCCAGAACATTGAAATAAACGGCATCGTCTTTCGTAAAGAATGGAACACCGCATGTAAAAGTTCGAGAAAAAAAAATTGCGAATGTACCTCACTACTTGAATTCAAATGAAACCGTCCGCCGGTCTTTCGAAGTTCGACGAACGTCGAACTTTTACCCTAAAAGTTCGAAGTTCGTCGAACTTCTGACTTTTCAGGATTCGAAAGTTCGAAAATTTTCGAATTCTATTGATAAATAAGTTCGAAAGTTCGAAAATTATTGATTTCCTTAGCATAGGAAATTCGAAAGTTCGAACAGCTTCAAACTTTTTAGTGCAAGAAATTCGAAAGTTCGAAAATCATCGAATTTTTTGGTCAGTCCGGTTCGGAAGTTCGACAAGCATCAAATTTTGCAGTGTGATAAGTTCGAAAGTTCGAAAAGGATCAAATTTTTTAGCGTAATAAGTTCGACGGTTTGAAAAGCGTCGAACTTCTTAGCTTAACAAGTTTGAAAATTCGACTTCCGTCGAATTTTACGATATAGAAAATTCGAAAATGCAAAATCTTTCGAACCTTCCGAATCGCTTGATTCGATCATCGAAACTTCGATTCGAAAAAAGTTTGCGGCATCCCTAGTCAAGATAATACCACTCATCGTGGGAGGTGCACACTTTACAGGTAGGAAGGGACCAGTGGACGGTGCTTCTGGTTCGAACCACTTCGCGATAGGTGGCTCTAAAGCTGAGAAACAAAAATTGTTGTCTACAGAACTCAGGGTGTCAGCATTTCCACATCCAAAAGGAGGCTGATCAAGAAAGAAAGCACACCGCATAAACTTCCGTCCTCAAACGTCGATTCTCCAGGGATTCCGAGTTTCATTGTAGTTTTCCTTAGATTCATATTTGTCACTTTTTTTTTTTACCGTTCAAATCTTTCTTCATGAAGTATAGATTGCGTGCCATACTTGTCCGGAAATATCATCAACACGTACGATGGGGAAGAAAGTTCTTTGGAGGGCATTCCTCCAACAAAATTGGCACTGCATACCCGCGAGTGTGGGATGGAATTTCAGTTCGTCCCATTGGCGCTAACACATGTAGGCGTCACTGGTACGAAAACAAACGCAGAGCGCAAAGCGGCATGGTAGAATATGTCAGCCGTGCCGACACAGTGGCAGACATGATCGGGAGACCAAATTTCTCGCGTCGTACGGCACGGGTCCATCGTTGTCGCTGTCCCACAAAACATTGGCGAGGTGAAAAATTGTGTAACTTTGTCCCCACGAGATACGACGCATAACTATTGAAGCACTTAATGACGCAGCACAGGCAGCACTTGATGCTGTGAACCCAGCGCAACCGCATCGCTTGGACTTGAATGCGTACCAACGTACGCGGCGTGGTTTCGTTTTCTCTGGGGTTCTCACTGCCTACCTTCGGTACCGGCCACGCGCCAGTCGCGTCGCACGGAGTGTATAGGGAGAATTGCCCCTTGGAACGAGCTACCCGTAAGTTGTGACTGGTCTTTCACCAAATACAGTAAGAAGACCGTGGCTCCACAGTTTCTTCAGCAAGAGTTTCTATCTTTGCAAGAAAGGATATCTAGAGGTTGTGCCGAGTACTATACTGACGGGTCGAAATCTTTATATTCCGTTGGTTGTGCAGTTTATTCTAGTAACTTTGGAAGAGCTGTGCAGCTTGACTCAATGGCAAGCATCTTCACTGCAGAGCTCTATATTAGCCATTGAGCATATTCTGGATAACACTGTATTGAACGCAGTCATTTTTGTCGATTCACAAAGTGTCTTATCTGCTATTTCTTCCAGAGTTTCTACAAAGAATGTACTTACACAACATGTTTGTTTTAAAGTAAACAGAGCTCTTCGCCTTGGATGTAATATCAAATTTTGCTGGGTACTGAGTCACGTGGGAATCGCAGGAAAATGAGAATGCAGATCGCCTGGCTGCATCTGCCACAGACTCAATAGTATCTTTTGGCCTGCCCTACCAGGATTTTAAAGGGATACTTCAACGAAATTTGAAATATTCCCGTCGTGTTCAAAAATAGGTTGAATATGATCCACAATATCCGTAAATGACAATCGCACGTTTGTATTTTGATCCTGGTGGCTGTATTTTTCGTTATAAACGGCCCACTCTGGCAAGCGCTCGGAGAAGGCCCAGCTTAGAGCACGTGACATCCAACGCAATCGTGACGTAGGTCGTCTCGAGACGAGCAAAGCTACGGCGAGGCTGACGTCGAGAGGATGGCCTAGTCATTCCAGCCACCGAAGCGGCTGCTTTTGTACGAATTTTGAGTGACGGGTTAATCTTCTATAATAATAGCGACTTCTGCGACACACAAAAGGGATTCTCGGGAAGAGGGGAGTTCCTCCTTCCCCCCTTCTCTCGTCGTGGCCGGAGGCGAGACAACCTCCGTCACTAGCTGTCAAGGTTCCTAGACGAGCATTACAAACGAGGCGTTAGCGACATCCACCAGGTGCTCTTTGCTAATCGTTTAATTTGTTTTAAAATTCCTTTTCGAGACTTTTTTAACAAGATATTGGTATGTTCCATTTGATACTGCTCTTTTGAATAGATATAGAACAAAAAATGAGCGCCGAAATTTCGTTGTAGTATCCCTTTAAACCACTTCTAAAGAAAACTCTTTTAAAGACTTGGCAGCTAGAATGGGACGCTGAAACCAACAACAAGCTTCATATAATTAAACCCATGATAGGCATATGGGAAAGTTGATTTCACAAAAACCGCCACCTTGAGGTTCTGCTTTGCCGCTTGAGAATCGGCCATTTACGTTTGACACATATGTACCTTCTCAGTGGCGAAGATGTTGCAATTTGTGCCCATTGTGGGGAATTACTTACAGTTTTACACATTCTATGGGAGTGTAGGTTTTATCATCAACTGCGCTTATCATGTTTTCCTGAACTTTTTAGAAACCATCTTCCCTTTCATCCTATGTTTTTACTTGGAGACAACGCTTTAGTACCACTTAGACGAGTTTTTGATTTATTAACAGAACTGGATATCTACACCAGTTGTAAAAAGTTTCTCTAGCCTACCATCTGTTTCTCTTGATCTTTAATACACATTTTGTTTGGCGCATTATGGCCACCGTTGCCGCTGCGCCATTAAAATTTAATCTAATTTTTTAATTTCCTGTGGGATGCTGCTTGTTTTCCTGACTGCTGGAAGAAGGCACATATAATCCCTCTACTGAAACCTAGCAAAGATCCCTCTTTACCGACGAGCTACCGCCCAATTGCATTGACAAGCTGCTTGGGCAAAACCTATGAGAGACTCGTTAATCGCCGTCTTGTACATTTCTGAGAGGCAGAGGGTGATAGAAATCAGTGTGTCTTCCGAGCGGGCCATTCCACGATAGACCACCTTGTCCGCCTGGAAACTTCTATTCGGGAAGCATTTGTCTATCGCCAGCACTGTGTTTCTGTCTTCTTCAACCTACAAAAGGCTTACGACGCGACTTGGAGATATGGAATCCTTCGAGTCTTGTACTCATATGGTGTCCGAGGTCTCATGCTTTGCTGCATTCAAAGTTTCTTGACGGGTTGGTCCTTCCAAGTGCAGTTGGGCTCCATCCTGTCGGGTACTCATATGGTGTCCGAGGTCGCATGCTTTGCTGCATTCAAAGTTACTTGACGGGTTGGTCCTTCCAAGTGCAGTTGGGCTCCATCCTGTCGGATGTTTTTCTCCAGGAGAATGGCGTCCCTCAGGGTAGAGTATTAAGTGTTACACTCTTTGCTGTATCCTATTGGATGTATGTAGACGATGGGCAGATATTGTTTTGTAACTTGTCCAGCTGTGAACGGCGACTGCAGCTCACAATCAACAAGATGAGCAAGTGGGCTGATCAAACTGGCTTTAGGTTTTCCCCCGGAAAGACAATCTGTGTTTCCTTTCCCCTCCGCCGTGGCCTATCTCCAGATCCAGTGTTGCACTTGAATGACGTTGCTATATCTGTAAAGGAGGCCCACAAGTTTTTAGGAATAATATTTGAGAAAGCTCACTTTTATACCCCACTTGAAAGAGCTGAAACATAAATGCCTACGTTCATCAAACATTCTCAAAGTGTTGTTGCATACGGCCTGGGGGTCTGACAGACGGTGCCTCTTCTGACTCTATAACTCCTTGGTTCGGTCCCGCTTGGACTATGGCGCGATTGTTTATGGGTCGGCACGTCCGTCTGCCCTAAAGATGTTGGACCCCGTCCATCATCTCGGGCTCCGACTCGCCACGGGGGCGTTTCGAACATCGCCTGTGCTTAGCCTGTATGCTGATACACATCAAATGTCCCTGGAAAGACAAAGGCAATATTTGAGTCTTTGTTATGCTTACAAGATATGCAGCTATCCACAGCATCCCTCTTTTGATGCCCTCCAACCCTCTACATCCTTCCGACTCTGAAAACAAGCTGAGTATTGTTCGGCCCATGAGTTTCAGAGTTCAAAGCATGACAACATTGCTCCACCTTCCCTTTAGTGAGTCTGCTTTGCTGAGAAGCAATGAGAGAGTTGCGCCTTGGGACATTCTGCCAATTTCTTGTGACTGGTCACTATCCAAGTACAGAAAAAGAGCCATTTCTCCACTTGTTCTTCAGCAGGAGTTTGCCGATTTGGAACAGAAATACAAGGACTACTCGCATTTTTACACTGATGGATCGAAAACATCAACTTTTGTGGGATGTGCGGTTTATTCCACTGCCTTCAGGAAAGTATGACAACTCCACACTTTTGCAAATATTTTTACTGCTGAACTGTACGGCATTTTAATGGCTGTTGAGTACTTATTGGAGAACAATATCATGAAAGCAATTCTGTTTGTCGACTCCCAGAGTGTTCTTCTAGCCATTTCGTCCTTAGCAGACAGCAAGAACCTACTCGTGCAATATCTTCGGGTACGGTTAAACCGAGCACTTCAACAAGGACACCTGATCAAATTCTGTTGGGTTCCGAGCCACGTGGGTATTTCCGGCAATGAGGAAGCAGACTTGCTTGCTGCCTCTGCAAAAGAGTGCCCAAAACTTCCTCTTAGCTTGCCACACCAAGACTTGAAACCAATCATCCAGAAATCAATTATGAAGTTATGGCGGCTGGATTGGGATATGGAAAAAGAGAACAAGCTTCATGTTATCAAGCCCCAACTGGGGGTGTGGGAGAGTTCCTTCCATAAAGACCGTCAGGCTGAAGTTGTACTTTGCCGCTTCAGAATCGGTCATACCCATTTGACTCATTTGCACCTGCTCTGTGGTGAGGATGTTAAACTTTGCGACAACTGTGGAAAAGCTATGACTGTTTGCACATCCTGTGGCATTGCAAATCTTTAAATGGCGCATCATAGCCTAAGATGCTTTTGCGCCATAAAACCCCAACCAACCAACCAACCAACCAAATCTTTAAACCAAGAGTGACGATCATGTTTTCCAGAACTTTTTCGAGATCACCTTCCCTTTCATTCATATTTTCTGCTTGGCGATCAACCATTGGTACCATTCAATCGAGTTTTAAATTTCCTCCATAAAACTCTCCTCTTACACCAGCTGTAGCTTGCAGTTCTTTTAGATTACATCTCTGAGCTCCTCGCTAAAACCCATGTTTGATGGCCTAAGTTGCTCTTGCACCATAAAACTTCAATCATCATTATCATAGTTTATATCCCGAGACGCACCAAATGTCGCTTGAGAGGCGGAGGCAATATCTTAGCCTCTGCTATGCATACAAGGTGTATAGTGACCCACACCATCCCTGCTATGCTCTTCAAACTTGTAGGTCCTCCCTACTTTTTACAAATAAACCAAGTATTGTTCAGCCTTTTAGTATTCGTGTTGAGAGTATGATAACATCTTTCCATCTTCCTCGTACTGAGGTTACTCTGCTGCAAAACACTGACAGAGTTGCTCCATGGGACTTTCTGCCTATATTGTGTCCCTAGTCTCTAAGTACATTAAGATAATTGTCTCTCTGCTCATTCTTCAGCAGAAGTTTGCTGCCTTAGAGCAAAAATATGGGGACTCTTCACTTTTACACTAACGTAGCAAAAACCTCAACCTTTGTAGGTTGTGCAGTTCATTCCGTTGGATATAGAAAAGCCACAAAACTTGATCCATTTGCTAACATTTTCACTGCTGAATTGTTTCATTAGCCATCCACTATATAGTAGACAGTAATATAATGCGCACATTTCTTTTTGTTGACTCCCAGAGTGCTCTCCCATTCCTCTCTTCCTTAGCTGAGAGTAAGAACCCTCTTGTGCATTGTACAGATAAATGAGGCCCTTCAACTTGGACCTGTCATAAAATTCTGCTGGGTGCCATGCGACTCGGTAATGAGAAAGCAGATAAACTTGCTGCCTCTTGGAGGGAATGGATTCAAGCGTCTCTCGGCCTGCCTCACCAGGATCTCAAATGAATTTTCAAAAAGGAATTATTAACTCCTGGCAGTTGGACTGGAACATGCAAACTGACAACAAACTTCATGCATTAAAGCCTGTATCGGGGGTGTGGAACAGTTCCTCTCATAGACAACGCCGGTTCGAGGTCCTCCTCTGTCTCTTACCAATTGGACACTCCCGTCTGACTCATTTGTACTTTCTCTGTGGTGAGGATGTGAAACTCACAACTGTGGGGAAGTGCTAACTGTCCTGCATGTATTAGGGCAGTGCAGAGGTCTAGATGCTCAGCGCCAATCCTGCTTCCTAGAACTTTTTAGAAATCATCTTCCATTCCATCCATACTTTTTACTTGGTGACCAACTTTCAGTGCCATTCCAACGTGTTTGTGACTTTTTAAACAAAGTTGGCTATTTACACCAGCTGCAAGTTTACTTCTCGGATACCGGTAATGCTTCTTGAAAAACTTGCCTTTGGAACACCATGGCCTTAGTTGCCCCTGTGCCACTAAACTTGCAATCATCATCACCCTTTAAACAAAAAAAAAAAAAAGTGTAGAAATTGTTTACACTCATTCCCAGACTGCAGCGACGCCTGACTTATACAGTTACCAGATGTCTTTTTATGAATTGGTTCTTGAACTACACATTTCACGTCATTATGTTGTTTGTGAATTGCTTTCGTTTCGGACGAGTTTGCTTTACATGTGTGACATTCCTATAGGTGCCTGACTAACTCGTAGTTGGTGGCGTTGTTTCTCACATTCCGTTTGTGTTCAATCAGTCTGTCATTCATACACCTCAATGTCTGAGCTACGTGTTTAAACCCCCACTCCAAAGGGATCTCGTACACCACAGATTTCTCACATGTTGAAGTTTCAATCAGAATTGGGCGTGTCAGTGGAAGGGTTCCTTTGCATGTTGGATCTCTTTTACAATCAACAGTCCTTGAATACGATCATCAAAAATGCATCCAGAAAGGTGTCTGCATAGGCTCGTCGGTCACACCAGTGTTAGCTGAAATATATCTCAACAGTTTAAAGTGTTGTTTGACAAGATGATTGAGTTGACACAAGACGTGGGCTTCATCATAAGCCCAGGCAGTGCTCGTTTTTAGCCGTAATTTGTTTTGTACTCTCAAACCGCAAAGCCGGAAAATGGTGGATTCTGAACCAACGTTAAGGAGTCACCATACCGATGTGGTCGGTGACTCTCACTTGATGACTCTCTTGATGAAAATAGGCGCCAAGTGCCTATTTTCATTCAATGATAATGACCATGATTTATTTCGGACGAGGTAAATAGTGTTCTGTTTCGTTCATGGTCTCGTGTTGAGCCGTCAAGCACCAGCAGCACGAGGGAGAAGTGCACGATTGTTTAAATTGTCCATTTGGAGCGCGAGCAAAAGGAAATGCTTTTATTGTTGTTATGCCGTATTTGGACGAACAGTTGTGTTTCCCCATACAGTGCCTTGGAAGCACTTGGTTGTTGCTTTGTGCCGTCAGTGCCACAGCTGAGCCAAATGAAAATCTCCCAATATGGGACATGCATAGGTGGCTTTGTCAGAAGTACTGAGGCATCAATTCGGCGATTACTCGTTATTTTTTCTGGTAGAATGGCGCCGAACATTTGAAATACCGCACACATTAAATTGCGTATACCATAAAGTCTCGTACGAACACCTGCCCCCGGGAGATTGCCCATCCTGGTTTTTTGGGGTGAATATCCATAGCATAAAAATTCCGAAACATGGCCCCCTCTGCTTGGTAAAAAGCCCAAAACAAAATGGAATCTGTAGTTGTTCAGTTATCCACGAGGTGGTGCAATCTGTTCCTGCCGGCCGAATTTGAATTTTGGCGGGTCGTGGAAACCATTAATCACTGGTGACCCATGTATGTGGTACTGAAAGCGTCATTAGATCCAGCATAGTTTCACTGGACCATATATCTGGTCACGGGTGTTGGTGGTTTTTGTGCTTTTTGAGTTGTAAAAGTCTATTCACACGATGCATCTTGTTGGCGAATCTTGTGTTGTGAAACTACGTTTCGGGAAACGGATGTCCCATGTGAATGCAACCGAAAAAGTGGCACGCCTCCGAAAAAGGTTGCATGCGCTCCTCACTTCTGGAGCGATATTTTGCTGAAACATCATAGAGGCCTGTCAGTCACCCGAAGGAGAAACATGGACGCTGCCAATGGCTGCTCGACATTGGTATGACGTCTGACCTTCAAGGTGGTGCGAGCTTTTGTAGGAGCCTGACTTTTGGCCGATCCCGTATCCGTGCCAAATTGGCCGAAAAGAGAAAAGAAACATGGTGGCGAGTGCCAAGCAGAGAAGCGGTGTACGGGCTGGTGCAGTTGGTGGCAGATTCCTCCAGTCGCGACGAGTGCAAGCACTGCATATAAACATGATACCCGGGATAACTAGGGTTGTGTGTTTTTGCATTTATTCAAATTTATCAGAAAAAACTGAATTTGGAGGTCATGATGGGCAAAAACCAAAAAAGGCATTTTGGTATGCGAACGCTGTCCGTGTCTGACATGTTTTTGTGTGTCCCTTGTCTCCTTTTGCCTTCGCATACCAAGATGTTTAACCAACACGCTCTCCTAACTCTATCTATAAAAGCAGTTTTCTAGTCTGGTCAGAGCACAGGTTCACTGGTCATCAGGAGAGGCCTTCCCAGATGCCTTCAAAATCCCGTAGTATTGACCAAAGAAGGTTGACCGTTTATCCCATCGGGGTTTCTTCGGGACACTGAATTCTGGGTCAGGACACAAACCACTGTTTTCATTTCCAGATTGAACTTCTCGGAAGAAGGTAGGGTTGTGATTTGATAACTGTGAAAGCTATCAACTCTTAGATTTCATAGTAGGGACAGCCAAGGCACCCCGTGCAGCCGCAGGAAAGAGCGGTAGAATAGGATGAAAAGAAATTTCCAACGACTGCGTCAAGGAGTTGAATGAGTTTAATGTGTCTTTTTCAAGTTTTGCCGTGGGCAGTTAGTATTACTAATGGCGAGGGTGCCAATGCCTTGTGGTACATGAATGTTCTTATCAATCTAGGACAGGGTTGTACCCACCGGTTAATATACGAGGTGTTTATTTTTAAGCTTTACGTGAAAGTTCCACTTATGCGGTTTGTGCAGGTGAGTTATATGGGGACAGAGTATAGGGGGCTAATCGTAAGGATCAGTCGGCTAATTAAGTGAAATTTGTTAATTTTTTAAATAGTGAAAATAGACATATGGTTCCAATGAGAAACTTGCCGAGTGTCATCGAAAACCACTAAATCAATAATTTTTAGAAATACTTTCAACGCATGGAAAGCAGTAGTAGTGGGCTAAAGGTACCACTCGTGCATTATCAGATAAAAGGCTGGGGCTCTGATAAGAGAGGGAAAAATGACGCGTTATTGCACCGGTAGCCTTGCTCCTGCTGCACGAGTCGTAACTTTAGTGCACTACTGGGTTTCTCATGTGCTCAAAGTCTTTCTAAGAATACGGATTTAGTGGTTTTCAAAGACGGCCAGCAAGTTTCTAATTGGAACCATGTGTCGATTTTCACTAATTAGCAAGTTAATTAACAAATTTTACTTAATTAGACAACGTATTGTTACGATTAGCTCCCTATACTATGTCCCCCTGGCTGTTTAACTCACCTGCACAAAGTGCATTAGTAAGCGTAAAAAAGAACTCCCTATATGTTCTTATTTTCAATCTTGAAAATTTGGAAACATAGCATAAATAAATTTCCTACTTTGGAGAATAGACCAATCTCACCAGGAGTTGCGTGACGCCACCACTGGTGCCGTGCATTCTGGTACCTGTAGTTGTACCCCGTTTTCCGGCCGCTTCAATGCTCATTGTACGACCTGCGTTTTGAAACTTTCGGGCGAGAATTTTAATTGGCTGTTTACTCGTGGTCTCCAGTGGGTGACCACCTGTTGTGTGCCAGGGTGCCACAATAACAGCACCAGGCAAAAAGGCATAGGATTTTATGTTGAATAGCATCCGTTCTGACAAAAATCCAGAAATGGTCTCCAAATCTAAACTCTTTTTACACCCTCACTCTGCCCCTGCAGACTGCCATTGAGAGTGGGAAGCTATTCTTGTGTTTGAGGGAATCTAACCTGCCGTGCAGTTGATGCTAACAAAAGAAGTGAAAAGGTAAAGTAGGCATGTCCTTTAGTTAACTAGGCCAACACAGGTGTGATATCAGTGGTAAGATAGTGACCCAGAACCACCTCTGGGGTGACAATAGCGAGTTTTAGTAGACAGTGTTTCCCCCTCCACTAAGCCCCTCCGCTTCCCAGAACTCTACAGCCAAGGCCGTCGGCACGCAGGCGCAGTGGCGGTGTCTTCGTAGCGGAGGGGGAAACACGGTCTACTAAAACTCCCTAATAGTGCAATATAAAAGACAGCCAGCACCACGACCATGTGCGGTCCCGCTTCTGGTTTGGTATCAATAAAGTGATGCAGCAACCAACTCACCTTCAAACACAACAAGAGGAATATTAACATATATTATTCGCGGTAGCATGAATAAAAAGGAAGTGTGTGCATGTGCTCCTGAAGTACTTTTGGCTGCTCCAAAAGGTGCTCCAAAATGATTCGGGCCAATCACATCACTGTAAGACGACTGGAACTGCTTTTTTGCACTTGCTGACGAACTAAGGCATCACAGAAAACACAATCTTATGAAGTACAGACGTGCAGAAGAACCCAAGCTGATACCTGGACGTCCCAGAAGATGATTTATGATGATGTACGCGCACCACAGCCCTATGTAGCCGGGAAGCCGGAATGCGACGACTAAAGTAGCATGGCGGCGGCACCGCTTCTGGAATGTGTGTGCCTGCACAGTTCGCTTAGTGGCATCGGTGTAATGGGAATCAACAAAAATAAACTCTGATAAACTCAGAATATTCGGGAAAAAAGTAACTCCGAATAACACCCACAGTGTTCATGCGGGTCCTTGAAATCCTTGAAAACCCTTGAATTTAAAAGTAGCGTTTTCAAGGCCTTGAAAGTCCTGGAATTTTTACAGATCCTTGAGAGTCCTTGATTTTCGAGTTTGACGACGACATTTAGCAGATGTTTATGAATGCCTGGCCACACTGGAATCAGTTTCGGTTCCGAAGGGCATAGCCAGATCCACATCCAATCCACTCCTTTATGTTATTTCCGGCTCGAGATCAGAAGTTGGCGGCGTAGCTCTAACGTAAACAGGTGTGTAATGTGTGCGGTCGGAATTACTGCAGCAACTAAGTGAGAAATAATGCCAGGGAAATGCAAGTTCCAACGCTCGTGGCCGAGCAACGACAGTTATGGGCACTGGATTGCACCGGACCCGCCGAATCCAAATTGGGCTAAATGCAAGCCTTGCTCAAAAACGTTGGACATCGCTGCTATGGGAGAGTCGGCGCTGAAAAATCGCATGAAAAGCGCCAAACACGACGCGAACGTGAAGGCGGCAGTGAGTAACCCGATCAAGAACTCCTTGGTGCCCTCTGTAGGTGAATCGTCCATGAACCCAACGTCCGTGGATCCAACGCAATCGCAGTCGTCGGGCTTGGACGGTGTGTGCAAGAAGCATGAGCTAGTGGCTGATGCAGAGATTCTGTGGACACTAAAAGTAACTGCATCGCACCATTGCTGCAAGTCCTGTTCGCATACAAGTGACTTGTTCAGAAGAATGTTTCCCGACAGCGAAGTCGCTCGAGCCTTCTCCTGCGGAGAGCAGAAGTCTTTGTACGTCGCGTGCCATGGTCTCGGACCTTTTTTTCTTATCTTCAATTGGCAGGTCGCTGTGGAAAATATGAAAGATATTTCTTACATCTCGCAGCGAATTGTATGTAACGCTGTAAACAATGCAGGTGGCATCTTGAATGTACAAATCACGAAGGAACTCGGGACGTCCAGTGGCTTCTGCAAGGCACCATTACTATGCTTTTTGGGAAGCCAAGAAGTAGCGGGAGCTTGAAGATGCAAGGCAGGTGAAAAGGCGCTGCATTGACGAAGAAGTTGAAAGATTGAGAAAGAAGATGAAACTGGAAGTAGCTGTTGCTGAATTGACGGCTTCAGCAGACAATTATGCAGAGAAGGCAGAAGCTTAGTGACCTCACATGGATCATGAAATCCAACAGCCTCAGGAAGAGCAAGGCACAGGAAATTCTGTACATTGACCTCGAAGTCCAGAAAAACTACCATGAACATTGGACCTTGTATGGTCTATATTTTTTGTTTAACATGTGGAACATGGCAACATGTGTTGTTAATGTGCTTCTTTGAATCTAACATACAAAAAGGAAAGCCCCTTAATATCTTGTCTCGTGCAATAAATATTACATTTTTAATGCGTTTAGAATTGTGTTTTGTCTAAGTAAGGCACTCAACATGGTCCTTGAAAATATCCTGGCTGGGCCTTGAAAGTCCTTGAAAACCCTTGAATTTTTGTCTTCGAGGCCAGCATGAACCCTGCGTGACCCACCGAATTTTACGATAAATTAACCCCGAAAACACAGAATCCTAGGTATAACTGATTTTTAGCGGTGCAAAAATCTTCAAATCTTGGAAATACTTTGAAATCATTCGCTTATTCTTTTATGTTTGCGGTCTTTTCACCTGTTTGACAGGCCTAGTAAACAGAGTGAGCCGAATCTGATGAAGTTTGTCGAATGGTATTAGTAAAGAAAACTGCCTCTTCACACTGTGCATACTTTATATCATTTTGATGTGAAACTCCTTCATTTTCTTGGTACAGATGACAAGGTTTCACAAAATTGTCATGAGTAAATGTCGCAGGTTTTGCGCGTGTGAACAGGCCGATTTCACGAAATCTGTTTCGCTAAACTGTCGCGTGTTGAAAAGATGCATATGTGAATAAACCTTAAAACAAAAAGTCACTTCTTTTTTTTTGCTTGATTTGAAGAAAGGCATTTAACAACTTTCTTCTTACCTTAGTGACTCTTGGGCAAAGTTCTGGACTACGGCTCTCTAGTGGGCAGGTTCAAATGCCAGCCAAGATGCCCATAATGGGGTGGAGGCTTATTAGTCTAGTTGCCATGCAACTGAGCTTTTGGTCACATGTTAAAATGTTGCTGTGGGGATGCTCTACATGGCGTTTTGAGAAGGGATTTGGTGCATCATACCGGTTTGGAAAGTGGGTTGCGACACATTCTGTTCCTTTTCAGTGGACGGTGGTCACCGTGCAGTGATCTTTGACCGCTTTACGGGGGTGAAGAACTATGTGGTTGGTGAAGGCACCCACTTCCTTATTCCATGGGTTCAGCGGCCCATCATCTATGATGTCCGCTCGCGACCCCGCAATGTTCCAGTCGTTACCGGAAGCAAAGGTACTCCTTTTTTTCTTTCTTTTTATAAGATTGTGTTTGTAGAGTGGTTAGAAAAGCCAGTTTCTCACGTTCCAGCTTCATCTGATTTACCTAGTAAAGTGCTCATACAAGTCACACATCTGGGCCCGTTTGCTCGAAGCGCTAACCGCGGCTAAAGTTAGCCGCAGTACCTAGGAGAGGGATTTTTTAATCACGTGACTGGTTGGGTAGGGATGCGGGGAAACATGGCGGTGCCCCGGTGAGTGAGTGGAATACCACCTAGAAGACAAGGCCTGCGCACGACGTTTTGTTAGTAGCAGAGGCTCTGGTTAGTAGATCCCCGACCCGCCCCAAGCGGCAAACACCCCGAAGCTTGGCGAAAGGAGGGGCCCGCGGAGCGCGGGCGAAAAGTGATCCCAGCCAACGCCCTTGGCGAGCTCGGAGCCTCCGCTAGCAGACGAATTCTCCGCAACGCATTGGTTTTGCCTATTTCCGTGCGAGGAGACCAATGAAAAAAAAAAATTGTTACGGGCATTCGCTTTTTTTTAATGTTGAAAAATAGCTGCCACCTCATAAGTGAAGGACATTTTCTTCGCGTGAGGAAGATGTTAGAGCTTTCAGGTTGCAATTTCGGGGCTCTCCTGAAGAAAACACTCTATCACAACTTATGTAAGTGAGACAAAACACGAATGTACCTTCTTCGCACTGTTGTTGTTTTTTTTTGAAAAAAGGGCAATGTACAAACATTTTAGAACGTAGCTACGTTTCAACTTTACTGTTCTTATCATTGAATTTGTTTCGTTGTTGCAGTTCCCATTTCTCATGAATGTCTCAATTGAATTATAACAGTTCTGTCGAATAGGATGAAGAAGCAAAAGGCAATTTCGAACCACGTACGTTATTGCGATGTCAGTGTGCTCTGGAAGTAGTCGATTGTGCACATGCAAATCTGACGCTATTACTGAAATTAATAAAAGCGGAGTAAAAGAAAAGCAGGCTTCTTGCGCGTCCAAAAGAAAGAAAAAAAAACAACAACGAGGAGAGCGTCGTAGTGCAAATAAAGGTGATTTCGGTCCGGGACGACCAACGTGTTAGTCGTCTTCTACATTAAAAGCAGTTACCGGCCGTTGGACCGTCAGCAACTCCTTCCATTTTTCAAAGTCTACTTTCTTTTTTTATTTTTGAGGAGACGCTACGCCGTCGCGTTCTTTCTTCCTCCTGCTTTTATGTTGTTGTTTTTTCTCCCCTTTTTGTTTACTTGACGTTCGACCATCGCGTATTTTGTTTTGCCTTGTTTGGCTTAGTTTTTGCTCTCTTTCCTTAACTTCGGCGCTTACCGCCAGTACGTCTGCTACGCTGTGCCCGGACATTTTGAAGGCCGTCTGCAACATTGTTGTTGTTGTTTTCTTCCACTGTCGTCTGCGATAACCTCCTGTTTTCGCCTTCGATTGAGTTTCTAATCCGAAATCTTCATATGTGCTTTTTGGTATTTATTAAATATATTAAAAAGTGCAGGCTGGTTTTACATTTATGTTCAAATTTTATTTGTCTACGCCGGAACGTCTGCTATCGGTCATCGTTTGTTGATCAACCGGCCGCCTTCGGGCATACACCAGCGCATACTTGGAGATGGCAGGCATGTCAAAGTTTTTGCGATGTGCTAGAAAATACTTCTTCCGCTTCCCGAAGACCGAACTAACGTGAGTAATTAAGTTGCTGCAACATTAAAATTAAGCTAAAGCAAACCACAAAAAAAAAAGTGAAGCTCTTTTTTATATGTTGCATGCTTTCCATTTTTTTTTCTTTTTTTTTCCATAACCCGGTTGATTGAGTCAAGGCAATCCGCTTTCCAAAGACGTTGCCATGGCGACAATTATCGCGTTCATTTAGGCTTAGGAATGGCCATAATCGAAAGAGTATCTAAAAAATGCGGCGAGGTCATTGCTCATGCTTTGCTATTTAAGTGAGGTACAGCAAAGCGAAAGCCTCCTGTACCATTCGTTGCTGACTAACGCGCCCGATATTGCAGCTACAACGACATATTACCCTAAAATTCCGAGCAAGCGCCCCCACCCGAACAAGAGCCCCCTCCAACTTCACCGCTAATTTCACATTTCCGCGCCATTCCGGGAAAGCGCCCCCCTCCCCACTCCGCACCCGTATCACGCACCGCGCTGACCGCGCCCAGGCAACACTGAATTCCTCAGAAATTAGTAATCACCCATTTTGTATATTAATTAAGCCGCAAGTATAAAATAAGAACATCGTACACTGGTAAAAAAAAGACAACAATTTATTGACAGCTGACAGTGCGCCTTGGGTAGCTCTGTCAGATAAAGAGGTTTGTTCTTTGCGTGCTAATATGAATAGCGGTGTGTGAACCGTTTCAACTCCAAATATTTTGTAGTGCCTAATAGATAAGTAGGTGTTTGTTGATGTAATCAGTGTCGGCTACGCTGTTTTCTTCTGTTAATTTCACTAACAAAACTTTAGTTGCGAGAACAGCCTCGTCCTGTCGTGTTTGTGGTCTTCACTCCGGCGTCGTCGTTTGAGCGGTTTTCATCATGTATAACGTTTACCAACTCGCCCTATTCGCTACATTACACAAGACTACTTATTATATAGGTCACTAGTAACAACGCTGAGAGTGTGCAGCTCTGAAGGTCACGAGTGGTTCGCAGTAGAAGGGCACTATCGCACAAAGGCAACGAGTGGAAATACCAGCACGAACGGCTAGAAAACGTGCTCCCCATGTCCGCGGAAGAAGCCTCGATATCCTACTGACTGTCCTCTCCGGTTTTCAAAGGTGAACAAAAGCTTCAAAGAGTATTTCAGGCACCGCGTTGTTGAGCATGCACTTTCGGATTTTCGGAATTTACAGTTTTGATTTTTAGGTTTTAGGCAGACATTATAAATTCCGAAAATCCGAAAGTGCATGCTCAACAACGCGGTGCCTGAAATACTCTTTGAAGCTTTTGTTCACCTTTGAAAACCGGAGAGGACAGTCAGTAGGATATCGAGGCTTCTTCCGCGGACATGGGGAGCACGTTTTCTAGCCGTTCGTGCTGGTATTTCCACTCGTTGCCTTTGTGCGATAGTGCCCTTCTACTGCGAACCACTCGTGACCTTCAGAGCTGCACACTCTCAGCGTTGTTACTAGTGACCTATATAATAAGTAGTCTTGTGTAATGTAGCGAATAGGGCGAGTTGGTAAACGTTATACATGATGAAAACCGCTCAAACGACGACGCCGGAGTGAAGACCACAAACACGACAGGACGAGGCTGTTCTCGCAACTAAAGTTTTGTTAGTGAAATTAACAGAAGAAAACAGCGTAGCCGACACTGATTACATCAACAAACACCTACTTATCTATTAGGCACTACAAAATATTTGGAGTTGAAACGGTTCACACACCGCTATTCATATTAGCACGCAAAGAACAAACCTCTTTATCTGAGAGAGCTACCCAAGGCGCACTGTCAGCTGTCAATAAATTGTTGTCTTTTTTTTACCAGTGTACGATGTTCTTATTTTATACTTGAGGCTTAATTAATATACAAAATGGGTGATTACTAATTTCTGAGGAATTAGTAAATATGCCCAATGAACTTCAAGAATATTACAAAAAAGAGGACATATTTTTAATGAAGTGACGGATGTGAATTGTGTTAAATTGCCACGTTTGACGCAGAATCCGCTAAGTTAAAAAAATTGGTGAGGTTTTCTACGCATCCGCTCAAAGGCCGGTGAGCTTTTCTCCGCATCTGCCGGTTTTGCGGTGAGCTTTTCTCCGGGATTCGTCAAAATAGCCAACGGCATGCAGTTGGGAAACATCGCGGAATGCTGCAAACTTTTTCTTGCGGCCGACTCTGAGGGTCTTTTGGTGGTTTTGAAAGTGATTACATAGCAGTGACAAATCTTTGGCCTATTAAAGTCTATGTTCTCAGAGATAAATAAAATATTAAATCTGCGTGCACTGCGCTTTTTTTTTTCTTTTTCTGGCGGAAAAAGTTTGTCGTCGCCATCTTGAATTTTGGTGCCGTTCCGGGATAGCGCCCCCCACACTTTGCAGGTAATTTTGACTCGCGTGCGAGGGGGGCGCTTGCTCGGAATTTTACGGTAGTTCCAAAGCGAGCGGCGTTCACTCACCGTGGCACCGCCATGTTTCCCCGCATCCCTACCGAACCAGTCACGTGATTAAAAAATCCCTCTCCTAGGTACTGCGGCTAACTTTAGCCGCGATTAGCGCTTCGAGCAAACGGGCCCTGAAGCAAAATACTGAGCATGCGCCCATATGACAATAAGTGCCCACCGTCTACTTTTGAGACATTTAATATTATTGAAGGACATATCGAGTGCCCACCCCCTATTTTTAAAGGGCGGCGCAATGATTTTAATGTTGAAAGGAAGAACTGCTATTCCGCTGCATAATCGTAAAGGATACAATGATTTATTTGCCGATCTGCAGCCGTTTGTGGCAGTTACGGGAACTACTGTGTCCTGTAACTGAAGTGTGTGCGGAAGTCAACAAAAGCTGTCCCCTTCCGCCGCTCCACTCGCCGTGAGCACCGTGGCAAAGTGTCTTTCGTCTCGATCACTGGCCGCAACCTTCTGCTGTACAATTCCCTGGAAAGTCCACAATCGTGGAAAAGCAGCTGTGAAGGCAGAGTTGAGTGACGTCACTTGAAAGACAGAGTTGACGGACACTTTGTTTCCTTCTTTTCAGAAAAACCAGCGTGCGCAAGTAAAACTTGTGTTGTGTTCTTCGTTCTATAAGCGACACAGATTGATTCCCGCATTTATTGGCCTCAGTCCAAAAAGCTTTATACCGCCCTTTTAAAGGGATATTGAACCTAAATTTGGATTTCGCAAAATAAGGCCGCAGAAGCATTGAACAGGATGCTACATACTCCAAAACATGACTCATACATCGATATCTCAAATGGATGGCTGTACTTTTGGAAAAGAAGGGCGCGATCGAGCGAGGTCTTTCGTGTCATTGACCTCCGGGAGAATTTAAGAGTGAGGGGAAGCGCTTCTCTCTTGCTCGCTTCGGTTCAGCAGCTCGACGGGACGTAGCGAGGAGGAGAGGGAATGGGAATTGTGACGTGACTTGTCTCATCGGCCTCGTCGGCCGTGTTCAGTCGCGCACTTTTTTCCCAAAAATATGACGATCCGTTAAAGATGTCGCTGTACGAGTGATGTTTTTGGGTTTTGCAACGTCCCGCCTATCGCTCCAGCCTTGTTTTGGGAACTCGAAATTTCGGTTCAGTATCCCTTTAAGCGGTGCTTAATGTCGGGGGGATCTCGGGTGGTCTCGGACCCCCTGCCAATTTTGAAGGGTGGTCTGAGACCCCCCGCCATAGCACTGGCGTTAGTGAAAACACAAGCGCAAGTACTCCATCTTGTTGACTTTCCTCATTCAAGTTTTGTCAAATAAAAATCTCGAGAGATCAAAAAAAAAGCTATGTTGTGAATAGCCACGTTAATTACGTGTGGAACAAAATGATGGATGTTTCAGGAAAACTATTAATTCTTGATGAGAAAAATAGTCGGAATCAACGTTGTTGGTCGATTTGGTTTTCTGAGAAACAAGCCGGGTTACGTTTACGTTTTAGTGAAGTTGATTTTGTGCGCATCTAATGTGACCCCCCCCAGCCCCCTCCCTTTACCATAGTTTGTAGAAACCCCCCGTAACTTACAGGAGACTTTAAACATTGCCTTTAAGCAAGTTTAAAAATATGCGAAAGATGCATCAAGCACCCAGTCGCCATGGGCGACTGTGCGCTTGATAATGGTCGTTGCAGAGATAATGGTCGCTGTGGGCGACCATTATCTCATTATCCCTGTTATAACCTTCCAACAAAAATTCTTTATAAGGCTGTCTTGTTTCTTTCTGGTCGATATGTCCCTTATCCATGTCATTTGTTGTTTCCCATAGCTTTTGCTGGTCATCATATATACTTGCAAATTAACTTGGATAATACCTACTCTTGGCTTTTCTTAACTGGTTCAGTTTGTTTCTTTTCTTTTTGAATTGATGAAGCAGGTTTATATCTTGACTCTGGATGGATACATTCCTTTTTCTTTTGTACAAATCGGAAGGTCTGGGGTCTCCTGTTGGAATAGGAAAAGCGTCGTCATAATACCTTTCCAAGAACAATGAATAGGCTCTCCTAATGGAAATAGAGGCAGTAGATCTGTGGGCTTTGTCTTTGGCAGATCTGCAGAATGTGAACATTACCCTGCGCATCCTGTTTCGGCCGGTCCAGGAGCAGCTGCCGCGCATGTACACAACCCTGGGCGTCGACTATGATGAAAGGGTGCTGCCTTCCATCACCAATGAGGTGCTCAAGGCTGTCGTGGTGAGTGAGGGAAGTGCTCTGCCTCTCCAGTGCCTTGGAGACGCACTGGACACATGGAGTGCTCATTTATCCCAGAAACGTAAATCCTCTCTGCCCAGCAATTATGTCCCGGGTCTGCGTGACGTCTGCAAAGCACCTTACATCCGTGTGTGCAAGGAGTGACACGTGTCCTCCCATGAGCAAGGGACCCAATTGGTCCCAAAATGCCAGGATACTGTTTATCTGGCTTTTTTATTTGCGAGCTTATACCGCCACCTTGCGCAGTTTAAAACCAAACTTTCCAACTGTGCTCGAGTTGAAAGGCCATAATTCTATGTTGAAGTTCAGGATTAAAAGCACGAAAAAACGAGGACGAGTAAAAGAATGTGAGTCTTCTTTTACTAGTCCTCGTTTTTGAGCGCTTTGAATCCTGAAATGTATCACCAGCCCAAGTGAATGCCCTTCTATGTTGAATTGTTTTTCTGCTTGTTTTGCATTTTTGGTACTGCTCAAAGACTGTTAATATTTTGTATTGAACTGGCCTCGGAAGCAGTGGCATTAGGGATATCCTGTGTATGAAGCTGATGGCAGGAACTTTGCGAGTGCTTCCTTTTTTTTTCTGATCGGCAAATAAAGCTGTCTCAACAACCAAACAAATTAATGTCCTTTTGTTTTAGTATGACTGTTTATATCAAGAAACAAAAGTTTTCAGCTAAGCTGTACTTCACGATAGAAATAAGTTGGGAATTTCTCTTCTACACTGTTTTCAGTCATTGGGTAGATTGAAGAATCAATTTTTCGTGTTTAAAAAGATAACTACCGTAAAATTCCGAGCAAACGCCCACGTTTGAAGGATCGCCCACCCCCCCTTTTTGTCCAACATCGGTTGGGAACGGTATTCCGATACATCGCCCTCCCCCCGATTCCCACCGGACGTCACGCGATGTCCGACGGGAATCGCGTGTCAACGGCGCGATCTGCGGTCCCGCGTTTTTGTCTGCGATCTGCGCGCGCGAAATGCGTGAAATGCAAATCTGCTGCGTTTGCGATCTGCGCTATCCGTTCCCGAGTTTTTAGTGGATTCCCGCGTTTTCGTCCGCGATCTGCACACGTAATATATCGGTTTCCGCGGTATCCGTTCCCGTGAGATGCGAGTTCTCGGCGGGTTTC
Organism: Ixodes persulcatus; assembly: GCA_013358835.2. Lineage (NCBI taxonomy): Eukaryota > Metazoa > Arthropoda > Arachnida > Ixodida > Ixodidae > Ixodes > Ixodes persulcatus. The sequence continues at coordinate 356,190 of JABSTQ010009684.1, read as the reverse complement.
CGCGGGTCCATCGCGCTGTGAAACGCGCGAATCTGCTGCGTCTGCAACCTGCGGTATCCTTTCCCGTGACACAGGAGTTCGTAGTGAATTCCGGCGTGTTTATCGAATCGTGAAACACGAATTCGCCGTGTCCGTGATCTGCAGTATCAGTTCCCGCGTCACGCGGTTTGTAGCGGGTGCCCCGGTTCTTATCATTATTTCTGATAAAAGTTTGCTGAGGCATCCCCAAAGATAGCCCACCCCATGTTTTTCACCATTTATCTCTTAATTTTGGGTGGGCGTTCGCTCGGAATTTTACGGTAGTAAAAAGCAAATTATTCTTTCTTATGTAAAGTGATTTAAATAATATAACTAATTTCTATAAGACAATTCCGGCGTTTCGTTTTGCCTTCACCTACTGCTTACCAGCAGTCTTAAATGTGAAGAAAGGCAACTTGCACTTCTGAAAGGAGGCTAATTAAAATGAAAGCACATCTAAAGTGCCAGATTCAAATGTTAATTGTTCAGTAATTCCTAGCATGATCATACTTTTTTTTTTAGATCCACATTTCTCACTTTTTGTACCATCTAAATTCTTCTTCAGGAAGGACAGCCCGCATGCGGTACTGGTCCGAAAGTATGACACGTACGATGGGGATCAAACGCACTTGTGGGGCACCTCTAACGAAATGGGCACTGCACACCTGCAAGTGCGGGTTGGGTTTCCATCCCATTGGCGCCGAAATAAGTAGGCGTTGCTGGCACAAAAAACAATAGGGCAAAAGGGCAAAGTAGAATATGTTCGCTGTGCCAATACAGTGGCATAACCGGGAGACCAAACTTCTCGCGTTGTCCGGTGCAGGTTCATAGTTGTCGCTGCCCCCCAAAACAGTGGAGAGTTGAAAAACTGAAACCTCGTCCCCACGAGAGACGATGCGTAACTATTGGAGCGCTTAATTACGATACTGTCAATGCGAGGCAACCGCACTGCGCCCCGACCTTAACACGTACCAATGTGCACAGCGCGGTTTTGTTTTGCTGGGGTACTTGCAGCCTACCTTCAATAATGGTTGTGCGGTTGCGTTAGCTTTGGTTTTAATACGTCAGCTTCAGCCTGCCACTTGTGTCCTTAGGCGTACCGATGTAACACCCAATTTTTTTTTATCCCACAAAACAACAAAACGCTGCCCAGGAGCGGGCCGCGCAAGCAGACGAGCCCTTCCTCTTCACCTATTACTGCGCTAGCAAAGCAGTGACCAGCCACAAAAGAGACCACGTCGAGTCACTGTGACGTGAGCCAGAAAGAGCAGAGCAAAAGCTTTCGGTTGCACGTCAAAAGATCCCCAGGTGGTCCAAGTTAATCCTCAGTCCTCCGCTGGGGCATGCCAGATGCCCATCGCTGGTTTGGCACGTAAAACCCCCGAATTTGACTTTGGCAGTGACCAGCCACAAAAGAAACCACGTCGAGTGACTGTGACGTGTGCGAGAGAGAGCAGAGAATGCACGCTGGCGGGACCTTCTTTTCCTTTCCTATTACTCGTAAGGAACCAACCAAACGCTAACAGCGCCATTGTGAAGCGAGCGTCGACTTGCCCAAAAATGTCCGAAAAAGTCGCATAACCTGCCTAGACTTGTACTTGGTTCTTGGTCTCGCCATTCCCGTCCAACTCGGGTCCCCGCAAAACCCCTGACCTTGCCCAACTCACAAACTCGCGCCCCTCACTGAACTAAGCCAAGTCATGAACTCGTCGACTTGAGCCCCTCACTGAACCTGGGGAGTTTTTAATATTTGCAAACTGTGCCTCAGCCTACGCGTGAGGGTGAATGAGTTATGCCGAGCTCTGCTCACTGGTTCCTATTCATGGGCTTCTCTTGGGTGTGTTTTCGAGGTCTCTCGGCTGCTCTCTAACTTTGAACCCTCGGGCTCTCACTTTCCTACTCTTTCCAAAACTGTTTCATCTCATGTTGTCTGGGTTTTTCTCTGAAACCAAGGGATGTCATCCAAGTTAGTATTGCTACGCAAAGAACTCATGGAGTTCTATAATGTAAGCGATACGCTCGCTAATACTGTTTAGAAGTAAAATGCGCCCATGTCGTGTTTGCGCTAACAGTGTCGCGATGGGTACATGCCCAATTCTTTGACATCCAAAGTATGTTTGCAATTGTTGAGAAATGTTCCACAAAACATTTGATCTCTTACATGAAACATAGTTGGATTTGTTTTACTTTGATATGAAATCATATGGCTGAATGAAGGCTGTTTGCTTGCAGGCTCAATTTGACGCAAGTGAAATGATCACTCAGCGTGAGGTAGTATCTCAGAAGGTGTGCGACGAGCTTACCGAGAGGGCATCGCAGTTTGGCGTGATCCTGGACGACATTTCAATTGTGAGTGACTCAGATTCACCATTTTTGTAAACTAGGGACCTTCTAAAAGCTTTGTCTCGAGTGTCTTTTTTTATTTTGCACGCACCAATCACTCCAATAATGTTTTTTTTTTTTTTTTTTTGCAGCAGTTGCATTTTTTTACAAGACTAGTGGCATTTCTAGCGCTGTTGACAATAGATTGGCTGGTGCTTCCACTATGTAGGCCGATGTTTTTCACGAGTGCGTTTGTTTCTGGTGTTTTAGAACGGTACATGTCATTTATATGTTGATTGTTTTAAATTTGTGTGGCTGTAGAACCTAGATATCTGACTAGGCTTGGATGTGGTCCATGCACAGGGTGTGAGAAAATGAAGGCCTGATTTTGGACCCGCATTAATGGACAATGAATGGCAGAAATGTGCACATGGGTGTGAAGTTCTATGGCCAATGAGACTGGTCCGAATGGCAACAAGTGTGAACACAATGAGCATCCCTGAAGCTGCTGGGGACTCTAGCGGTGCTCATAGAACGCTAAAGCTCGACACCTGGATCAAAAGAGCCGAATTTCTCTGGGAGTCCACTGAGGCCTAATATTTTTATTTACCTAATGCTAACCTCCTCTCGGAGGTTGTGGCAGGAATGGAAGTACAAGAATTTATACATTGGACAAAAACAGTTTGATGAACACATTAGAAAATGTATACAGAAATTTAACACTAAATGTACAATTCAAAACAAATGTACAACCAAATCTTGTTCAAGGACAACTTTCCAATGATTTTATAAATAAGTCTATGGTTGACAAATTGACTTGCACTTATTCCATTCTTCAATACTATGTGGAAAAAAAAAATTTGGAGAGTCATTATTATGCCCTATTTTGCAAGCTTCATCTGGTACGAACCAGTCGCAGAGCCAAATACTTTCAAGTGCCCAGTATAAAGTTGCCCATCAAGTATAGATTATAAAAAGTTGAGTCTCGCCCTATGACGCCTAGTCAATAAAAGTTTCATTTGAGCCTTTTTATAGTTGTAGATTCGTTGGTACTGGCTGTGTATGAAGCTAAAATCTCTTTCTAATTGTCAGTGTTTGTGTCCGTGTGAGGGTCCCAAACCTTCCTAATCGTCAACAAATGACACTGTGGGCACTTGTCTTGACCAGAGGAGATTTTTTACTTAGCTACATAACAGTTCTTCCCTAAAGGTTACTTTGCCCTGGATTTTTTGCCTACTTCAAAAGCCATGTTGGGAGCGATTGTTTCGTGCTTAAAATGTCTGACACTGTCGAGCTTCATTGAGTGTTTGTCGCCCTGCAGACTCACCTGACCTTTGGCAAGGAGTTCACCCAGGCCGTAGAAATGAAGCAGGTTGCACAGCAGGAAGCTGAGCGGGCACGGTTCCTCGTCGAGAAGGTAAGGGAGTTCATTTGGCTCTCGTAGATGTCTTCTTGCTCTTATGGTCTTCAGCGACTCATTGTTAACCCTTTAAGGGGGGACACTGGCTAGAGGTTGAGCTTCTGAACTACTCGAGTGATTGGAATGAAATTTGCAGGGGAGATTTAACTTCAGATGTAGGTGTACCGTGCAAGCTTTCAGCTCTCCAGGACAACTTTACATACCTGCATAAGATGATGTGTCACTCTTCATTAAGAAATCTATGATATGCAAATGAAGCTATTAGGCACTATTTTAACTGCTTGAGTATAAAGTGGGGGATGTGGGACTTCGGGCTATCTAGATTTTATAACTCAAATGTAAATATTTCAGGAAGAGTGATTACCTCAAAATATGAGATATCTGTCCTATGTCAATTTTTGAAAACAGTTTTTTCTAAATGAGGACTTTAATGTAAAACAAAATAAAGTAGATAGCCCGATTCCCCAGTAAATTTCAGTTCAGAAACATCTTGATTGTGGTATCAGAATTATTTTACCTGTGAACAAAAGATTCCTTCGTATGACATTTGCAGCAAAAAGTGGAACTGAGAAAAATGCATTCAAACATTGAACTCCTTTACTTTGTTACTGCCTCACATTGTGTCGAAAATATTTTATGTCAACGTAACTATTTGGCGCATGGTTATGAAATTTAGTGTAAGGGTGTATAATTAGTTTCTAAAACCGAAAGCCTCAAAATTGAAAAATAACTTCTTTAAAAAAATTTCGAAACTCAGGCCCTTAAAGGAATGGTGAACCGAAATTCGGATTTAAAAAAAAATGATGCGGGAGATGTAGGCAGGACGCTACAATCCCCACAACACTACTCGTAAGGCGATATCTCGAATGGACGGCCGTATTTTTGGAAAAAGAGGTTGAGATTGAACGAGGCCGACGAGGTGCGTGACGTGAAGATATCTCGTTTCCTCCTCTCTTTTCGCCCCCTCAAGGCGGCGAGGCGGAGAAGACGCGAGGCCGTTCCCTCTCCTTCTCGGAGAAACAAGATGAAAACGGATCTTTCAAATGCGCCTCCTTTTTTTTTTTTTTTTTTTTGAAAAATAGGGTCATTTGTTTGAGATATCGCTGTATGAGTGATGTTTCGGTGTTTGTGGCATCCCGTTGCACGCTTTATTTAGCCGCCGTGTTTTGTGGAATCCAGATTTCGGTTCAGCATCCCTTTAAAGGGCAACTCGGCACAATTCCACAAATGTTAGGCTAACATGTGATTCCATTATCCAAAGCACTACTAAACAGCCCTACGTCTGCAGATTCGCGAAATGTGGAATTTTATTTCTCTAATCTTAGTTTAAACATCAGCAGATGCAGAAACAAACTTCGGTTGCGACAGGCAACATTGATCTCATGCCATCAGAGTCATGTCCACGTCACGTTGAACCACGTGATCCGAAAGGTCACGTGATCCTCCATGCGACGGCGGGCGAACGTAGAGCAAAGCGCAAGTGTCGTCTGCTCTGCAATTTTCGCCCATGTAGTTTGCTACAACATCCAAAGACGTCTGCACCACTGCGGCACTGAAACTGCCATAACATTTCGAAACCAAACACCTGTGCAACTTCAGCCCCCCGTTCGCTTCACTGCAGTGTTTATAATGTCTTGTTCGCTCTATTGAAGTGCGTGAACAAGGCATTTTATAGCTTGCGCTTCGGGTTGGAATCTCGACGGAGGGTCCCGCAATTTGACACGGGCTTATTGCCGCGAAGGCGCTGTGTAACCAAGATCTCGGTTACACGTCTCAAGATGCCGAGGTTGTCCAAATTAATCATCAGGCCTCTGCTTGGGCGTGCGAGATGCGCTTCGTAGGTCTGGCACATAAACCTCCAACTGCACATTTATTTTACCGAAAATTGCCGAGTCTTCGCGCCTGGTTTCTACAGGCGCGAGGCATATATGCTCGTACACTGGGAAAACGCTCGGTACGTAGTGCGACCGACATGGTGGTCGTTTGACCGTGTCTGTCAAACGACCACAGTGTTGTTTGACTAAGGTACACAATTCATGAATTGTGTACCTTTATGAAGCTGTACTGCAGACTACACGTTTATTGTCAATAGCAAAATAGTCAGCAAAAATAATAAAGGCCGTGATGCTCCAGTGCATATTCATTTGGTTTCACAGCGGAACTGATCTTTTCACGCACGTTTCGCTATTTAGCTGGTAACTGCAAATTAGTCATGAGCACAAGTAATCAGAACAGATCATTGTTCTGCGATTTGGCGACAACGGCTTCCTGGAGTTCCACCAGCACGGTATGTTCGTCCATACATACAGAGGCACACAGTTGTGGGGAAACTTGTGAAAGACATCTCCCGGGCTGGTCAACTGGTAGTTCGAGCAGGCAGCTACACAACTTGGTGAGCCTATGAATCTTTCGCCAGGCATCGCTGCTAGGCATCGTAGATGCGGCCCTCCCCCGTACCGTAAACAAAACGTCGTTGACAAACTACAACAGCGGCGGGACGAAACAGACTGCTTCCAGCCCCCAGCTCCGGGAGGCGCGTAGGGCTGCGCAAGCCAGCGCATCCAGGTTACGGTAATCACATGGACACCGTTGAGCCAACACCGGGAGGAGAAACTTGGGACGTCATCTTTCAGTTTTGCTCTGAGAAGCAAAAAGAAACAAAAGATGAGAATGACGTAGACATGTGACGTTGTGGCTCATTGCAGGCTGCTCCAACTCTGTAGTATTGACTGCGCTGTTGATTGCGCCTCTCGTCGCACGCTTCCATTAGCAGATTTCGGCCACTTGGCTCATTTGAAAGTGTGCTAGCCAGTTTATTAAATATAGAAACGGGAGTAGATTGTAATATTTGACATCTGGTCTTTCTTGATGATACTAAAGGGGGCTGCATAGTTTTGTCAATAACAAAAATGAAGCAGAGTTGACCTTTCAGTGCTTTTTTCTTTCTGTCCCAGCATGCACCCTATGCCAAACTTTTTTCGCTGCACAAAAAACAAATATTTGTTGGATGCAGAAACGCGGTTCTATGCTTCAATATGTACATTTATTTACCAGATTATGTTGCTTTATGTTCAAAGAGTTGTTTACCTTTTAGATTTCTTCAATATAAAAAACATTGTTTGCACGGTATTCCTTGAAACACGGTAAGCACGCAAAGTGGCACCTGGCATGCTGGGCGCATGTAGCAAGATTCTTTGTGCTTCCTTTGGCATGTCTTGCTCCAAGCACACACATGGCAGACTCTTGTGGAATTGTTTATTTGCTGCAGTGGGGGGGGTATCGCTGAGATAAAATGTTGTGCTGCGTTGGTTCGTCTCCGCTAGAAGGGCATCCTGCCTTGGGTCTTGTGCTTTGGTATTTTTCAACCATCTGACAAAGGAGCTCTAGGCAATACAGTAGAACCTCATTGATGCGTTCTCGGTTTATACGTTTTCCCGGCTGTTACGCTAAAAAACTCCGGTCCCGTTTTACTTCCATTAAAATACCTGTATTAGTTTCCTGCCTGCTACGTTTGCTTTCCCAACTGTTACGTCCAAAAGGGTCTTGTGCTTGGCTGGTGGTAGTTTTCAACCATCTGACAAAGGAGCTCTAGGCAATACAGTAGAACCTCATTGATGCGTTCTCGGTTTATACGTTTTCCCGGCTGTTACGCTAAAAAACTCCGGTCCCGTTTTACTTCCATTAAAATACATGTATTAGTTTCCTGCCTGTTACGTTTGCTTTCCCAACTGTTACGTCCAAAAGGGTCTTGTGCTTGGCTGGTGGTAGTTTTCAACCATCTGACAAAGGAGCTCTAGGCAATACAGTAGAACCTCATTGATGCGTTCTCGGTTTATACGTTTTCCCGGCTGTTACGCTAAAAAACTCCGGTCCCGTTTTACTTCCATTAAAATACATGTATTAGTTTCCTGCCTGTTACGTTTGCTTTCCCAACTGTTACGTCCAAAAGGGTCTTGTGCTTGGCTGGTGGTAGTTTTCAACCATCTGACAAAGGAGCTCTAGGCAATACAGTAGAACCTCATTGATGCGTTCTCGGTTTATACGTTTTCCCGGCTGTTACGCTAAAAAACTCCGGTCCCGTTTTACTTCCATTAAAATACATGTATTAGTTTCCTGCCTGTTACGTTTGCTTTCCCAACTGTTACGTCCAAAAGGGTCTTGTGCTTGGCTGGTGGTAGTTTTCAACCATCTGACAAAGGAGCTCTAGGCAATACAGTAGAACCTCATTGATGCGTTCTCGGTTTATACGTTTTCCCGGCTGTTACGCTAAAAAACTCCGGTCCCGTTTTACTTCCATTAAAATACATGTATTAGTTTCCTGCCTGTTACGTTTGCTTTCCCAACTGTTACGTCCAAAAGGGTCTTGTGCTTGGCTGGTGGTAGTTTTCAACCATCTGACAAAGGAGCTCTAGGCAATACAGTAGAACCTCATTGATGCGTTCTCGGTTTATACGTTTTCCCGGCTGTTACGCTAAAAAACTCCGGTCCCGTTTTACTTCCATTAAAATACATGTATTAGTTTCCTGCCTGTTACGTTTGCTTTCCCAACTGTTACGTCCAAAAGGGTCTTGTGCTTGGCTGGTGGTAGTTTTCAACCATCTGACAAAGGAGCTCTAGGCAATACAGTAGAACCTCATTGATGCGTTCTCGGTTTATACGTTTTCCCGGCTGTTACGCTAAAAAACTCCGGTCCCGTTTTACTTCCATTAAAATACATGTATTAGTTTCCTGCCTGTTACGTTTGCTTTCCCAACTGTTACGTCCAAAAGGGTCTTGTGCTTGGCTGGTGGTAGTTTTCAACCATCTGACAAAGGAGCTCTAGGCAATACAGTAGAACCTCATTGATGCGTTCTCGGTTTATACGTTTTCCCGGCTGTTACGCTAAAAAACTCCGGTCCCGTTTTACTTCCATTAAAATACATGTATTAGTTTCCTGCCTGTTACGTTTGCTTTCCCAACTGTTACGTCCAAAAGGGTCTTGTGCTTGGCTGGTGGTAGTTTTCAACCATCTGACAAAGGAGCTCTAGGCAATACAGTAGAACCTCATTGATGCGTTCTCGGTTTATACGTTTTCCCGGCTGTTACGCTAAAAAACTCCGGTCCCGTTTTACTTCCATTAAAATACATGTATTAGTTTCCTGCCTGTTACGTTTGCTTTCCCAACTGTTACGTCCAAAAGGGTCTTGTGCTTGGCTGGTGGTAGTTTTCAACCATCTGACAAAGGAGCTCTAGGCAATACAGTAGAACCTCATTGATGCGTTCTCGGTTTATACGTTTTCCCGGCTGTTACGCTAAAAAACTCCGGTCCCGTTTTACTTCCATTAAAATACATGTATTAGTTTCCTGCCTGTTACGTTTGCTTTCCCAACTGTTACGTCCAAAAGGGTCTTGTGCTTGGCTGGTGGTAGTTTTCAACCATCTGACAAAGGAGCTCTAGGCAATACAGTAGAACCTCATTGATGCGTTCTCGGTTTATACGTTTTCCCGGCTGTTACGCTAAAAAACTCCGGTCCCGTTTTACTTCCATTAAAATACATGTATTAGTTTCCTGCCTGTTACGTTTGCTTTCCCAACTGTTACGTCCAAAAGTGTCGGCAGTTTTCAACCATCTGACAAAGGAGCTCTAGGCAATACAGTAGAACCTCATTGATGCGTTCTCGGTTTATACGTTTTCCCGGCTGTTACGCTAAAAAACTCCGGTCCCGTTTTACTTCCATTAAAATACATGTATTAGTTTCCTGCCTGTTACGTTTGCTTTCCCAACTGTTACGTCCAAAAGTGTCGGCAGTTTTCAACCATCTGTACCAGACAGAGTCAGAACCATGTCCGCCTTGTCGACTGTGCAGGATTTGTATTCAACCACACATTGCGGTATCAATTTCAGCTGACCAGTCTTTCTGTTTTGAGCTCTCCACCATGCCACCCTTGCGGTTGGCTGAGCATGCAAACCTCTCGCCTCTCCATCCAGCACACAAAGAGACAATGTGCAACTCGCTGGTTTCGCCTGTCTTTGTTTTCTTTTGGCACGCCCTTCCTGTTTTTTCAAACTGCCGCAGGCATTGATCTGTTTTCCGAGAGGGAGCATTGAAAGTACAGGACTTGTATACCACCAAGTAGGTGTCGAAAAGAGTAAGCACAATGGACGCACTATATCTTATACCAAAATCCTGTACCTCTATTGATGTTTCAAAGTATGTAATGACATCCAAGACGAATCCTGTCTTCACATCGCAAATTACAAAAGATGTGAGACCAAACAGACTCCTTTTGGCTGGGATGTACTGCTTGAATGATAGCCATCCCTCGAACAACATGAAACCTTCGTCAGTGCACAAGTCCTTGAATGGTGCGAGGGATCCTTGAAAGTTGCTGCGAAGCATGGAGAGGATCGAAGCTTGTACAACCTATCACCGCGCAGCTGTTCATTATTGGAGAAATGAAGAAAGCTGGAATGCTCAGAAGAGGATCCAGTGACCAGAACTCTGCAAAGCTACCCTTCTTCACTTGTGCCATTAGCATTGTCACCGCCAGAAACATGTACACTTGATTCGCGTTTACGTCCTTCCATTCTAGCATGCGCGACTGGTCACACGGGGTACACGGAGCAAGTATGCCGTCTGACCAAAGCACCAAAGCGGAGGAACCAACTGTCTCATGACGGAGATTGATCTGCCATCAAGCCGGCCATCTCGGATTTGATTGGCCGAAGCGGCGTGACCGGCTGTCTCCTGCTCTGGCCCACCGTCATTTGACCTAGAAAGTGCTCTACTCCCTCGGAGGCGTTGAAATGGAGCTACGAGAGCCTTCATTCCCCGTGTGATCCAATGCCGGCGACGACATTTGGGCCGATGAAGCCCTCGTCTCGGTTCAGCCGGCAGAATTCTTCTACCACCACTGGCCTCCCTCGTTTCCCTGTGACCAGTGTGATGGGTGCATTCCCTGCGAAAATGGCCGTATTGGCCAGCCCTGGCTCTTGTGTCGGCCACCAGGCTCCTGCGTGTAGAAGGGTCGCTCGTAGTGCTCTCTTTGCTCCGAGCCTTGCACTCTCTACCGATTGCCGTGTCTTCTGTATATTGCCTGGAGCCAGTGTGTGACGCATATGTCCGTGCATCTAGTGCCTGAGGGGCACTGTGGAGGTTCATACAAGTTGCCCCCCTGTGTTTCTTGGACCTGATTAGTCCAGTTCCAAAGGTTCGGAGCATGGCGGAGGCGGTCGGTACTGAATTTCGGTCAAGATGTCAGCTTGAATGGTTGGTGCAGCCCATGGCATCTCATCCGGGTCTTCGAAGCTCCGGCTTCTGAGATGAGCGTTGAAGCGCAGGTGGCTCTGGTGGATTGTACGTGCGACCTTCTCTGGGTCTGTGGCATCTGCAATGTCATATAAAGGCCCGTTGACACTCTTGCAACCGAGTACGACTCAGAGAGACGAGATCTCTTAAAACTTCAATTTTTTTTACAACGAGGGAACACACTGGCATTGTGGCGCCATCTATGAGGTGACCCTGGAACTGCATTTCACAAGAGCGAAGGTTTTGCGGGATTTCCGAGGACAAATGTGCGTAATACCCGTAGAAAGGCTCGTTTATAGCATTGAAACAAGTTTTTCGAGCCAAGAAAGAAAGGATAATGCGCGAGAGAAATAAAAAAATATGCCGGACCGTCGAGTTTACGCTGCTACCCAATAGATGGCGCCAGTGTGTCCTCTGGTTTAAGAAGTATTAAGGAACCCAGGTTTAAGAGGTCGCGAGAGTGTGAACGGGCCTTAACCCTCGAACGGCTGTTACGAACTCTATGAGCTACTCGTTGGGATGCTGAGTATGTGCACGCAGCTTACCTTTGATGCGGATTGCGTAATTCGGTGGCAGGAGTTTGGCCCTGGAAGGAGTGAGGAAGTCAACCATGCTCGTGAAGTCTGGTTGCCAGTGCCTCCACATTGCTGCATTCTCCGTTAATGCGAGTGAGGGTCACTTTGTCGCCGACGCTCCATGCCGCCTGGTAGTTTCTGGGCAATGAAAGTGGCTACTGATTTGCTGTTGGAGCAACCTGCATATTTGGGAAAACAGAGTAAAAGTTTGATACTTTGGTGATGGTGGGGTGTGGAAGGCTCCATCTGCTTGCGCTGCATCTGAAGTAAAAGCCATTGTGTGACGCTGCGTGCGGAGGATGTGCAGAGGACGCTACCTGGGGGTTTTTTGCACTCCTCTTGGAGCTTTTCGACAAGCTGGACGAGGGGTACGTCCTTGTCAGTGAAGGTCACGTTGGCGTTATCCAACGATGGCTTTCGTGGAGGCGTTTGCGGTGGCATTCGCTTCATCCTGTAGGCCTCGAATGTGCACGGTCTCATCAGTGAGGAAAAGCGTCACTCGAGGCAAGCTCGCACCGCCCGCAAAATAAAGAGAAAAAAAAAAAAAAAAATCTACTCTGGTCTCTTAGGCTGGGAACCCAAATATTCTGCATTCTAAGGCTAGTGGAAAAATTGCAGAGTCAGCCGGAATGCGGAAAGTAAGCAACGGCAGCCAGAGCAAAGGTTGCACGAGCCTACCTTGGGGGTATGGTCAGTGATGTGATTGCTGTGGCAATTGTGCCAAACTGCGCCAAAAGGCTAACCCTGCTACATCCTGCTACATTTTGCCAAAATATGGGTAATCTGCACCAAGTTTGCGCCAAAAAACCAATTTCGGTCACCTTTCAAAGCCGAAACAAAACTGAGTACCGTAATTGAGCATGCGTGTGTTATGTGGCGCAAGCAGCCGCCCGACACAAAGTACCCTGCATCAGTTGTCCACTCAGTCTTGCATGGTTTTCCCGCCCGTCTCGCGTTTCGCGCTCTTGTCGTCTCGTGGGTCTCGTCTGGCGTCTTTTTTTTTAAAATATTTTCAACGATAGATGCGCGTGTGTGCGGACGCTCCGACGCTAGCGTGCCGGGTACCAGCCATGACGTCATGCTGTGAAACGAAACCACGTTTTTGCGCGGCGGGAGTTACTTGTGAGCTGAAACAACGACCGTGGAAAGTTATATTTGGTCCCTACCTTCCAGTCATCATGGTCGCGCGACGTCGAGTGTTGCCGTCCCCACGACGCTGCACATATGGCGCTTTCTAAAAAATACCGCTGCATGTTCATCAACATTCCTGTTCTTGTTTGAATCATACGTTACTACAAAAATCCCTCTTTAACTCAAAGACTGCTGTGTCGAAGTATTGATTACCTAGGTTTCTCTGGGTAGACTTTCCTTCGAGGGACTCCGGTACGTGAAACATCTGCCGCGAAAGAAAGTTGGTCAAGAGAAGTGAGCTAAAACAAAGAAGGCAATACATGTTCATCAACATTCCTGTTCTTGTTTGAATCATACGTTACTACAAAAATCCCTCTTTAACTCAAAGACTGCTGTGTCGAAGTATTGATTACCTAGGTTTCTCTGGGTAGACTTTCCTTCGAGGGACTCCGGTACGTGAAACATCTGCCGCGAAAGAAAGTTGGTCAAGAGAAGTGAGCTAAAACAAAGAAGGCAATACATGTTCATCAACATTCCTGTTCTTGTTTGAATCATACGTTACTACAAAAATCCCTCTTTAACTCAAAGACTGCTGTGTCGAAGTATTGATTACCTAGGTTTCTCTGGGTAGACTTTCCTTCGAGGGACTCCGGTACGTGAAACATCTGCCGCGAAAGAAAGTTGGTCAAGAGAAGTGAGCTAAAACAAAGAAGGCAATACATGTTCATCAACATTCCTGTTCTTGTTTGAATCATACGTTACTACAAAAATCCCTCTTTAACTCAAAGACTGCTGTGTCGAAGTATTGATTACCTAGGTTTCTCTGGGTAGACTTTCCTTCGAGGGACTCCGGTACGTGAAACATCTGCCGCGAAAGAAAGTTGGTCAAGAGAAGTGAGCTAAAACAAAGAAGGCAATACATGTTCATCAACATTCCTGTTCTTGTTTGAATCATACGTTACTACAAAAATCCCTCTTTAACTCAAAGACTGCTGTGTCGAAGTATTGATTACCTAGGTTTCTCTGGGTAGACTTTCCTTCGAGGGACTCCGGTACGTGAAACATCTGCCGCGAAAGAAAGTTGGTCAAGAGAAGTGAGCTAAAACAAAGAAGGCAATACATGTTCATCAACATTCCTGTTCTTGTTTGAATCATACGTTACTACAAAAATCCCTCTTTAACTCAAAGACTGCTGTGTCGAAGTATTGATTACCTAGGTTTCTCTGGGTAGACTTTCCTTCGAGGGCACTCCGGTACGTGAAACATCTGCCGCGAAAGAAAGTTGGTCAAGAGAAGTGAGCTAAAACAAAGAAGGCAATACATGTTCATCAACATTCCTGTTCTTGTTTGAATCATACGTTACTACAAAAATCCCTCTTTAACTCAAAGACTGCTGTGTCGAAGTATTGATTACCTAGGTTTCTCTGGGTAGACTTTCCTTCGAGGGACTCCGGTACGTGAAACATCTGCCGCGAAAGAAAGTTGGTCAAGAGAAGTGAGCTAAAACAAAGAAGGCAATACATGTTCATCAACATTCCTGTTCTTGTTTGAATCATACGTTACTACAAAAATCCCTCTTTAACTCAAAGACTGCTGTGTCGAAGTATTGATTACCTAGGTTTCTCTGGGTAGACTTTCCTTCGAGGGCACTCCGGTACGTGAAACATCTGCCGCGAAAGAAAGTTGGTCAAGAGAAGTGAGCTAAAACAAAGAAGGCAATACATGTTCATCAACATTCCTGTTCTTGTTTGAATCATACGTTACTACAAAAATCCCTCTTTAACTCAAAGACTGCTGTGTCGAAGTATTGATTACCTAGGTTTCTCTGGGTAGACTTTCCTTCGAGGGACTCCGGTACGTGAAACATCTGCCGCGAAAGAAAGTTGGTCAAGAGAAGTGAGCTAAAACAAAGAAGGCAATACATGTTCATCAACATTCCTGTTCTTGTTTGAATCATACGTTACTACAAAAATCCCTCTTTAACTCAAAGACTGCTGTGTCGAAGTATTGATTACCTAGGTTTCTCTGGGTAGACTTTCCTTCGAGGGACTCCGGTACGTGAAACATCTGCCGCGAAAGAAAGTTGGTCAAGAGAAGTGAGCTAAAACAAAGAAGGCAATACATGTTCATCAACATTCCTGTTCTTGTTTGAATCATACGTTACTACAAAAATCCCTCTTTAACTCAAAGACTGCTGTGTCGAAGTATTGATTACCTAGGTTTCTCTGGGTAGACTTTCCTTCGAGGGCACTCCGGTACGTGAAACATCTGCCGCGAAAGAAAGTTGGTCAAGAGAAGTGAGCTAAAACAAAGAAGGCAATACATGTTCATCAACATTCCTGTTCTTGTTTGAATCATACGTTACTACAAAAATCCCTCTTTAACTCAAAGACTGCTGTGTCGAAGTATTGATTACCTAGGTTTCTCTGGGTAGACTTTCCTTCGAGGGACTCCGGTACGTGAAACATCTGCCGCGAAAGAAAGTTGGTCAAGAGAAGTGAGCTAAAACAAAGAAGGCAATACATGTTCATCAACATTCCTGTTCTTGTTTGAATCATACGTTACTACAAAAATCCCTCTTTAACTCAAAGACTGCTGTGTCGAAGTATTGATTACCTAGGTTTCTCTGGGTAGACTTTCCTTCGAGGGACTCCGGTACGTGAAACATCTGCCGCGAAAGAAAGTTGGTCAAGAGAAGTGAGCTAAAACAAAGAAGGCAATACATGTTCATCAACATTCCTGTTCTTGTTTGAATCATACGTTACTACAAAAATCCCTCTTTAACTCAAAGACTGCTGTGTCGAAGTATTGATTACCTAGGTTTCTCTGGGTAGACTTTCCTTCGAGGCACTCCGGTACGTGAAACATCTGCCGCGAAAGAAAGTTGGTCAAGAGAAGTGAGCTAAAACAAAGAAGGCAATACATGTTCATCAACATTCCTGTTCTTGTTTGAATCATACGTTACTACAAAAATCCCTCTTTAACTCAAAGACTGCTGTGTCGAAGTATTGATTACCTAGGTTTCTCTGGGTAGACTTTCCTTCGAGGGACTCCGGTACGTGAAACATCTGCCGCGAAAGAAAGTTGGTCAAGAGAAGTGAGCTAAAACAAAGAAGGCAATACATGTTCATCAACATTCCTGTTCTTGTATTGAATCATACGTTACTACAAAAATCCCTCTTTAACTCAAAGACTGCTGTGTCGAAGTATTGATGACCTAGGTTTCTCTGGGTAGACTTTCCTTCGAGGGACTCCGGTACGTGAAACATCTGCCGCGAAAGAAAGTTGGTCAAGAGAAGTGTGCTAAAACAAAGAAGGCAATGTCTGCACGCTGAATCCCGCACAGCGCGCTTGTTTGTCTCGAGTTTAGTCGTTGCACAAAGCGCTCCGAGAACCTTTTGCGTTTTTTATCGAAGCGCTCAGGTTCTTTTTTTGTGTGTGTGTGTGTAGTCTAGCTTGTACCTTGTTTGCCGGCCTGGCAAGCACGCGCCGCTGGACTGTTTGTTATCGTAGGCTCGACAGTTACATTTTACATACAATTTTGGGAATCAGTTGGCGACGGAGCGGAGTGGCATGGTTTCGATCGAACAGCCATTATCTCCGCCCGCGCGACGAAGCACGCGCAACTGCAAGCCTGCCCAAGTTGTCCTCACGTGCATGCGAACGTGATTGCACGACAGAGGCACCAGCCGAAACGCTTGCAATCAATTGTTTTACGACATCTTGGAAACCCTGAGATGGGGTTTCCAATATGTTGATTAATTACCAGCTCGCCTGCACTCTATCACTGCTTACAATTGTTTTACGTTTGCTTACTTTTGACAAAAATCTGGCACGTCGGGAACCAGTAAATTGGTGGCAAGCGGCTTTACGGAATTGCTCAGCAATGCCTACCTGTACACTTCTGGGATGTCTCAGCAGAAAAAAAAGCAGCGGGTTCCGTCACATGTCCCATCAGAACACGACACAACACAAAGTGCCCTTCGTTTGTACAGCCCTTAAAACAAATATTTTTATTTTTCTAAGAATATCTGCTCGAAAAGCCTCTTTTGCTGCTCTGAAACACTGTCTTAGCTGCTCCAAGAGCCACTTTTACCGCTCCAAAACACTGTTTTGGTTGCTCCAAAGGCCACATTTGCTGCTCCAAAACACTGTTTTGACTGCTCCGAAAGGTGCTCCAAAATGGCTTAGGCCAATCACATCACTGAGATTGGCGAAACGACGGCACGTAAAAATGAAAGTAATTAAATGTTATAAAAAGGTTAATAATAATAATAAAAAAAGTCTTCTTATTTTGAGGCATTTGGTCTGGAAGGATTTTGGCGGCGACTTTGTAACTTTCCAATTGTCAAAAGTCGCAACTTTCACAGCAAATTATGCTTTACCCACAATTAATGTAATTTTACATGGATTTATCGCATTAGCAAGAATGTTTTGACTGATATTAGACTTTTTATTTTATAACTTGGCAATTAAGGGGGACACACCCCCTGGGAGGGTCAACTTTTGAACCCTTGGGTTAAAATTAATGAAATTTACAGGGTAGGCTGGTGGTCATGCTAGAGGGCGCGTAACAAAATTTCAGGTCTGTCAGTTAAATGGGAAGGAAATTAGAGCAGCTTCTATCAGCAATATGCCTACATTGTTTAGTTAATCTATCGTCAGAAAATTATAACAATGTTTAAGATTTTTATTCACTAGATATGTAGCTGAATGCCTAGGGGGTGCGGCTATGGAAAGTTGTTTTGTAAAAAGTTGTTTATTTATATAAATTTTCTCTTTTGCGAAATTGGTCAACTTTTTGGTCCCCTGTGTCTTTGACAAAATGTCAACATTTTTTATAAAAGACATTCGTAAAGTGACAAGAAAATTCCATAGCCGCATTACTTATTAAATTTCGGTCAGGAAAAGTGAAGAACGAGCCTTCCCTGTATTGCCATTATCAAACGATAGATTGACGAAAATGGAATTTATACCAAAAAGTGGAACGGACAAAAATGTGTTTAAAGTGTTCCAACCCCTACCTTTTCTTTAGCTTTGGTGGACAGAAAATAATTTATAAAAAATTAACTATGCAGTGTAAACTAATGAAACTTTATGGGGTATACTCTCTAGATGTTGGTGGATGTAAATATGGCATTTTTCAAAATCAACTTGTTTTTGCAGAAATTTGTTTTTCTGGGGTGCGTTTCCCCTTAAAGATGCTGCATTTGGTACCAGTGATGATAATTAGCACACTTTTGATTGTCATACTTTTTTGCACGTTTGAAGTTAGATCATAAGCAACTAGTTATATTAGAGTTTGAAAAAATTGTGTATTAAAATTTCTGAATTTTAATATTATTATTCATACAAATCACGGCAATGTATGCCCCCAAATAACGCCACGACCACAAAAATATGCCATTTAACCATAATAATCTTTCCAGAAAGGTATCATTTTTTGTTTTGCTTTTTAGCATATGAAAAACTGACATTGTTATCAAGATAGACAAACACTGGATGCAATATAAAGTCCTACGCATTGCTATAAAAACACACACTTCAGCTGCTTGACTCTGATTCCGTCATTTTGTTTTGCTTTTTAGCATATGAAAAACTGACATTGTTATCAAGATAGACAAACACTGGATGCAATATAAAGTCCTACGCATTGCTATAAAAACACACACTTCAGCTGCTTGACTCTGATTCCGTCATTTTTTGTTTTGCTTTTTAGCATATGAAAAACTGACATTGTTATCAAGATAGACAAACACTGGATGCAATATAAAGTCCTACGCATTGCTATAAAAACACACACTTCAGCTGCTTGACTCTGATTCCGTCATTTTTTGTTTTGCTTTTTAGCATATGAAAAACTGACATTGTTATCAAGATAGACAAACACTGGATGCAATATAAAGTCCTACGCATTGCTATAAAAACACACACTTCAGCTGCTTGACTCTGATTCCGTCATTTTTTGTTTTGCTTTTTAGCATATGAAAAACTGACATTGTTATCAAGATAGACAAACACTGGATGCAATATAAAGTCCTACGCATTGCTATAAAAACACACACTTCAGCTGCTTGACTCTGATTCCGTCATTTTTTGTTTTGCTTTTTAGCATATGAAAAAGTGACATTGTTATCAAGATAGACAAACACTGGATGCAATATAAAGTCCTACGCATTGCTATAAAAACACACACTTCAGCTGCTTGACTCTGATTCCGTCATTTTTTGTTTTGCTTTTTAGCATATGAAAAACTGACATTGTTATCAAGATAGACAAACACTGGATGCAATATAAAGTCCTACGCATTGCTATAAAAACACACACTTCAGCTGCTTGACTCTGATTCCGTCATTTTTTGTTTTGCTTTTTAGCATATGAAAAACTGACATTGTTATCAAGATAGACAAACACTGGATGCAATATAAAGTCCTACGCATTGCTATAAAAACACACACTTCAGCTGCTTGACTCTGATTCCGTCATTTTTTGTTTTGCTTTTTAGCATATGAAAAACTGACATTGTTATCAAGATAGACAAACACTGGATGCAATATAAAGTCCTACGCATTGCTATAAAAACACACACTTCAGCTGCTTGACTCTGATTCCGTCATTTTTTGTTTTGCTTTTTAGCATATGAAAAACTGACATTGTTATCAAGATAGACAAACACTGGATGCAATATAAAGTCCTACGCATTGCTATAAAAACACACACTTCAGCTGCTTGACTCTGATTCCGTCATTTTTTGTTTTGCTTTTTAGCATATGAAAAAGTGACATTGTTATCAAGATAGACAAACACTGGATGCAATATAAAGTCCTACGCATTGCTATAAAAACACACACTTCAGCTGCTTGACTCTGATTCCGTCATTTTTTGTTTTGCTTTTTAGCATATGAAAAACTGACATTGTTATCAAGATAGACAAACACTGGATGCAATATAAAGTCCTACGCATTGCTATAAAAACACACACTTCAGCTGCTTGACTCTGATTCCGTCATTTTTTGTTTTGCTTTTTAGCATATGAAAAACTGACATTGTTATCAAGATAGACAAACACTGGATGCAATATAAAGTCCTACGCATTGCTATAAAAACACACACTTCAGCTGCTTGACTCTGATTCCGTCATTTTTTGTTTTGCTTTTTAGCATATGAAAAACTGACATTGTTATCAAGATAGACAAACACTGGATGCAATATAAAGTCCTACGCATTGCTATAAAAACACACACTTCAGCTGCTTGACTCTGATTCCGTCATTTTTTGTTTTGCTTTTTAGCATATGAAAAACTGACATTGTTATCAAGATAGACAAACACTGGATGCAATATAAAGTCCTACGCATTGCTATAAAAACACACACTTCAGCTGCTTGACTCTGATTCCGTCATTTTTTGTTTTGCTTTTTAGCATATGAAAAACTGACATTGTTATCAAGATAGACAAACACTGGATGCAATATAAAGTCCTACGCATTGCTATAAAAACACACACTTCAGCTGCTTGACTCTGATTCCGTCATTTTTGTTTTGCTTTTTAGCATATGAAAAACTGACATTGTTATCAAGATAGACAAACACTGGATGCAATATAAAGTCCTACGCATTGCTATAAAAACACACACTTCAGCTGCTTGACTCTGATTCCGTCATTTTTTGTTTTGCTTTTTAGCATATGAAAAAGTGACATTGTTATCAAGATAGACAAACACTGGATGCAATATAAAGTCCTACGCATTGCTATAAAAACACACACTTCAGCTGCTTGACTCTGATTCCGTCATTTTTTGTTTTGCTTTTTAGCATATGAAAAAGTGACATTGTTATCAAGATAGACAAACACTGGATGCAATATAAAGTCCTACGCATTGCTATAAAAACACACACTTCAGCTGCTTGACTCTGATTCCGTCATTTTTTGTTTTGCTTTTTAGCATATGAAAAACTGACATTGTTATCAAGATAGACAAACACTGGATGCAATATAAAGTCCTACGCATTGCTATAAAAACACACACTTCAGCTGCTTGACTCTGATTCCGTCATTTTTTGTTTTGCTTTTTAGCATATGAAAAACTGACATTGTTATCAAGATAGACAAACACTGGATGCAATATAAAGTCCTACGCATTGCTATAAAAACACACACTTCAGCTGCTTGACTCTGATTCCGTCATTTTTTGTTTTGCTTTTTAGCATATGAAAAACTGACATTGTTATCAAGATAGACAAACACTGGATGCAATATAAAGTCCTACGCATTGCTATAAAAACACACACTTCAGCTGCTTGACTCTGATTTCCGTCATTTTTTGTTTTGCTTTTTAGCATATGAAAAACTGACATTGTTATCAAGATAGACAAACACTGGATGCAATATAAAGTCCTACGCATTGCTATAGAAACACACACTTCAGCTGTTTGACTCCGTCTTTGGGTTGTTGCAGTGAGAACAGCGTTTATTAGTTACGTTTTGTGGACATATTGGAAAAATTAAATTTATTCTCTTATTCTTGTGCTAGGAATAATGGTACATCAATTAATCATCTAAATACCCAAAACCCATTAAAAGGCCCGCAGTTCATTATTTCACATGAAAATTATGTGAGCGAGAAAAGGCAGCGAGAATGCACAAATATCACAAGAGATTTTTTTCAGCAACTACAATATTCTATGTTACCTCTAAGGTGTAGGAAAGACCCCATCTTTAAAGGGACACTGAAATCTCCGAAATGTTTTCAAGTGCCTGGATCGAATATGTATGTCACAAAATAAAGTTTCCGCAAACAACTGTTTTAACTAAATATTTACTGTCTTGAATCTTAAAAGAATTCGAAATTAAGACCTACATTGAGAATTTAAACCCAAAATAGAGGTTAGTTTTGGTTTCGCTCCAGCATTAAAATGTGCCTCCTGGAGTAAGTATTTCGCTAAACACTGTTTTTGTTTCAGGATAAAGAGGTGACCTGCGCTCATAACACCCTAGCTTCCTCGTATTACCAGAAATAACTTGCGTCGCTCACTGAAGCCAGCACACTAGACAGGCTCAGCTGCGGCATGCATATCCGACCCTCACTATAACCGCCATTTTGGAAAAGGAGTGGCGCCACCTATGTTGAGCATGGTTTGCGACCATTTGTCATGCCGAGGCAGGGTGTGAAGGAAATGCAATATTACGCAGATGTTTAGTATTTTCTAAAGAGTAGCCAATGTCTGAGAGGAGAGCAGTTCTAATGTCTTTGGGAATGTGTTGCAGGCGGAGCAACAGAAGAAGGCTGCCGTGATCACAGCGGAGGGGGACTCGCAGGCGGCAGCTCTGCTGGCCAAGGCATTTGGCGAGGCCGGGGATGCCCTGGTGGAACTTCGGCGCCTCGAGGCTGCCGAGGACATTTCGTACCAGCTGTCGCGGTCCAGGAATGTGGTGTACCTTCCGACGGGGCAGAGCACGCTGCTCAGCTTGCCCCAGTAGGAGCCTACAGCGCTTCTGGCTCCATCCCTTTGGCCCCCATCTCGTCAGTTTCTTTAGTCTTTTCTTTCTACCACGTGTATCACCAGGGGTCGAGGAAAAAAAAAAAGTTAGGAAACCAAATAAAGAGAGATTTTGACAATTTGCATTATCTTTGTGGAGGGTTGCACTAAGGGGATCCTAAGTCACAGCATCCAATGCTTCACAACATCCATTCGTGGATGTTCTGTCTCGATTCATCTATTGACACCTTGGGCATTTTGACTCGGATGGATGTTCTGACTCTATGGATGTTTAGACTCGGATGGATGTTTGACACGATGGATGTTCTGACTCTGCTATCACATGGCCTACTGTAAGTTTTGATTCGTGGAATGTTTTATCTTTTTTCGCGGAAAACCGACCATTTTGTTGAATCAATTTTTGAGAGCATGGTAAGCAAGGACTTGCTACATGAGTTCCGGGATGAACCTAAATCAATTATGAAGAAAGAAACATACATTATTTTATGAAAGTTTGTAGGGTATGAAACAAAATTAGTTTTATTGTTTATGATTGCGTCAGTGTCCAGTACACCTGTCAGTGACGCTTCCACTGTGTCACTGTTGTATCTAACAGGGGCGTATAAAAACTGCTTACTACAATGTAGTCCTTGTTGCCCTGCTTCATATTAAATTGAGGCGGGACATATGGGGCAGTGCGGATGACTCCATAACGCGGTGAGCAGAGCGGTTACTGATCTGCCTCTTGCAAGACTTTTTCTTTTGTTTTTTCCCTTGTGGTATGCGTATGATCTATTGCAGGAGGCTTAGGAAGCAGAATTATTTTGTTGGGCATTTCAAGACTAAGAATATTAGCAATTAATCAAAACCAACGTGCTAAATAATACAGGAATTGAAATGAATATTTTTCTTCACTGCATTCATTCGAAAAGAGCAGCGTGCAATGAGCTCTAAATCTGCGCAAGTGCTCGAGCCATAATAAGGCCAGAAATCTGTAACGTAAGCCAATCAAACGATTTAATATCGCTCCGCCAGTCAATCTCCACTTTTTGCATGATGTAACATAACAAACTTTATTAACAAGGCAGCGTGCGCCTCGCAAGAAGACTTTGCAACGTGCAATGTTTAGCAGCGACTTTGCTTTTACTACGGTCTTTATCTATACATGAATTTCATTGTGTGCTGAGAGTGCGCGCGGCGAGTAATCGCGTTCCCATTTGGCTGTGGCGTAATATCTTTAGGTCATGTGCTGTCAAAAGGCAGGTCAAGCGGATCTGCCTTATATTCCCACCTTAGTATTCCACTGCTGCAGGTGCTGAGATGTGTAAAAAAATTACTAGATTAACTTTTTGTTCTAAAATCTAATCTAGCCTATATTAAGGACCAGTGGCGTCACTAGGGTCAGTGGCACCCGGGGCGGTAGCGCTCCGTGAACCCGCCCCCCCTCCAGCCCAATGGCCCGCCGCGACCCCTCCCCTCTTGTGACGCCACTGTTAACGACTTGCTGAAAATCTTCCATTAAAAGTGCCAGCAAAAAACATTCAGCCTTTCCACTCGGATGAAGAAGGAAGAGCAGCGGAGCTGTAGCTTCTGTTCTCAGCGGTGGCTTTCAAGGCGAGCGATCTGCTCTTCTTTCGCAAGGGAATCTGAAGCGCTCGACGCAGTGTAACTTTAGGCGATAGCGGCCTCGCGGCGGTTCCGAAACCATTCACGCTGCTGCGCACATCGCCGCTCGTTCTGTTCCCGCTCTTCTTCCTCCGAAGAAATGTTGCCGCGATCTATGAGCAACGGCGGCAAGCAGAACACTCTGGACAGCTACCGCCATCTATGAGCGACGGCGGCAACCAGAGTTTTGTGTCGGGGGACACGATCCTGAGGAAACTAGCCCTTAACAGCTCCGCTGTAAAAGACTTAAAATTGTAGACGCACATAGTTCTCACGGACGTCTCAGCATATGGGATATGTCAACACGATTACCACATACTGAGATAGTTTCGGGATCGGCGCCGGCAACATTAGCCGCTGCTGCGTTGGCTGCATCGCTACGGCGTTTGCGGCGCACACAGTGCACGCACTGATCTCTACTATAGGCGGCTGGATGGCGCTTAGCTGCGCTCAGAGTTGGGCGCGAGTGAAGCCACCGGAAGTTTGATGCTTGTCCCGGAAGTCGAGTGTCTGCTGGGTTTTATAGTGCATTTAATGTTTTGGTTCACACTTCCTTGCATTTTTACGTGGGTTTTAATAATCTCTTTTAATAATCAATCTTGAGAATGCGGCATTTGAACGTGGGGCATGTACACTTAATCAACTAGAATCTCGACGAGAAATTGTTACACATCAAATGGCTTCCAAGAAGACTTCTCGGGCCCGCATGAACTGCTATTGCGCAACAAGCAGGCTCTCTTGTATAACAAAAGGAAATCAAGCGCCTTGGACACTGTTTGGACGACTGCTCGTAGGAGTGGGAAAGCCTGTCAAGCGCGCACTTCCGGGACAAGCCGCTTATTTCCGGTGGCTTCATACCTCTTTGCTCAATGTGCCATCCAGAGCCGTGTATACGGAGAGTTTGGTCAATGGGAGGTGCGGGCAGAGCCAGGGCGTGCACCAGACGCAGAAAGTGGGTTTGACATGCTCTCTTGGCCAACCAGAAGCCTAAAAGAATCCCCTAGCAGTGGTAGCGATAAACTGTTTTAATCAAGGGTATATGGTTTTACAGTCAAACCCGACTATATCGAACCCGTTTACATTGAATTATCCCTTATAGGGATGCCGCGAACCACCCTAGGTTCGAATTCGAAAGGTTTTTATATTTTCGAACCGAACTGAGGTTCGAATTCGAAATATTTCGATATTTTCGACCATACCGAGGTTCAAATTAAAACAATTCTGAACTTTAAAACACTGTAGAGTTCCGAATTCAAAAAGTTCAAAGCTTTCACGGTTTCTAAAAGTTCAGGTTCAATTATTTTGAATATTTTTTTACTTGAGGTTCAAGAAATTCGAAGATATCAAACTTTTCTAACTTGAAATTCAAGAGATTCGAAAGTTTTGAATTTCTTGGGATCTAAAATTCGAAGATTTCGAATTTCTTGGGATCTGAAATTTGAACGTTTAAAATTTTTATAGACAAAGTTGAATAAATTCGAAGATTTCAAATATCTTTCCATATAAAGTTTGAAGGTTTCGAATTTCTTTCAAGTCCAAGTGCGCAAAGTTTGAAGTCCGGTTTTCATGTTCCTCCACAGTTTCAGTTTCCAATAACGTTTTCACGCCTCACTGGTTTTCACAAAATCAGGCTTAGAAAAGTCTGGGTGTGATATTTAGTCTGTGCAAAGTTGGTCAGGCAATTAAATAAAACGACGAGTGTCCCGGGTGTGCTGGAATATTTGCCAGTGCAAAGCGACATGTGACCATAGATCAGTAATTGTGACCGCCAGCCCCACGTAGTAGTGATCACACGAACGCACTGTTTAACGATACTCGTCCAGTTGGAAACGGCCAGGGGCAGGCAGGTAGTTAAGGCTCAGGAAAACCTTCAAGGTATCTGGCAAACTGCCTCCCCACCCCCTTGCACTCTGGTAGTAATCCGATCGAACGCCCCCCGAGTGGCGCTGGCATATAGTAAGTTTAGTTTGTACATGATGCAAAATCCTGAGACGGAATGAAATTTGAAAGAAAAAGTGTGAAAAAAGGGTACAGGACAACGTCTCAAACTCAGCTGAAAGCTCAGTACAACGTCTCAAACTCAACTGAGCTGAGTTTGAGACATCCTGTCCCCTCTTTTCTGTCTTCTTACACCTTTTCTTTCAAATTTCATTCCCAGTCTCAGGATTTCGCATCATGATCAACATACACCAGGTCGCCTGCACCAATTTTTTAGTTTGTAATTGCTTTGGAGGTTTATTTTCCGGGACGGTAGAAACGCCGAGCAAAAAGCACAGAAGCCGACACAACTCGCGGTCGAGGAATCTTTTCAAACTAAATAACTGTGCCAATAGGAAAAAAAAAACAAAAAATTAAACATAACAGTAAGTGCGGAAATGAAAAGCTGGAGAAAAAAAAAACTATTCTTGCATATTCAGAGGCCCAGAACCTTAAAACAAGTTTCTCCTACCCAAAACGTGTACAGGCTGAAAAAAAGGCCTTTTTTTTTATTACGTGCTGAACTTGAACTATATTAGAAATCTTCCCCCATCAGTTAATTAATTCCTCAACGTGAAAAAAACAATAAATACATTATTTTGTATTCTGCAGATGGTAATGATATGTACTGTCTGTGGTATTAATTTAAATGCGATACCTCAAACAATGTAGACGAAAAAAATGACCAAGTTTAAAGCATAATTGCCCGTAGATACATGTTTGGACATTTCTTTGAAACTCAACTTGAACAACAATAATCATCTTAAAACGACACTTACCTAGGCTATACATAGATCATTCTTAAAAAGTTTAACATCTCTACCATAAATAGCTTTGGCTATAGCGCGCTTCAAATATGGCACAAACGACA
The DNA here is from genome assembly GCA_013358835.2 of Ixodes persulcatus. Classification (NCBI taxonomy): domain Eukaryota; kingdom Metazoa; phylum Arthropoda; class Arachnida; order Ixodida; family Ixodidae; genus Ixodes; species Ixodes persulcatus. The sequence goes on along the minus strand of JABSTQ010009684.1, from coordinate 329,443 downwards.
ATTGTCAAAAACCCGTCGCCCTTCCTCGCTTCTTCGGGACTTTATTTCTTTAAAACTAAGCATGCCAGAACATTTAAATAAATGGCATTGTCTTTTGCAAGGAATGCGGCACCACATGTGAAAATTCGAAAAACAAAAATTACGAATGTACCTCACTGCTTGAATCCAAATGAAACCGCCCGCTGGTCTTTCGAAGTTCAACGAACTTCGAACTTGTACCCTAAAAGTTTGAAGTTCCTCGAACTTTTGACTTCTCGGGATTTGAAAGTTCCAAAATTTTCGAATCCTTTAAATAAATAAGTTAGAAAATGATTGAATTTCTTAGCGTAGGAAGTTCGAAAAGCTTCAAACTTTTTAGTGCAAGAAATTAGAAAATGATGGAATTTTTTAGTCTATCAAGTTCGAAAGTTCGATGAGCATTGAATTTTGCTGAGTAATAAGTTTGAAAAGGATCAAACTTTTTAGCGTAATAAGTTCGAAGGTTCGAAAAACATTGCATTTCTGAATGTGCAAAGTTCGAAATTTCGAAAAGCGTCAAACTTCTTAGTTTAACAAGTTTGAAAATTCGACTTCCGTCGAATTTCTCGATATGGAAAGTTAGAAAATTCGAAATCTTTCGAACCGCTTGATTCGATCATCGAACCTTCGGTTCGAAAAAAGTTTGTGGCATACCTAATCCCTTATATCGAACAATTTTTGTGCACAGTAATGTTACAGTGATAATATATAGCAAAAACTATGGTTACATAAAAAAAAATAGCAGCCGCTACCGATATATCGAACTGCCAAGAGCGCCGTTTTGCTCTGCAAGCTGGCTTTCCTCCAACGCGAGCGGGCGCATTGGGGGAAAGTCAGCTTGCAGAACACACTGGCTTGTTTTTTGTTTTTTTTCCGGGCGGCCGCGTCGACCGCTCGGAAGGAAAAAAAAAATCTATTTTGCGGAGGGAGCAGGGAGAGGGTGCTCCGTGCTCCCTCTCCCCGCTCCGTCCGCCAGAGATTTTTTTTTTTCTTCCGGCGGTCGACGCGGCTGCCCCCCCCCCCCCCCAAAAAAAAAAAAGCCAGCTTGCTCTGCTAGCTGGCTTTCCCCTAACGCGGCCGCCGCTTACCTTAGCGGAAAGCCAACTTCCAGAGCAAAACGGCGCTCTGCAGGAGAAGGCGCTCCTGCTCGGAAGTGCTCCGTGCTCTCGGCATAGTTTGGCGCTAATGCACGAATATAGAAGGCAGCGGTCTCAGCATTTTGGAGTCCATCGATAGAGTCAAATTCATGAAAACTTTTATATCAAATTACCCGCTACATCGAACGGCAGACTCCCAGCCCTCGGCACTTGTCGTACGGATTATGTCAATCGTTTCGCTAATCGCACTCTTCCAGTGGCGCACCCACGGGGGGGGGTTTGGGGGGTCATAACCCCCCCCCAGAGCTCCATGAGAAAAATTTTTTTTGTGTGCATATTTTGACGATTTTTTTAATGTAATGTCCGCAACGAGGACCTTTAAGGGTAAATAAATTCATCGCCCCCTCCCATCCTCCTTCCCCCCTCGTCGCTGCACTGGTGATGTGCACGGCACGAGCGAGTCATTTCCGTAATATACAATCTTACATTGACAGATGACACACTATTACCAAAATTATCTATGTGGTACGTGAAAAGTGCTCATCTGATGCGCCAATCTAGGTGTCACAACCTTGCGCCCCTCGATACACTGTCCGAGCAAAATGTAAAAACCGCCGATGATCGTATTCATGCTAACAGTGTCGCGGTCTGTACAGTCTCCCGCAGTGGCGCACCCATGGGAGGGTGGTGGTGGGGGGGGGGAAGGTTGAGGGTTCTAACCCCCCCCCCCCCCCCCAGAGTTCTGTAGCGGTCAATCGGAACCCCTTCGCCCCCGTTGCATTGACGATGATGCAAACGGCGTGACAGAGTTAGTACGAAGGAGTCAGTTCCGGATTTTTTTATCGTAAGTACATTAACAAATTACTAGGGGTGTGCAAATATTCGAAATTTCGAATACGAATCGAATATTCTCTCTATTCGAAACGTATTCGATTCGAAAATTACATATTCGGAAGTTCCCGAATATTCGGGAAAAACTGTGAATATTTGCACAAACTGCGAATATTCGAGCAAGTAACGAATAATCTGCCTGCCACGCATTTCCCTATGAATATGTTTGTTCACCGAGGAAGGCGTGTGATGCGTGCGTTATCGGTCTGCTTCGTTTTTATCTGTCCGATGGCAGCAAGACAGGATCAGTTTTCACCTAGCCCTTTGTTGTGTGGCACTTTTATAGCAATATGTGATATAATTGCGTGTTCTATAAATTGATACAATAAACTAAACCTTGAGAGTGAAATATAAATATAAAATAAATCTCTGGAGTGTTATCTAATATAAACGTTTGAAAAAAAAAAAAAAAATCTAGGTGCGAGCAGAACATTGCATCGCCATTGACCACATCTCCTGCCACTCTCGCGCAGTCAAAATTAGGGATGTCGCGAACCTGCCCAGGTTCGAGTTCGACCAAGTTTGACTTTTTCGAACCTTTAATGTGATGTTTTACAAAGGTTCGACTGAAGTTCGACTTTCGTGCGCGTGCGCGAAAAAAAAAAATCTAGTTGATTTTATTTCGAAGAGGAAAAGTGCAATATTTATTGGGTTTATTGGCATCACCGGTTCACATTAATAACTAATGAAACTGTTAAAAGAGCGTTTTTTCGCTTTTATATGGTGTAAACATCGGTAACCATTTTATGAAATATAAAATAAAGTACTTTCTAAATTATTTGTTTCCCAAAAGTTGAAATATTCGTGTAGCAGCCGGGCAACCCTGTTCATAAGTCGAACTTCGAACTTTAGTGAAATTTCGCAGGTTTCCCGTAAAAGGGTCTTTCTATGTTGAACAGTTGAATTTCGTACATGATAATTTGTAATGAGTGCATTACTAGTAATATCTTTAGCCTGCTGCAGCCCAATGAAATGCAACTGCATTGATTTATTTTAAAAAAGGCAATAAAACCTGCTGTTACCTCTTGTTTTGCAATTTTTTATTACTCGACACATATTCGATATTCGATTCGATATTCGAAGCCCGTTTTTTGTCTTATTCGTATTCGATTCGTATTCGAAAATTTCAATATTCGCACACCCCTACAAATTACACTATTTTCGCCGGTAAAACGGGCTCATCTCAGGCCCCAACCTAGGTGTTAAAGTTTTGCGTCTCTCGACACGCTGTTTGAGCAAAATGAAATACCACCGGTGTCGCGTTGTGTACATTCGTATATTTTATTTTCCTTGGATTTCTCGATCTACTGGAGGAGATATAAAATCATTATTTGAAGAAATAAACTCCCCCAAAAGACGAAGCGGGACGTTGGGCTCCAGCAGTTAACCGCTGTGTCGTTTTTGAATCGCATTCTGTCCCCAACTGTTAGAGAAAAAGCCTCCACACTTTAGGTTATTATAACGCTTTCTCATTTTTGTGTAGCGCGGGTAGATGTATAAAAAAAGCTGAGATATGCGTTACACACAGTGTTGTGCCCGTTACCGAAAAAAAGTAACGAAATAGCGTTACTCGTTAGTTTGGTAAAAATTAACGCGTTATTGAGCTACGTTACTTTTTTACAAACGTAACGATATACCGTTACCGTTACTTTTCAAAACTAACGAACGTTACTTTTACGTTACTTTTGTGTTCGAGTACATATGTTTGGCAGAGATGTGTTCGCTTACAAACATGCCTTCGGTCTCGTGAAAGAAAAAACTTTCACGAAACCAATCGAAAGTCAAACAGCATGCGAACGGGGACTGCTGGAACACAACCAGCCAACCAACACCCCTCATCTTTACGCCGGTTTTAGTAACAGTCCGGTTCATACTATTACCAGAGACTGATTTACTTCACTATGTTTAACAGGACACCGGTTACCAGCACACTGGTTATAATCACTTGCTGCCTCTTACCAGCAGTAGCTCTTAATATTTCTGCAAAAAAAAAAAAAAAAGGTTTTGTGTTTGTAAGTTTTCTTTCCAGGTTTAAAACTTTCTTTAATTTTTTTTATTATGACCTTAGTGAAGTAAAGACTAATCAAGCGAAAGATTCTTCTGTGTACAAAAGTGGGTCAGGCAGCGAGGGGGAGAGCGAGAGTAAAAAATTCCACAAAGGGTCTTTTCTTTTTTTTTTTGTAACTAGAGAAACGAGCAAATCGCTTCGCCACAGTTGTCCACTGTTCTCAACGGATGTCTCTCTCCCTCTGCCCCCCCCCCCCCCCCCCCCCCCGCTGTCCACCTCTGCTGCACAAAGCAGAGGGGGAAGAGGAGGGAGGGGAGGGGAGGGAGGGGGCTGTAACGCAGTCGTTCGTTCAAACCTTTAAGTGGTGACACTATGAAAAAAAAAAAAAAAATGAGGACGAACGGATTTAGCTGGTAGCCGAAGGTTTGTTTCGCCTTCGAGAAGCGAGATAATGTCGCCTTTTAACGGATGTCTCTTTTGGTCAGAAAGAGGTGTTTTTTTTTGTTTGTTTTTTTTTGTTTTTTTTACGTTTACTGTGACGGATGCTGGTTCCGTGCAGCGATAAGCTTGGGCAGGATTTTGAGATGGATGGGTGAATAGATGAACTGATAAGTGGAAAACCCACCGTTTTAGGAAATCGAAGGTTCAGAAGTGTTAGCAGCAAGATACGGCATTGCCTGGGCATTGCGTGCTCGAGCGCAAGTAGTTGCCCCTCGAGCAGAGAAGCTAGATCCTCCATTGAGCTTAGTGACCTAAATTTAGTTCCCCTAACGTCTCCAGTTTTATGCACAAGATTGCTATTCTAAACGTTAGATCAGGCCGTCGTGTCCTTTTCCAAATACCTAATGTATTTCACCAGTTTTGGTCAAAAGTAACGAGTAACGTAATTTGATAGCCGATACCGTAAAAAAGTAACGAAAATACTTTACTCGTTAGTCATTCAGAATACTAACGAGTACGTTACTGCGTTACCGAAAAATGTAACGCGTTACCAGTAACGTCGTTACTAGTAACGCGTTACCTCCAACACTGGTTACACACAAACTTTCATATTTGTTTCCAAAAAGGTTTTTCAGAAGGATTCTATATGAATTGATTGCATGGACTGCGTGCGTCATCACATTTCGAACATTTTGCAGGAAATGTTCTTGAAGGCGATAAGTTCGGTTCAGCGCGCTTTGCGCTTGTGGCCTTCGCCGACTTACGCTAGTCTTCGTGGGGGTCATGTCTTTTCTACGGCGGGCCTGCTTTGTGAGGGGTTTGAAGGATTTGGATTTCGGAGATAGGCTGGTCCCCGGCGCCTCCTCTCCCAACCTATTGTGACTGCCGAGGAGCCGCGGCTGGGTGCCGTCGAGACGGCGCGAACCGGAGCACTAGCGAAACTACGAAGGTGCGAAGTAGTTGTCGTGAACGGACTTGGCGTGGCGCCGAGTAGGCTCTGGCCGGTTGTACTACCGAGGATACGGGAGTGTCACAGTTATGAAAGTCGTTGATGTAGACAGTGTTTGGCCACTTGCAACAATGGGCCTGATGACGAACACGTTGCGAAGTGAAGTTCAGTAGGGTGGTATTAAACTTTAACTTAGATAGATTTATTTAACATACGAGGGGCGTTCATAAAGTTCGTATTATTGTCACGAAGGAATAGAGATTCAGTAATCAAACTCGAGTAGGAGTTGAGACTTTCTCTACATGTTCACCACCAAAAGGTACCCACTTTTTCCAGCGATGCACCACATGCCAGAGGCCATTGTCATAGAACTCCTCGTCTTGAGCGTTCAGGAATCGCTCCACTTCAGCAATCACTTGGTCACCGTCCTTGAAATGCTTTCCTCTTATTTGGCCACACTAGAAGCGTCTCTGCCTTTTAACCAAAAGTGTCGTAAACTGGGGCGTTGCCCCCGAACAACGCTCCCAGATTGGAATGAATATCCTTGGCATTGCTTTCCTTCAAATGAAAAAAAACGGATCACTGCATGTGCTTGGCACCGACGGGCGGTGCCATTTTTGTTTCGACTCCCCAGCGGCGTTCCGAGCTACTATAGCATGCGATGTTTATACTGTGCGGAAACTAGAGGGACGCGCGTTCATGTTGATGCCTGTTTTGTTCCGTTTTCTTTAATTTTTTGTGCCAATAATACGAACTTTATGAACGCCCCTCGTAGTACATTGACAGTGTTGGGCGCGACCAGACGTCGCCGCCCGGCACTTTCCGTCCTCCAAAACCAAACAGGATCCCAGATTCCCACGCTATTTTTTTTCTGGCAGATGGTCGGTCATAAAAGCATACGAGCAGAGCAACACGCTCTCTTAAACGGACAACCAAAATAAAACACAAAAGACCCCACGCTCTCCTCGATGGACATCTCAAGAAAGTGCCGGGGAGATGGGCGCTCCCACAAACCCGGCCCGCTCACACAATGAACCCAAAGCCGATATGTTTGGTACGGTTTACGACTCGAGACCACACTCGGCAGCCTCCCATGCATCCCGTGCTTCCCAATTAGGCAGACGCCCGCTCGAAGCGCCCCTGAGAGCGACATTGTCATGACTCGTGACACTCCCTCCACTCCGGTACTCCCCCGCCGCCTGGGGCGATCCTTCCGACGATACAGCTCCGCTTCAACACAAACCGAAAAAAAAAAAAAATAAATAAAAAATAATAATAATATGTCTTTACCTAACTGTCACTTTGTGTCCTTTGCAATTGGCCATTGGACGGGGGTCACCCTGTAGGCTGTGGCTCTGTTGGGTGTTTTAAAATGATTTGTTGGCCGTCCCCAGAGAGGGAGGAGGCGTAAAGTTTTACTTCCGTGTTCTCTTTACGTTTCTCTCTCTCTCTTTCTCTTTTATGTCTCGTTCTTTATCTTTCTATTTATTTGTTCCTTTCCGCCAGGCCGTCATTTCATGCACTTCACAGAAGCGATTGAATTCGGCGCGCCACCCCCTCACATCAGGAGTGACATCCGGGCTTCGAGCTACACAACAAACTGCCGATTTTTATCTTTCTTAGAGCATCTACTCTACTGGTACTGCTCATTGTGCACCCATTCCACAGTGCAAGTCTAACAACTAGTTGCTAAGACCGATCGGTGTGTGAATTCAAAAGTCCGCAATGACCTATATCACCAAGGCCGCCTCATTGAAGCGCCAGCCAAATTCAGTGCTTACCTACTACTTCCCTTAAAAAAAAATCGCGATTTGGAGCCAACGGATGCATCACCATCGGAATATATGACTCCCAGCGTTGAAAAGTGGATCATTCAACAGACGCCCTCATCCTTACCCTCTGACCGATCCGTCTCTGCCCAGCATCTTCCAGTTTCTGCAGCGACTTACCCAAATGACTTGGGCATCTACGTTGGAAAATCACTGTCAGTAAGTGTGACTAGATTTTTTTTTTTCGCGAATCTTTGTCACTCTGTTGTTTATATACATAACGTCCAAAATTGTATGCTGCATCTAACTAATAAAATGACCTGAAAGTTAAAACCAGCAACGTTAAGTTTGGGATTGATTTATTTTAGCTTTTAGCGAATTTTAGAAATGACCCCTCTTTTTGGATGTCTTTCTTGCTTGGTTTTTCTTTCTTGTTCAAGTTATGTCGGAGTTTTTACGTTTCTAATTTTTAAGAAAACGTGAGCGCACGAGTTAAAGAGAAGTCGCAATATGTTTAATCGCAACGAGCATCCTTTTTTTCGATTTTGGGTATTTTATTATTCCTTCGCGAGTTGACTAACAAAAGCAAGGCCGTAATCGTTTTATGACTCTTCCTTGAGACTATTTAAGCGAATATGATTTGCATATTTTACTTAACTGGATTGCCAGAACCTATTATTTCTTAAATTTACATGTATTTACTCAAACTAGTGCTGAGAGCCACTCTATTACGTTTCTTAAAATTGGCACACTAAACAAAACTACGAGCCGCAATAATCACGTTACACGAAGAGAAAATGAAAATTAATGGTATTTTTTGGATTGACGTTCAATTATGTTTCGTGTCAAGTAATCAAATAATCTAATGAGAACATTTCGAGTGGAAGTGGTTGTAGTCATGAATGTTGTTTTCATAATTTTCGTAACTCGAAAATAATAATGGATTTAGGACAGGATGCCACGGGTTCGGCCACGTTTTTTCCTCCCGTTGTCCCGTTACTGGTTCCTATGCGTTACTGCTGTTGTTCGGATGGCTTGCACACAGGTCGGGCCTTATTTGCATGACATGTAACCTCGTTCCACTGGTGTAATGTTGAGCAACAAAGTTTTGCAGACGAGACATTCTCAGTCACGGTAACGCTGACTTGAGAAAGAAGTGTGAAGCGAGAAAAAAGCACTTGAAATATGTGCATTTGTACTGAATCTTCATAGACATGAAGCGAAAAATAGGGACACTAACCAAAAATTTAATTTTTGGTCATAGTCCCTATTTTTCGTTTCATATGTCTATTGCAAACCAGGCAGAGGGCTGCCGGACGTTTACCTTCAAATGTTCATAGAAAATTAAGACTTCATTTTTTGTTTTCATATTTGAAAATTAGATAGAGCAATAATATTTTGTATAGAGCTGGGTGGCTATGTCCAAGTATCAGAAAAGCCATTTTCTCAAAAATTACTTCTCCCCAACTTTTTACCATTTAAAGACCAGCCTGATTATACGCGTGTGCGATGTAGGAAAAATTCAAAAAGGTTACTGCTCTTCCCTCTCTATGAATATAAAACAACCGTTTTGGATAAATAAATGCACATACCAAAGAATGCAATGGTGTCGATGGGATTAAAATTAATTCGCGCAGTGCAAATAAAATCTCGCAATGACGCGTGCAAACGGAGGTTAAATTACGCCCCCCCCCCCCCCCCCCCCCAAGGCCAGCCCTCTCTCCTCCGATCGGTTGTCAAAATTTCACAACCCCCCCCCCCCAGGCGAAAATTCTGGGTGCGCTAATGCACTCTTCCACCATGATTTTGGATGACCGTGATCGAAACATCACGTGCACCATATTTTCAGTCACCGAGAGTTACTCTGACGCACTTATTAAGTTTGCTTCTCGCGACCACCGCCAGGGTATTATTTCCGGCTTCTGGTTGGCCACATTCAAATTTGTGAACACGCCCAGCCCGCTTTCGGCCAATGGCGCCTTCTCATTTGTCTCCTATATTTTCCAACGAATGGCCAAACTCTACATATACGGCTCTGGCGCCATCCAGCCCTCTCTAGTGGAGATCAGTGAGTGCACGTTTTTTTTCTGGTTGCGGTCGCAGAGGTATAGTTATGCCGATGTGCGCAATGTTCGGCTGCCGAGCCCGAGGGAAGTCATCTGCACAGCAGAGTAACACAGAGCCAAATGTACGGCTGCACCGTTTGCCAAAGGTGATAATGCGGCAGTGTGAGCGTACAAAGCTGCTGTCCGAAAAACGCCGAAGCCTCTGGCTTGCTTGCATACATCGGAAGGATTTTAAAGGGGCCCTGCAACAACTTTTTGACTGGTTTTTTATGTGTACCGAACCTGAGTGCACTGAATGTAGTAACTTAAAGGGACACTGACATCCCCCAAAATAGTTTTTTTTTTTTTTTTTTGAAGACTATCCAATCAATATTTTGCTACAGCCTCACATATATTTTTAATAAAGTCAAAATATGCAACTGCTCGAAACCGGACTGGGGAGGAAGTAGAAATATAGAGGAAGAGAGAGTTGGCGGAAGTCACGTGGCTGTGCAGCTTTTTTCTCTCCAACCAACGTATTTGCAACTTTTTAGAAGCCACAAAAAATGGGTATCACATTTCTTTTCTATTATTAATATTGTGTGTGTGCCTTTGATGACCGACGACTATGATTACATTTGGTGGTTGTGTCTAAACCTTAGAAAGCGGCTCGTGACCACGCAGAAGAGAGTGAGCGTGACTCAAAGCGGCCAGTTCTTGGTCGGCGGTTTTCGGGCGGAAAGAAAACGAATTTCGAGCCACTAATTGTCATGTACATATGTCATGTACAAATAAAAACCTTGGCAAGCATAAATACCCTGTCAGTGTCCCTTTAATGAAACTTCTTTTCTCGAATTTTGCTTTATTTGAAAAGTTATAGGCAAATTAAAATTACAAAAACAAGCAAAAAATAACCCCTTTCATGACATACTTGGTCCTGGCTTGAGTGGTCGTGAACTAGAGGAGGGGTAGTGAGCTCAGCGAGCGCTCATGGATGCCGCACTCCGTGTCGACGGCTCGAGAGGGCGCCACTAAAGCATGTGCTGGCTAGGCTGTATGAAACGGGCAGCCAGGGCAGCTCGCATTGCATTTGCTGCGCGATTAAACACTAGTTCGGCATGACACTTGATTGGCCACAAATGACAGCAAACACGGGGACACGGGGTAAAGATCAGTTCAGAACGGGAGCCATTTCGCGCTGCCATACCGCCAAACGGGCAAACCACAAGCCAAACCTGCCGAAGGCCTTCGGAACCGGTCGGATCCTTGAGCCCAGGGGCGGATTTAGAGGGGGGGGTCCGGATGTCCTGACCCCCCTCTTGATTTCTGCGGAAAACGAAGGAGAGGGGGAGGGGGTTTCTAAACATATGGTACGCTGACCAACACCTGACCTCCCCCTCGGGAAATTCCTGCATCCGCCCCTGCTTGAGCCCATACGACCGCAGCGCTGCCTCATACATCCGGGACCTTTTCTAGCTCGCCGCTCATCGGTGCCTGATCCCACTACCCCTTTCTAGTATGGGCCGCCTTTTCCAATGCTTCGTGGCGGGAATGTCGACGGGTCATTTCTTGTTTCCGTACTTCATAAACTGCAATTCTTTTTCTTTTTTTCTGTTCTAAGTACTGAATAAAAACAACTTTCATAAATAATTGAAACAGTCTGCGCCACTTATATTTTGTATTTAGACTAAAAAAAAGCTTTGAGCGGGGCTGACCAGTAGTAAGGTCAGGACCAAAAACGCCACGATGTTGTCGCATATTGCGCGCTTTCGGCACCGCGGGTCGCCCCCGTAGGTGGAGGAGGTTTCCGCGTCATCCGGTTAAAATATGATGCACTGATATTTAGTTACTCCCTCCGTGCCCGCTGGCTTGCCCGAATCCCGAGAGACGTGGAAACCGCAATAAAGGTAGACGCTTAAATATGATTGCAGGGACCCTTTAAGAACCTGGACAACGTCCGTGTCTGCGGTCGTCACTTTATTACAGGAGAAATACGTTGATCAACTGTACGTGGATTGCTGGATGCTTCTGTTCACACCCTGTGCGCTCTCGCGACTACTTCTTTTGCGTAATTGCGGAAAAGACACAAGTAGACTGAATTACATTTTCCATAATCTGCTGGCGCAGCCCTGGCCCGGCAACTCGACAAACCGCGTGGCCGGCCCGAAGGCTAACACAACGCGGCCGTCTCCTCTGGAGGACGGAGGGGCGAGGGCTTTCCAGAGTTCTAGGGCCGGGCAGCAAGCCACACCGAGTTCCCTGTTGAGCTCTCTCAGTCCATCGCTCTCTCGTCGGCCCTCGGCTTCCCCTCCATGAGTCTCGAGAAGGGACGCTTCCCTCCTCCAAGGTCAATGGAGCGAGCCCCCTTTCTCAGCACACAGAAAACCCGTTCGCCGTCCCATCGCCTTCTGGTGGACCGCCAGCAAACTAATAATTTATTTTCATGTAACAGCGCATTGCCATAGTGGCCGAGGCAGTGATTGGTGTCTGGTAGGGTCACGCTGCAGGGATTTGCTTTTACCTTTCTCGCAGCGTTTCTGTAATTGTGTAGCGTCGGTGACAGGTCAAGAACGAAGTGGAAGCCCACCTCTTTCCACTAGAGCAGAGCGAATGCTGGAGAGGAGGCGGCCTCCTCTCCAGCGTTCGCTCTGCTTAAGTGGAAAGAGGTGGGCTTCCACTTCGTTCTTGACCTGTCACCGACTATGTGTACGTAGCACACTTGTGGCGATGGTGTTGCGGAGCCGCCGAGTTTACTCAGCTAAGACGCTGCAAATTCTAATGTGGCAAGTACGGGCACAACTCTTCGTTTGCAGGCAAACCTTCAGCTCTCATAAAGACGTTGAACCCCTCCCGAAAAAAAAGCCTGGCTACGCAACTGCATATCGCCGCGCACCGATCATCCACTAAAAGTAGGAATCCCCTACTGCATCACCTCCACCTTTCATGCCTCCTTCCTACCCCTGACCTCCGTCGACTGGAATCGCCTTCCCGTGCTTCCCGCATCCGTAGTCTCACTTACTAACGCTGCTAATTTTAAAACCGCCATCACTGATGTGCTGAATAATGTTCCATAGCGATTCTGTACCTTGTGTTTTTTTGCGTTTTGTTTTCATTGTTCAATTTATATTACACTCCCCTCTGTAATGCCTTCGGGCTCTGAATGAAATGAAATGTGTACTGGCCACTGATCTCTATGTCTATTTGCTGGATCGCGTTTGACCAGCTCCGCCTATGGACGGGAATGCGGCCACAGTCGACCATCTTTTTGGTAGGGTTATATCATCTCTAGCCATCATTGTAATATGGCCAACGTTACTAAAACACTCGAGTTGGGAAATTCGCCGTCGAAACCTGGGCTGCTGGCGTCCACCGAGACCGAGGTAAATACGACAACAGCGCCACTCTTTATCATTTGTCTGTACTGTGGTCACCTTGCGCTTTTAGAAAGCATGTTTTTGCGTAAAAACAAACGAAAAAGACTCTTTTTGTGTGAAATGTATTGGAGTTTAGTACAAAATGAAGGGCGCCTGATGTTTTTAAAATCTTTAGTTTGCAAGGTTTTGTGGCACAATTAATATTGTATTTATACAACCATGCCTCAGCGGTGCTTTGAGGTAGCGCGTCCCGACTTAGGTGCATTTTAACTTCGGTAGTAAGACGTGGCGCGGCCGCCGGGGACGGCGGGGAGACAGGGGTGGCACCCCTGTCACCTCTTCCACTGTATACCTGTTTCGGCGCCAGAATGGCCGATTAAAGCCAAAATAGAAGTAACGTGCGGTTCCTCGAGTGGCCGCTGCGGGAGAAATGGCGGCGTTGTGTTCGCCATTAGCTCGGTTCGCGAGGACAGATCGGGGCCACTTTTTCAGAGCAGTCTCTATGGCAGTTTCCCAACTGAGTGGTTTAGTAGCGTTGAATATGGCGGACAGCGCAATGGCGGCAGGCTGCCATAAAATAGCCGCGGATCTAGTAGACTGTACCATGGGTGAAATTTCGTGCTTGATTGAAGTTGTTCAAAGAAGCAGATTCTTGAAACCCGGCGTGAACGGTAGCCTCATCTTTGAGGACCCGGCGAAAGTTCTACGAAAGCGCAGCACAGGAGGAAAGCAACGCAGCTCGCATCGAAAGCAGACTCCTTACCGGCGTCTGCTTTCGATGCTTCTTTCGATGCGAATTAAAATTAACTGTTGGGCTAGTTGGGCCTTAGACTGTACTACAGTCTAATGCGCGCATCCGCGTTTAAGAAACAGCCCCAGTCGTCTGCTCGGTCAACAACACAGGCTGCAGGACAATTACGAAAATTAAGCAAGCGCTTCTTGAGCCAAGGAGCATGTTAACCCGCTGGCGCCCCACTAAGCAGCTGATACTCGTATTTCAATTCAGGTTTTAGTAGCAATCGAGAAGTCATTTTGACGAATATGTGGGTTATGTATTATATTACATACTATGTCCCACTAAAGCGATATTAGTATATTCTTCGGGTTGAAATATGAGCTTAGTTGACTAGCTATTAGGTGAACTGCTGAATAAAAGTATATTTGACAGGCAGAGAGATACTATACTTAAACTCAGTCATGTGGTTCTAGCCGGCGCAGCACGGAGACCAATGCGGACAAACTGAAGACAGTCTTCATCGGAAATTCACACAGAACCTCTCTGCATTGAACTTAAAGGGACAATGAAGACGATTTTATTTAATTTTTTTAAATGGTATTTTTATGCTTCTTGGGAACATAGCATGCTGCCCAATTTTTTGTAGGCATTTGTGACGCGTATTTCTGTGCCTACGAAAGAAGTAAAGAAACCGAAACTGAACAATCTCCATTCCCGTTTCTGGGCCCCCGAAAACGGAGGTGACGTAGGGAGTGATGTCAAGTGTGAATAGTCGGTATCGGTAGTATTTAGGAGATCGAGACTCTGGTTACCGCGGTGGGTTATAGCAGCGCGGTGGCGCGGTCGTTTCGCCGAATCTGTCAACATGGACGGCAATGCCGCTCTCGCGAGCGAGTTCGAGCTTCCGTTCAGTGACCGAACACCAACGGAACGGGAGTACGTGCGTGGCGGCCTCTGTTATCACCCGACGGAGACCGCCCAGCCGGCAACGAGCGGCCCGCATGCCGAAGGACGGACGCGGAAGGGATGCCGAGGGGAAAGCGGCAGCGATCCGGTTCCTCCGCGGACGTCCTCTTTTCGTCGTCAAAGAACACGAACAGCAACCCACACGTGAAAACTAGCGTCGCCCGAACGAATACTGGTCTTCAGTCGACCGTTAGCAGCCATCTACAGCTACCATTTTGCAGAATCCTTCGAGTACCGTGTTCTTTTTTTTATTTTACTTTGTTTGCCCATAGTTGCTCGTTGCCCGTTTCGCGTCCAGCGTAGCAAAGGAAAAAAAACAATTATACTGTTTTATTTACGGTTTAGTAATGATTTCCGGTGTGATTTATACTTTTCATGGTTATTCAAGCGGAAATTAGAACAGTATTCCTAAAAATCGCGAACCAAAACGTGACCGAGGGCACGTTTCTCGTTTCGACCAATCGCTGACGCGTCTTTTGTGACGTCGCGCTTCTTGGCCCCGCATCGGTCACGTGAGCTCCGCTTCTCCCGACTTCTCCCGCAACTCTCGGGGCGTCGCCCCAGTCGATCCCGGTACGATTATTACCGCGACTGTTTAATTGATTTGCGCGGCACACAAGCGCCGGTTTCGGCTGAAATTTGGGCAACGTGGCCTGAGACGTGCCTGGAACCCAGTTCAATCGCCAAAAAGATGTCCGAAATTGCCTTCATTGTCCCTTTAACTTCGAATACTGAACGGGGAAATTGAGTATTTTTTATGGCCGGACAACCTGTGCAATGTAGACGTATCTGCTGGCTTCGACGGGGGCATAATATAAATATTGGAGGCACGATAGATCTTAATGTCGTGACAGCTTCTAACTTTACGAGACACGTCCCCCACCTTTTGAAAGCAGACAATTTCCCTCATTAATCGTATGCAGCAAGCAGGTTTTCCGGAATCAAGTAATTGCGAAATCAGCCCAACTTCTTCGGTGTGATCCAGAGGCTTTTTCGGCGAAAAGCAGCCAAGATGAATAGCCAATTAACGCACCGACCGGCGTTGGTGGCTCAATCTTGAAGCTAGTTGAACACAACCAAACTCAAGAAAAGCAGCTATTGAACAGGGACCCCGGAACCGGGGGGGGGGGGGGGGCAACGGGGGCTTGAGCACCCGCTGACATTTTTCAGGGGGTGCTGGGCAATATGATGAGCCCCCGTGCGTTTGGCTCGATGCGTACTGAACAATGCCTGCACACCTCTCCCCCCTCCCTTCCGTGTTCCCGTTGTTGCTCAGCTCCGCCAAGCCACGTACTTGGCTAAGGGCAAGCACTTGGCTCTGTTTTTGTTACGGGTAGCTACCCACCAAATGACGGCACGACATTCGCCCACAAAATTCCAGAAAAAAAAAAAAAAAACTAAGTAAAGCAAAGTGTCAGTAAACCGCGGACGACGCGGCAGCTTAAAAAAAAAAATGGAGGGAGGAAAAAAAAAAAAAGAGCCGGCGCCTGCGGCCTGCATAGCACAGTCAGGGACTGGGGCCCTCCCATCTCCACTCGCGTGTTGGCCATGCGGGGGAACGCGCATCGCACTGTTTTTGTCCACCCAGCCAGCCGGCTTCTTCGTTTTGCTTCTATTTTGGGCAATGACGTTTCCCAAAAAAAGTACAAACATTTTTTCCTAGCTATTTTTTTTTTTCATCTGCGTTTTTGTTGTTGTGTTTGTTGTTGTTTTGGGGGTCTGAGTAACCACGAAGGTCGGGTAATTGCTTCCGTGTGGAGAGCCGATCGCGGGCGGGGAGACGGTCTGCGCGAGAAGAAAGCCCTTCTTGAACGGGGGACTGCCTACAGATGTAGCTATTGGAGGGGAAAAAGCTTCCCAAACTCCCAAGGCAAGAGGACTCAGAGGAGGCCTTGGCGTGCGACACAGCTTGTAAGGGGAGACATCGCACTGCAGTCTGTGTTGAAGCGCTGCTTCCACGGTGGTCGTCGGAGACATAAAAGAATCGCGGCATTTCCGCCTGTATTTCTGTGTCTGGTTTCCGAAACACCATTGGTTCTTGCCGAGCCAGCCTGCTAGGTTCAGGCGGGCGCACTATTATACACCCATAAGGTTTTACACTATTTTCGAAGACGACCATAAAAACAGGAAACACTCTGAAATAAAAAAAGGCATCGCCAGTGGACGTGCTGGAACCAGAGGGATGTTTTTTTTCCTCGTCTCCAGCAGCTCATCTGCTTCCTCTTCCCCAGCCTTCCTTCTCCTCGCCCTGTCACTCCACTGAAACTGCAGTTGTAGATCTGTCACTGAAATCCGCGGACGGTTTCTTTGGACATCTGAACATCAGAGGATATTTTTCTTTTCAACGAGTGAGACGCTAAAAAAAACACGGTATTTAAAGTTTTACCCTTTTAATCATTATGGCGACCAAAAGGACGCTCCTTGATACGTGGTTGCGAGGACCCCAAAAATTGGCAGTTTGTCAGGGGGAGCAGCCACCGGAAATATCCAAAAATATCGGCACGGCAGCAACGGACCGTATCGTACCAAGAGTCACCCAGAATTTACAAAAATCTGGTAGGTTTTGTTTCAATTTTGTGTGTGCATACGTAGCAAAGCAAGAGGGGATTGTGAAATCTTAGGTGGCATGGACTGCATTGGAGGGAGTTGTTTCGTTGGCCCTATAGGAAGCGTGCGGATCTAATTCAAGCCCCGACCAGGGCGCCCCTAGCGGCAAACGGGTCCGTTGCATCGGTTGCATCGGGCAGCTTCTGCCAGTCGCTGCGTTGGTTGTGCGTTGTATATGGGTTAGCGCTGTAATTTCTGAGATGGCTATTGCGCACCAAGAAAGCCGCAACAATTGCTGCGTGGTCGGCTGCAACAGTACGTGCAAGATGGCGCACGACACGAAGTACTACATCGTCCCTTCGAAGCCGTACGAGGCGGAGTACTGCGCGACCTGGGTGCGACTTGTGCGTCCATACAGGTTAGTGGCGTTTCTTACCTTCCAGTTCGCGCTTTGTTTAAGCTGATGACGAATAATGCAATTAACTTTTTTCTATTCTAGCGACGATGGAACAGCATCGACACCGACGGCAAGCTCTAAAGTATGCAGCAAATACTTCACCGGAATTGAGAAGCGGAATGCGGTCGCCCACCCAAGCCTACCCTTGGATGTTTCCATCAGCCTACAAAAAGATAGTAGTGGGAATCGCGGAACGGCGCGAAAAAAATCGCCCAGTTATTGTCAAGCTGATTCAGAAATAAACGTACATAATTACCGCAGTCCACTCAACGCCAACTAAATTTTTTGCGGGCGCGCTTAATTTTGTTTGGGGAGTACGGCGCTCCGTGACATCCACTTGTCCGTCGAAACGGACCTCCTTCACGTCGTACACGCGGCCAGATTCATGAAGGAGTTTTCCCTTCGTCATATTGGCACCACGGAAGAAGCTTTCTGGATTCGTAACCGCCTTAAACTGCTTAAAACCCGTCGTAATCACCACGGGAACACTGTCCGCTGTGCTGCTTATCACCATTGCTTCCCCCCGATGATTCTACACCGGCTACCGAAGCAGCTTTCCGGATTCCTAATCGCCCACTGTCCTCAGTGCTGTTCGTTGCTATTACTTCCCGATGATTCTGCGCCGGCGGCACCGGCTACCGAAGGAACTTTCCGAATTCGTAACTGCCTTAAATTCCGTCGTAATCACGACGGGGACACTGTCCGCCGTGCTGTTCGTCGCCATTGCTTCCCGGTGCTCCTGCGGCGGCTACCGCTAGGTCGCGGCGAACAATAGGCGACCGCCGCGACACGGTCGGCTTGCTCGCTTCCTATTAAATAACCGCATAAAACAATTTTGCAATAGATTGCGAAGGTATTTCGCACACAGACGTAGTTAGATGGTAGAAGTAATCAGTAAAATTTTTAGTAAAGGTAGTTCACGTAAACAAAAAAAAAACTTTTTTTAATTTTGCGTGTAAACACCAAATAATATTTTAAGCCACTGTGGCGTTAATTCTGGCGAAATGAAGGCAATGTTATGTATTATTGTATTTTATTTTTATTCCACCCATTTTTTCAGTCATAATAAACGCCTCAGTTGCCCAAAAAAGTATTTGATAGATTTGCGAAAAAGAGATTCCGCGGAAATTTACCCATAGGAAGCGAGCAAGCCGGCCGTGTCGCGGCGGTCGCCTATTGTTCGCCGCAACCTAGCGGTAACCGCCGCAGGAGCGTCGGGAGCAATGGCGACGAACAGCACGGCAGACAGTGTCCCCGTCGTGATTACGACGTAATTTAAGGCAGTTACGAATTCGGAAAGTTCCTTCGGTAGCCGGTGCCGCCGGCGCAGAATCATCGGGAAGTAATAGCAACGAACAGCACAGAGGACAGTGGGCGATTACGAATCCGGAAAGCTGCTTCGGCAGCCGGCACAGAATCATCGGGGGGAAGCAATGGCGATGAGCAGCACACCGGACAGTGTTACCGTGGTGATTACGACAGGGTTTAAGGCGGTTACGAATCCAGAAAGCTTCTTCCGTGGTGCCAATATGACGAAGGGAAAACTCCTTCATTAATCTGGCCGCGTGTACGACGTGAAGGAGGTCCGTTTCGACGGACAAGTGGACGTCACGGAGTTAGTTGGCGTTGAGTGGACTGCGGTAATTATGTACATTTATTTCTGAATCAGCTTGAAAATAACTGGGCGATTTTTTTCGCGCCGTTCCGCGATTCCCACTACTATCTTCCTGTAGGCTGATGGAAACATCCGAGGGTAGGCTTGGGTGGGCGACCGCATTCCGCTTCTCGATTCCGGTGAAGTATTTGCTGCATACTTTAGAGTTTGCCGTCGGTGTCGATGCTGTTCCATCGTCGCTAGAATAGAAAAAAAGTTAATTGTATTATTCGTCAGCAGCTTAGCAAAGCGCGAACTGGAAGGTAAGAAACGCCACTAACCTGTATGGACGCACAAGTCGCACCCAGGTCGCGCAGTATACTCCGCCTCGTACGGCTCCGAAGGGACGATGAAGTACTTCGTGCCGTGCGCGATCGTGCACGTATTGTTGCAGCCGACCACGCAGCAATTGTTGCGGTTTTCTTGGTGCGGAATATCCATCTCAGATATGACAGCGCTAACCCACTTCAACGCACAACCAACGCAGCGACTGGCCGAAGCTTCCCGATGCAACGGACCCGTTTGCCGCAAGGGGCGCCCTGGTCGGGGCTTGAATTAGATCCGCACGGTTCCTATAGAAAAGTGCTTCTTTTCTTTCACTAAAAAAGTTTATGTCTTCATTCTTCAAAAAAAAAAAAAAAAAGAATCCACCATTTTTGGGCACCTCTGTAGTAAATCGTAGCACGCTACGTTAAACAAGCCAATTTGCGCAGTCACTTCAAAGGGCTAACGAAACATCGTATGTGAACTCCCGGTAAAGTATGTCAGATCCCCTGACCATTTTTGGGGTTTTACATACCAATCCAACGGCGGGCATCTGGCACGCCCCAGCGGAGGACTGAGGATTAATTAGGACCACCTGGGGATCTTTTGACGTGCAACCAAAAGCTCGGTTACACCTCCTCCGCAATAAGCCTCCGTCAGAATGCGGGAATCCGAACCCACCACCCGGGGATCCGTAGGCCGGCGCTTTGCCTCGGAGCCACCGAAAAGGCTGGCTAGAAAAATAATTGTGTGTGTCAACATTTCATAGCTTTGTGACGAGAATTTTGGATTAATGTAGGGACACACGGTAACCGAAATGATAATTAACCTTCTATAAACAGTGAAATCTTGGTAATAACTTGTATTTTTTCACTTTTAATTCCCCCCTTTCCCCTTCTTCCTTCCCTTCCCTTCCCCCCCCCCCCCCCCCCACACACACACACTTCACCCTTTGCATCGACCGCTAGCCCCCCCCCCCCCCCCCCCCCACACGTAAAATACACTTCCGGGGTCGCTGCTATTGAACCTTCCCATTCACTTGACTGCAACATTGGTGTTCCCTCCAGTGAAACACCTCGTCTGTCGTCCTCAGTCCACTGTTCTACATCCTTATAAAGAAACCACTTATCAGTTACCAAGTAGTCGTCAATTTGAATGTGATTCGAGACAGACAAGAAATCAAAACGTTTTTCCGTGATTCCTCCTTATCCGAAAAATCGAAAGCACGTCTTGAGTTATGAAAGAATCCGAAATTAAGACCTATATCGAGAAATTGTATCCAAAATCGAGGTTAGTTTCGGCTTCGCTCCAAAATTAAAACGCGCATCCTTGCGTAAATATTACGCTAATAATCACCGTTCTTGTTTTCAGGTTAAAGAGGCGACCTGTGCTCATAACACCCTAGCGTACTCGTATTACCAGAAATAATTTGTGTCGCTCAGTGAAGCCAGCACACTAGACAGGCTCAACAGCGGCACGCATCTCCGACCCTCACTATAACCACCATTTTGGAAAATGAGTGGCGCCACCTATAGTTAGTTGGAGTCGCGAATAGCGGCTTGGATGGAGAAAAAGATCAAAATGATTTAAATAGTGATTTAAAAAGGGAGACTTCAAGGAAATTTGAAATATACCCGTCGTGTTCAGAAATAGGCTGAATATAATCCACAATATCCGTAAATTACAATCGCACTTTTGTATTTTGAGCCTGATGGCTGTATATTTTGTTATAAACGGCCCACTCTAGCAAGCGCTCGGAGAGCAGCCAGCGGAGGCCACGTGACATCCCCCGCAATCGTGACGTAGATTGTCTCGGGACGAGCAAAATGCGGCGAGGCTGACATCGAGAGGGTGTCCTAACCGTTCCAGCCACCGAAGCGGCCGAAGTACGCCAGCGATCCGGCCACCGCAACTAACCCCAAATCTGCTTTTGTACGAATTTTGAGTGACGAGTTCATCTTCTATAATCTTATAGAGGGAGAATAGCGACGCCTGGGCCCACAAAAGAGAGTCTCGGGGAGAGGGGAGTTCCTCCTTCCCCTCTTCTCTCGTGGTGGCCGGAGGCGAGACAGTTATCGTCATTACCTGTCAACTTCAAGGTTCCTAGACTGACATTACAAACGAGGCGTTAGCGACATACATCAGGTGCTATTTGCTAATCAGGGGGATTCAACTGCTATTTATTTGTACCCTTTTCCTCATAGATGGGGCAGATTTTTTTCCGGAACAAACGAGTTGCATGCTCGCGGCTGCATGCAGGTCGGGCGCTCGAGGTGGGCTCGGGCCACGGGCTGTTCGCCGCCGATCTCGAGCTAAATCTTCGCTCTGCGTCCACCGCTGCCGGAAGCGGCCAACGGGCGGCGTGAGCTACTAGCCAGTACATTCGTAGATTATAGTTGCTTACATAACGTAGAATAAGCTCCAACATAAGCTCTGATTTCCGAATAGATTCGAAGTTCCAACCAGGTTCGAAATTATCGAAAGCACAGGGTGCGGCGTTGCGGCAGTTTGGACCACCACATTTAACACGCAAACTTTGTCTTGCAAAAAAAAACAATATATATATATTAGAGTTCAATTTAAAGCTAGAAATAGTTTAAAAAATATAAATAATGCACCTGTTTTGCACTTCCTATGTCCTATATCGGCCTGCTCTGCGTCTGAATAGTGATTTGCAAACCCGCTCCCAGGAGGATGTGGAGTAAAGCCCCCATTGTCCTGGGAAAAGTGGCGCCATTCACTGTTGTGAAAATGCTCGAGACACGCGCCGCGCGCCCGACTTCTGGGAAGAACATGGCTTCTGAAATCTAGCTCAGTGCTACAGTGTTTCAGTGCTGCGCTGTTCCGCCATGATCTTCCCAAGGGCTGCACGTAGTACGTGCCTCGTGCGCATTGACGCTCCTTGCGCAACTTTTAAAACATGAAGGGATTGACCGAGTGGGCTAGAGCCAAGGAGGTTATAATGGGCAGGAGGTGGCGTCCCTATCTCCAATGCATGGAGCGAAGTGTAACGGAAGTAGGCGTGGCCACGAGCCTCGACAAGCATTTCTTGACCAATGGGAAGCCTAGTGAGTGGGCGCCGCCATTAATTTCGGTGCAAACAACCGCGTTGCGATGACATTTCCGTGGCAACGCGATTGTGTGCACCGAAAGTAATGGCGGCACCCACTGTTATTTGAAACAGCGCTTAACGGGAGACTTTTAAACCGGTATGGTCGGAATTGGATGAGATTATTATAAACGAACGCCTGGTTGCCCAACAGAAAGTAAGTGACTAGAGTTGAGACGCTCTAGACGACGCACCGACTGAATCGGTGTCGAACAGGCGAGATTTCGAGCCCAACACTTGCCTGACCAGTAGGACTAGGAAGACGGCGTGTAGCGGACGCTCTCGACACCGCGCGACCGCGCCTGGAGCGTCGTCTCGAACGAGTCGTCGTAGCGCGGCTTTGGAAAGCGATCGCGAGTCAGTCATCGTAGGCACGAACGCTGAGAAGGGCATCGCGGGTTGAGAAAGCCGTACAAATTCTGCTTCGAGAAGATGTTGGTTTCACTCCGCCGTGATGAGTATTCGGGTTCGCATCGAAACATCTTTTGGTGCGCCGATCGAATCGAAAGCCAGCCGCGACAGCGAGCAGACGAAGCAGACCGCAGGCACGGAGCAGACGTAGCCTAAGCCTAACGACCGAGCGGAGAGCAGACGATGGGAGCATGGTTGAATTTAGTTTGGATGAGAGAGCGTCGGTGCGCAGGGCAGTCTGGGATTGGGTTGTTCTTCCGGCGTCGCTGGGTATGACGTCATGCCGGGTCCTGCCCTATTTAAACGTCCTTGGCTAGAGCACACGGAGCACACCAGCTCGGAGCACGTGGAGCGACCGTTTCGATCTGGATGAGCATCGTACCGGCGTCCGGTCGTGTATCACTACTGCGTGGTGAACGTTAAAGACCCCAGGCCAGCGGTTGTACTGCACTGGCTAAATTGCTCATCTACAGCAAGTGGCTCGTCGCAGCTTTGATATGGCTGACCAACTACATGCTGTATAAATATCCACACAACCCCCATCTAACATGAAGGGGCTTTAGTGTAAAGAGCGCAAAAACGCCTAGACAGAAACTGGCGGCGAGCAGGATAACCGCGATAAATAATGATTTTAAGTAAATATATGAACGATAATGTCGTTTCAGTATTTAAAAACAAACAAACTTTTCTGTTCACTAAAAAAAGTATTATAATGCAGACGAATGTTTGTTTTATTTTGTCGTCTGCTATACGTTCGCGTATCTCTGCTGGGCATGGAAGACGCGTAGGTAGGCTTTAAAAATGTTATACAAATAGTCAAATACAGAGTGCCCCCCGATGGGCACCCTGTATTACAAAAAAGAAGTTACAAAATTTTAACGCAAAAAAAAAATATATGTTTTGCCGAACGCTGATTTTCCCGTTTGGTTTTCTTACCAATCCGCAAAACGGGAAGTGTTAAATTTGCACACAAAAAAAATTGTTTCGGGCGCCAAAACGCTAACGCTTACCCCCTCTTCCCGTATCTCAACACTCCCCCCCCCCCCCCCACACTTCATTGTTGGTTAAGAAAATATATTGTAAGTGTTTAAAATAATAGAGACCATGCTTCTTTTTTTGTTTCTCATATCCACTAGCCACCCAAGCAGTTCTACAGAGAATGAAAATATATCAAATAATGTTTCATAAAATAAATGTTGTTCGGAATAAGTATTTTAGCCGTCTTTTCAATGCATTCAACTATTTTTTTTTTTAAATTTCCAAATACATATTACGGTATCTCTGTTCAACCCTGCAGGATCCTAAGAGTGCTTACGAGCCACGCTTGTAGCGTATGCAAGCGTTTGACCACGCGCGCTAACATAGCATACAACAAAAAAAAAAAAAAAAATAGAATCAACAAAAGTCTCGCTTTCAGAGCCTTATCAGGCCTTTCGCTAGGAGTCTGCTGAAGTCTATGCTTCGTTTCAGCTTGGGTCCACACGCAGCCGATGCTACAAGCGCGAGCTCCGGGCTTTCGGCGTCCCTGCCAAGCACGCGCGCTCGTGCAGTGCAAGCACTGTTCAGGGCCACATGCTCGCGCTCGTAGCATCGGCTGCGTCTGGACTTAAGCTGAAACGAAGTATAGTTACACGTGCAACACCTGCTGGCGTCTGCAGTCATATAACTGCTTGAAAGCTAAAGTCTATTTTGCATTCAAACAGTTCTATCTTATGTTGATTTACTTCTAATTACTTATATAGAAGAGACGAGCGCGTGCAGTGCATGCACTTAGTAATGTTTTTGAGAAAATCTTGTTTTTTGGCCGGTGTAAATAAATTACGCATTGCGGGAAGATGTAACTCTGAGAATGGGACGCCAGCAGTTGGAATGGAGCGCGAAAATATTGAGAGGAGGACGTCAACTGAAACAAAAGATAAAAACGAGAGAAGAAATTTCTATGAATGACGTCGACCTGAGCCTAATATTGTCAAAACAAGAACTTACGTTGTGGACACTTTTAGAATTTATTTAGTAAAAAAAAAAAAAAAAAAAAATGTCAGCAAAAAATAAAACAAGTCTCTCTTTTTTTTTTTTTTGCTACCAAGTGTATTTCACTTATATAGATGTCACATACGTCCACAAGGTTAGTTCTATTTGTTTTGACGATATTAGACTTAAGTGGACGTCGGCTGATCCACTGCACAATGGCGGAACAACTGACATTGCGGAACGTGAGAATCTGAAACTTTGGGTGATAATCAGAAATGCTGCGAGCTCAAGCTTGTTTGTACCTTTGGCTTGAGCTCCCGCTGCACGAGTACTGTTGCAGCTGACGTGCAATCGAACACAAAGTTTCCACAGCTTGCAACAGAGGTCAAACTTTCGAAAGGGTCCATCGAGCTTGCCAAAAACACTGTTCGTAGCTTGAGCGTTACATGCGACTCCTGTTTTATGTTTTGCATTCCCGCACACTATAGAGGAATATTTACTCCGGACGTCCACTTCTGCTTCCAATTATAAGATGACATGATCAAGTAAGGAGAAGCCCAAAGATTCCTCCCAGTGGAAGAGGGAAAAAACACACAAATGGTTGTTATTTATTATTCCCTAGTTCCATAGAGCGACAAATAGAAACAACCAACACCAAAGAGCCTCAAGAAAAGGACACAATCAATCTCCGCCTCTGCCCGTTTCGATCTAGATGAGCATCGTACAGCGTGCGGTCGAGTATTACTACTACTCTGTGGTGCACGTTAAAAAGACCCCATGCTGGCGGTTGTACTGCACTGGCTGACTTGCTTGTCTATAGCTGAGAGACAAGTCAGTTGAGGCCTGCAGATTAACTTCAGGCAGTATAAACACACACACACAGACCAGGCACGCATAGGCGTGCATACGGGGGGGGGGGGGGGGGGGGGGGCAGGGGGGCCCTGGCCTCCCCTGATGACTTGGGTAGGGTACAAATTTAGTGCGTGTTCGTTTTTTTTTTTTTTTTTTTCATTAAGGGCGTTTTGATTGAAACAAAATCGGGATGACGCCGGAAGAAAGGAAGCAAAACCATCCCCACTTTGTTTTTATTGAACTTGAAACATCGTCAAGTATATCCTAGAGGAAACGGAGACCGTTAATGTGCGAGTGAGCCCTTACCCCAGAAGAAATCGACAAAAAAGTAAAGAAGACTACTGCTCGGCGGAACGATAAGTCAAGGCTGCGCACCTGGGAATCTAGCCGCAGTGCTGCCGGGTGCAGCATCATTCTGCAAAAAATCCTCTGGTCTAAGTCGTTTCCCATTTAACGCGAGCGTAAAGTACTGAAAAAACACATGTTTCAACTCACGAAGGCATTTGTTGTGAAAATTAACGTTCACTGCAGCGGGTTTTTTTTTTTGTTTTTTTTTTTTGGGGGGGGGGGGGGGTCATGAAATGACTGCCCCCCCCCCCCCCCCCAAAAAAAAAAAAATATATATATCGGGAGGAGAAACTGAAGGGTAGTGAGATGCGAATGAAAGAATGAGCCAAGGTCTCCAGGCCACTCGGTTTAGCTCAGGGTGCATCTTTCTGTGAGAGAACCTACGAGAAGGTTAGCTAAGAGAGCCTGGCTCCTCTAGGCGGGGGATTGAAGACGTTATCTCCAAGGACTTGTGCTAGGTGTAAATCTTCGGCTTGTTGTCCAGTGCAAACGACGCCACCCGCTTTCCGGTTTAAAAATGGGAGATCTTGTTTTGGGTGGGGAGATATGTGGGCCTTCTCTACCGAACCAGTTGCTACCTGGCTTGGAAGAAAGAAAAACCAAAAAGGTTAAACGGATAGAAGGAAGATTTGGAAATGGTTCAGGTTATTGAGGGGATAAGGTTGAGGTGACCATTTGCAGACAATCTGCAACTCTTTCTATCAGGAAGCCTAAGTGGTTTTCGTAAGCTTTCTTGGCTCGGGCTAGAGCGGGAAAGAGCAGTTGTATTGTAGAGTAGGGAAGGTCGCTGGTGGTTTAGCGATGGAAGAGGGCCATCGGGATATCCTCGTGTATAGCAAACACCACGTAGTTTTCACAAGATAATAGAGAGGCGTTTGGGGATTTGGAAAAGTACACGAAAATGCGGATTGGTAGCGATTTTCAGATTAAGGGCCCCTGAGAGCCGGACACATAGTTTGGGGAAGAACACTTTCTAGAGCTGCACCTAAAGCTCTGAGAAGGTAACTTCCAAAGCCAATCATCTAGGAGTCTCCTAGATGGTCATCTAGAAGTCGAAGAAGATACTCTTTCCGAAATACCTTCCCCTTTATTTCTTTCGCCCTCCCTGTCAATAAAAAGGTGCCCATGTCGTCACTAGTCATGACTGCCCCTCGTTTGTCGAAGGTGACGACGTTGCAGCGTTTTCTCTTTAAAAGTAGGTATGACGACGTTCATCTTCAGTGATATTTTTTTTTTTAGTAGCGCTGCTAAGGCTTCAAGTTATCGAACAAGTTAAGTAGCCACCTGCGCTGCTTGCAACCGCATCCTACCAGAGACCGCTGCGTGAATACGCCCACCATCATTTGCTCTTCTTCATTTCTACTTTGGCCATCTGCACATCAATGTCATGTCGTTGAGCAAACTCTCTGGAGCGGAGTTCAAGAAAGTACGGGAAAAGACGTCAGCAGAGAATGAAGCCCAGCGGAAGCGGCTACTAACATGGCTTACGAAACCAGGTAAGGTGACAGTCTTCGCATTTGCTATCATTTTTATTTTTCTATATTTAGAACAGTATATATATATATATATTCTATATTTCTATATTTTAGTACAGCTAACACCACCTAGACCTCACTGTTTTAACCGGTTCGAATCTTGGTCGAGGCTTATTACGAAGAAAGCGCCGTATAACTGAAATCTCGGTTGCATGCAGAAGGTCCAAAAATTATCAAAAATATTTCTCAGTCTTCTGCCGGGGCGTGTTGAAACTGTACTATACCGCCTTTACTATAGCAGTGCTCGTGCACTTGAAGTGTGGAGCCACGACCGAGAGCGGGTACAAATTACAAAGTGAATCTGAGTCTTAGTCCTACGTCAGCGTTCGACAATGACTCGTGTCTAATTCGTGTTTCGGCGGACACTCTGTGAATAATCGACGAGTCGACGCCGTAGTAGTGTAATGATGTTTAGTAAGGAAGACGTAGGTAATAAGCAGGATTTGGCGAGTCCAGGTGGTGTTCATACAGCGTAATCTGAACACTTTAATTTGAATTTTGTTCGAGTGTCCAAATTGTGGAAATATTTACATTTGAACTTTTCCAGGGTATATACTCGGAGTTCAGTGGCCGGATATTAAAACTGAATGTGTGGCAGATGTTGGAAAAAAGATCCTGTCGGTGCCCATGCAAACGACACCGCTATTTTAGAGCCCCATAAATTGCCGCAGCAGTAGAGAGAGAAAAGTGCAGTTTATTAGAAACGAAAGAAGGGGTCCTGTAGTAAATGCTCGTCGCCAAAAAAGTTGGAAAAGAAAATGCGGTCACCCGTGAAAATAAAGAAGAGCAGTGCCTGCGTGGGCCTGCGGAAGAGACGAGGTTCTTACATGCCGAAGTGGTGACCGGCGGAGCCGGGGGCGCGGGAGCCCCGGAAGGAAAGAGACGTCCGACCCGGTTGGTGGTGTAGCGTACTCTGTTTAACCAACGGTAAACAACATGGGGTCAAGCGCCACGGGGACGCGACCTTGATAGCGCGGGTGCAATGGTGGACAGTGGCGCCATCTAGGTAGTGTGTGTAGAACTTATGAAAATTTTAAATACAACAGGTCCACCGTGCACATCGGTACTGGTTTGGTGATTGGATGAGTCAATTCAGGGACTTTGAGTACGCCTGCTTGTATGAAGGCTTCCTGAAGGCCGTTTCATTCACATAATGCGATCCTTCCAAGAAAAAAACGAGTAAACTGACCTTGTAATATTTTTCTTCGTTGTTAAATGCACAATAAAATCCTTTCCAGAGCTCAGTTTAGTTGGTTAAATTATTCATATTCTTTTTCTTAGAGGTCTCGATATAGCAGCACGTGTCGGTGTCATTATTCTACGAAGTCTGTCCGTAGACGATAGCGTAGCAGCTCAACAGACCGCGTTGAGCAAAATGACTGATCTTGTTTAGGTGAATGAAGTGCCTCACGAACGAAGGCAACAGTGAGAGTGAGAGGCGCACCCACTCATGAATGTTCAAATCCTCACAAAGGAAAAAGCGTCTAACGAATTTAGCAACGTTTCTATTAGAGCCCCGTCTGTCTTCACCGACGTACTCAGCAACTCGGGGCATTTCCGTGCCCAGCGCCAGTGCTCACCATTAATAAAGCGCAGTCCTAAAGGGATACTTCAACGAAATTTGAAATATTCCCGTCGTGTTCAAAAATAGGTTGAATATGATCCACAATATCCATAAATGACAATCGCACGTTTGTATTTTGATCCTGGTGGCTGTATTTTTCGTTATAGACCGGCACGCTGTTTACAAACAAGCGCGCGTTTGCCCACACCGGGTGTGGGCACTGCGCGTGCGCAGAAACCGAATTCGCGTGAAGTGAAGCGTCTGCGCATGCGCAGTGCTGTCGACAGCGCCACCGCAGCTGCGTGACGTCAGGGCCGCGTGTTGGTCTATAAACGGCCCACTCTGGCAAGCGCTCGGAGAAGGCCCAGCTTAGAGCACGTGACATCCAACGCAATCGTGACGTAGGTCGTCTCGAGACGAGCAAAGCTATGGCGAGGCTGACGCCGAGAGGATGGCCTAGTCGTTCCAGCCACCGAAGCGGCTGCTTTTGTGCGAATTTTGAGTGACGGGTTAATCTTCTATAATCTTGTAGGGGGACAGTAGCGACTTCTGCGACACACAAAAGGGTTAACCATAGTTTTGTTTAACCCGAGACTGGGGTATTTCGGAAAAGGGACGAGAAGAAAAGAGGCCACAAGGAGGCGACGTCTCGTGGCCTCTTTTCTTCTCGTCCCTTTTCCGAAATACCCCAGTCTCGGGTTAAACAAAACTATGGTTAACTTCCACCAGCTCGCCTGCACCCTTACATTGAGACGTCGCCTCCTTGTGGCCTCTTTTCTTCTCGTCCCTTTTCCGAAATACCGCAGTCTCGGGTTAAACAAAACTATGGTTAACTTCCACCAGCTCGCCTGCACCCTTACAATTTTTTCACACACAAAAGGGATTCTCGGGAAGAGGGGAGTTCCTCCTTCCCCCCTTCTCTCGTCGTGGCCGGAGGCGAGACAACCTCCGTCACTAGCTGTCAAGGTTCCTAGACGAGCATTACAAACGAGGCGTTAGCGACATCCACCAGGTGCTCTTTGCTAATCGTTTAATTCGTTTTAAAATTCCTTTTCGAGACTTTTTTAACAAGATATTGGTATGTTTTATGTGATACTGCTCTTTTGAACAAATATAGACCAAAAAATGAGCGCCGAAATTTCGTTGTAGTATCCCTTTAAAATGTTTGAGTCGTGTATACGCTCTGTGCACGATTATCTCTCTCGAAATTAATAACTATACGAGAAGGGCGCGAACTTCTGTCGCGATGAACAAAGAAGGTAGTGCTCCTCGGCCAGACTAGTAACTCTAGCGCGACTAACGTCACCGACATGAAAAAAAAAAAAAAAAAAAAAAAAAAAAAAAATCTTGCTTTTTAGCAATCTAGTTTTTTCAGGAAGGTTGTTTATGTTAAAACGTAGAAAACACAATCAGCAGGCCGTGCTTGGCACGCCTCCGAGCAGCGGTTGCTGTTGTTAGCTTAGAGGGATATATGCTGAGCTGTCGTAAAATTTCCAGGAATATATATTTATTATTGGCGCAGTTGTCCTGTAAATGTTTACTCAGACTTCTTTTCGAGCGTGTTCTAAGAGCCATGTTAACTGGTAAAAATAAAACTAAAAAGTTATACTTCTCTTATTTGTTTGCAGCACAGTCAACAAGCTGCAAAGAGCAGCATGAACAAAATGAACCGGAAAAGATGTCCAGCCACCAGCAAGCTGACGACTGTGCCACTTCGCCATGCTGTGCCACGACGCCAAATTTTGCGCCGACGCCAAGCTGTGCCACGACGCCAAGCCACATCGTTGATGCACCAGATGAGCCTCCGAGACTTTGCTCAACGCTTTCCACCAACCAGAACCAGGTGTCTGACGACGACCCGTCGCTGCCAATGCCGACTAGCGACCTGGACAAGCAAGCCAGGCAAGCACAGGGTCCTTTTCAGCCTCATCTAGGCAGCTATATGCCCAAACAGAAACGAATAATCGAAAGCGCAGCTTTTGTGCACACTGGTTTGCAAAGTTCAGCTGGCTTGAATACAGTCCAGCAAAAGATGCAGCCTTTTGCTTTTGTTGTCGGGCGTTTCCGCCGGGGAGTGGTATATCCAAAGCATGTTTAGACCCATCCTTTGTTTCAACTGGGTTTCGAACTTGGAAGAAAGCGATATAAAGGTTTAATCAGCATGAAAGATCTGAGGGCCATCTTAACAGTGTCATGTCATGGAATTGCTCCAAAGCAAACAGATCGATTGCTTCAATGCTGGATGAAAGCTTTGAACGATGAGCGTCTCAAGTTGAAGAAAAACGAAAACAAAATCGTGAGGTGCTAAACACCTTAGTGACGTCGTTGTTCTTCTCGCAAAGGGAGGAAGGCCATTCAGAGGGCACAGTGAAAATAAGGAAAGCGCAGAGCAAGGTCTATTTTTAGAGATAGTTAATATCTTAAAGAAGTACGACCCCGTTTTGCGGGGCCACTTAGAGTCAGGCCCAAAGAACGCCTCCTACATCAGCAACAGAATACAAAATGACATCCTAGAGATGCAGCCATTTTTTCTTCGATTGTCCACCGCAGAAGGGAAAACAATCTCGCTCATGTGCGACGAAACAAGCGACTGCAGTCATCATGAACAACTCTCCGTTGTTATTAGGTACTTCTGCGAGATTAAGAACAGGCCAGTGGAGGTATTCCTTACTCTCGAAAGGCTTAAAAATTTAGACAGCGACAGCTGTTCTCACCGCCATCAATGTTTCCTGGAATTATGTGAGTTACGTCTGCGTTAACGGGTCTATGTCTGGGCACATTGCTGGCGTTCAAGCAAAGTGCAAAGAGCAGAACAACAAGCTCGTCTATGTTCACTGCTATGCCCACTGCTTAAACCTGGTGCTTGTCGATGCATGTTTGTCTGGAGCAGAAAACAGAATGATGTTTGATTTTTTTGGCGTTGTGCAACTTGCGTACAACTTTATTGAAAACAGTGTTGTGCGCCAAGCTGTTTTTGAGCGAATTTGCCAAACTGTCGGCACGCAGCTGAAAACTTTGAAGTCTTTCTCTACAACTAGATGGGCATGTCGTGCTGACGCTGTAAAGGCCGTTCGTGAGAGCTACACCGAACTGTCGAGTGCAGTAAGAACGATTGTGGACTCCACAAAGCACCCGGAGACGAAAGCAAAAGGCAAGGGACTCCTTTCCCAGTTGATGAGCTTTGACTTTGTCTGCTGCATGGAAATAGCTCACCCTATTCTACAGCTTATTTTGAAGGTTAGCCGAGCTCTTCAGGACCCTAAAATTAACGTCACTATTGCACTCAATGAAGTCAGGCATCTGCAAAAAGTGCTGCGAGAGATGAGGCAAGATGGGACAGTCTTTGAAAAGATGTTTGCGGAAGCTTCTTCAATCTGCGAGATGAATGAAATTGAGATTCCCGAAGTTCGAAGAAGAAAGGTATCGAAGCGAATTGACCAAAACTGGGCGAATGAATGTTTCTATGCGACAAAAGAGGAAGAATTTCGTGTCGGTGTTTTCCTTCCGATGCTTGACTCCTGTGTTCGAGGGATCGAAGAAAGGTTCACACAAACTTTAGAGCCTGTGTGTGCTATCCGGAACTTCCTGGGCCTATCTGAGAGCGACGAACAAATATCTCTTATTTGTAGCTTCTTTGAGGTAGATCCCGACAACTTGCGTGCTGAAATGCGGCTCCTGAAGTCTCGAACCAGCGACGAAAAAGCAAACAGCATGACCGCCTATGACTGGCTGGATTCACTCAAAGAAAATGGGTTGGACAAGTCAGTATTCAAGGACTTTTCTCGCGTTCTTCATTTTTTTTTTTCCCCACGATTCCTGTAACCAGTTGCTCGTGCGAAAGGACATTTTCGAAGCTCGCACATGTAAAGACCAAGTTAAGATCCACGATGTCGCAGGAACGGCTTCGTTGGCTGATGCTGCCCTTTGTGGAGCAGGACCTAGCAACATCCATCAGTTTTGATAATATCTTAAAGCATTTTACGACTAAAACGCGCAAACTTTTGTTATGAATGTGTTTTAATTTCGCAGGATATGCCATCGCATTAACCTACAATGTCACATAATTCTACTTTATCCTTATTTGGTTGACAGCCGGCGAAAGAGGGTGCTCTACAGCCGATTCCGTCCAAACTAAGGTTCGCCTCTCACACCAATAGTATTTTTGCACGGCTCAGCTTGAATAGTTCTTTTGTATAGTGTAGTTAATTTTACTGTGTGTTACTGTTTGCATTTGCACCAGCCCTGTTGTTGTGTTGTGTTGAATGTTTTTTAGAGTCTACCGTTTGTGAATTGAAATTGTGTATCGTCTGAGCCCTCGTGCGATTCATTTTCTTTGTGTTTTGTGATGGCGCTTGTGCCCTACGAGTGCAAGCTGTGGTTTCTTTATCGTGGCGGTTTCCAGTTTTGTTTGGCAATAAATCGTTATTGAAATTCACCTCTGAGTCAGCGAAAGACGGGAAGTTGCAGTTTTTGAACTTGCAACTATTGAACAAAAAGGGGCTTTGTTGGTCTTATGGGAGGGAAACCGTGAAGAAAGTTCTTTCTAGATGAAGTGCTCATTCTAAACTTGTTAAAGGGGGGGTGGTGAGATCACTAATTGGCAGTGCACTGACGAAATCTTGTTTTCATTGTGTCGGGGACGCTTTCGGCGTTCAAATTAAACGTCTACTGTCGGCGGGTTATAGTTTAGATATTATCGTTTCTAGTGCACGTAGACTATGTGTACGTGCTTCGGTGACCGCTGAGAGGGTTCAAGGTGGAACCTTTGCTGTGGTTCCTTATTTTCATGGTTTTTCTCATAGCTTAGAAGCTTTGGGTGCAACATTTAACGTTAATGTAGTTTTTAAAGGGGCGGTGCAACGGTTTTAATGTTGAAAGAATTGCCAGTTTGCATTTTTTATATTGCTTATCCAAGCCCAAGTGACCAAAAACGCGTCACCTTTCCCCGAAAAACTGCTATTCTGCTGCGTAATCGCAAGGCAAAAACGAATTATTTTCCGATCTGCAGCCGCCTGTGGTGGCGACGGGAACTAAAATGACAGCGTCTCTGGGGGTACGCGGAAGTCAACAAACCCTGTCCCCCTCCGCTGCTACACTCGCAGTCAGCCCCGTGGCGATCCGTCCTTTGTGCCCATCGCGCGCCGCGACCTTCGACGAGGCTAATCCTTTGAAAGTCGACAATCGCGGAGGAAGCGGCTGGGGTCTCTGAAGAGAGGGCCCAAGGGGAAACCACGTGAACCCCCAGAGTACGTCACTCGAAAGTCGGCGTGGATAGTTGAGGCACTTCGACCTTCGATTTGTTTCATTTTTTTTTAAATAAGAACTAGCGCTCGCAAGAAAATGCGGTTTTCGGTTTTTCGTTCCATATGTGACGCAGATTAATTTCCGCAGTTAACTGGCCAAAGTCTGAAAATCGTTGCACTGCCCCTTTAAGACGGACTTTCGTTTAGACAGGCTGACCCCGTTTACCTTCAGACGTGAGGGATGTTGCGGGAAAAAACACAGAGATCCCTCGGTCTCCTGTGTCGCAGAGGTGGTATACAAGATCCCCTTTGACTGAGGATTGTGTTATGTCGGTCAGACAGGGCGTTGTTTGAATGACCGTCTTGCGGAACATAAAAGAAATGTAAGGAATAGGGCCCAGAGTTCGGAGTTGGCAAATCATGTTGGTTCTTGTAATAATTGCTCCCCTCTTTGGGGTGAAACTTCCGTTCTCTGTAACGAAAAAGAATTGTTTAGAAGGTTAATTAAGGAGACCTTGTGCATTCGCGAGCGGGGGAATTGTGTGAGCCAGCCGTCCTTAGTTATTGGTGATCGGATGAAAGAGTTTTTTCTTGTGTGAGGGGGGCTTTGCAAACTTGGAGGGGGGGGGGGGGGGGGGAGTGGGGGAAGAAACTCGGGAAGCGTTTGCTTGGAAGTAGGAAATGAAGATTAGGCTTTAGCGTTTTGGAGGTCGCGGTGTGTGTCGACCTTCGGGTTGTTGTTGTTCGGGAGGTCGGCTCCCTTTGCGAAAGTGTTGGAGCCGGGGAGTGGCTCGAGCTGTCTGGGGCGAATTCGTTGGTCGTCTGGTTTTGCGTTTGAGTTCTTTTTTTTTCCTTTCTCTTTTTCATTTGTCTGAAAGTCTATTTATTGGTGTGTTGATATCAATAAAATTCAGCTGCGTTTGAGATTTTGTTGTGTTCGTCCGTTTTTTTTATCGTTCCCCATCTCAGGGTTTCCAAGATGTCGATTAATTACCAGCTCGCCTGCACTCTATCATTGCTTACAAGTTATCTTGGCGAATTCGGGTGGTCAGTCGTCGGCAACTTATTTTGCCGAAAAACCGGCAATAGTGTTCGCGTGGTCAGTTTCCGGGCGGCGCGCACCGTACGAGTGGTGGTTCTCCGGCAAGCACCGGCAACTTTCCGGCGCTTTTTCCGCCCGAGCTCCAAACGGCCGGGCGAGCAGGCGCCAGACTGTATCCGGTGTCGTCACTTCCGAAATGGGAGAGAAGGCTAGTGAGAAAAAATGAACGAAAGAACAAAACTGATCTGAGGTCCCTTCACCAGTCACTACTCTCGAGTCAATCCCAGCCGCTGGGACATGGGTGACGGCGGCGACAGCCTCTCGCTTGCGGTGTCGCGCGGGCAAGAGGCGAAGTAAACTGCCACCGTCTGGCGTTTTTCGTGTTCGGGTGCTGAGGGTCATGTGGTGTGCCGCCGGCGCGTTTCTGGTTGCCGGTTCCACCGGCTCGGTCTCGCCGGCGATTGACCACCCGAATTCGCCATCTCATTTCTCCCACACTTCAAAGCGCATGTAAGTCCACTTTCACGCAGAGCACTCGCAAATCCAATTACTGCGGTCTACGAGGATATGGATACGATGACACGTAAAAATAAAGTCTGAACAGTGGCATTATAAAGTATGACGTTTTGTGGCATTACGTCATGTTCGGTGTCACAACACAGATTTAATTTTTGGGTTCAAACATATTTCGAGCCTTGTCATTCTCCGGGCTCCATTCGTAAATCGCAATAATTAGACTTCCAAGTAATCTGCGGGAAAGTAAACTCAAGGGTAGTTTTATGGTGACACTGAAGTCATATTTCGCGCTTGAAATATGCTGTTCTAGTGTACTCCTACTAGGGTACACTACAACACCTTACCCCTTCGGCGTAAGGGTCTCGGTGAGACGGGGGGGGGGGGGGGGGGCTGCAGTGAAACTTGGCCCCCCCTATAGGAGGACCCTGTGCACGCCTATGCAGGCACGTAGCCAGGATTTTGATTCGTGGGGGGGGGGGGGGGGGGAGGGCCCGCCCATGACAAAATGCTGTATGAGGGGGAGGGGGGAGAGGAGGTCCCAGCAAAATGAAAGATTTCGGGGGGGGGGGGGGGGGGAAGACGGATCCTTTGGAGATGAAAGCCAGTGCACTATACCGCTGCTTGTCTGGCGCCTTGAACGTGCATCCCGCAATAGTGATACACGACAGCACGCCGGTACGATGCTCATCCAGATTGAAACGGGCAGGGGCGGGGGATTGAATTCACGATCAGTGGGCTTTACAGCGCGAGCATTCGCTACACGTGCTACCAATCCCCGAGCAACCAGACATCGCGGTCGAATTCGAGCTCGAGGAAAAAACGGCAACAACAAGAAAATCTCCGGTTTGAGGCATTTAGTACTATACTCGTTTTCACCTTAAGAACCGAAGTAAAACAAGTCCGGCCGGTGGTGGAGTGTTCTGGGTTTCCACCAATGAAATGGCGCGATATCGCGTAGACTTCACCTCTCTCCGTCGGGAGGTGGTGGGATCCACAATTAGAGACCGAAACCAAAATGAATTTAGCACTGCAGCATCCTCTAGTGGCAAAAAGCTAGCACATACCTCGTTAAATAGCGTCTGTTTCTGATAAACATGCTTATGCTATTCACAATTTTGCATCGTTTCTTTAAACTGTTTTCAATAAACATATCTTTGTATATCTAACATTGTTTATACCATCGGCTTTCTAAAAACACCATGAGAAACAAAAATCAATGTCTGCCATTTTTACCGTATTTACAGTTTTTAATGGCAACCATGGAGCGCTAAAGAAAAAATATCAGCTGATATCATCGACATCGCAGCAAACTTGATGAACTGGGATTGATAAGATCTGCTACCAGCCACGAACGTAAGTTTGCATAGTTTGTTCTGTCCTAATATACCTTTGTTTACGTTATTGCGTTGACGTTCACGTGTATATATTGAGTGGGCAATCGGTTTCCTTGTGTGTGGCGGTGAATTTCAATTTTTATTCTTTAATTCTGTTCTCTTAAGTTCTGTGGTGTGGGGATGGAGGTGCAAATCCTGATTATAAGCAAAAGCAGCGTGGTTGATGTGAGATACGTTTATTGCCAGAGCGACCCCAAGGCATGTGGATGGCAGTTTGTGAGTTTACTTTCTCACAAACCGCCTGGAGAACTGATCACTGCAATAACGGAGCTATCTCAATGAAAGACTGGGCTGAACATTATGTTTAGACCTCAAAATGATGTGTAAGCGACATTGAATATGCATGAGGTGAGCAAGTGAAATGTTACGCTGAGGGTCACATTGCAGAACAATGGTCCACGTTCGGCATGCCGCCAACACTGCGTCTTCTTTCTCGAATGAAAACGACCCTTAAGTGTAATTATAGGCATATATGTTTAGAAAGCAAAGAGCCAAAATGGCGCCTAACACCTCTGCTGTAGATGGGCAAATTAGCGAGTGCAGTACAACTACATTTTTTTTTTGTAGTGTAAATCTTTGTACTGGTTATTCACGGTGCAGTGGTTTACATACAGCTGATTTCAAAGACCTCGAGAAGCCATGAACAAGGCTATTACGTTATGAAAGGTAGAATCACGACAACAACATGACACTGGAGGTTAGGCGTGTATGAATGGAATCCGATTTTGCAGTCTGTGAATGGTCCTTAAAAGGACCGCTTTGTGTTCTGGGGTATGACAAACAGTCCAAAGTTCTAGCCACTTTCAGGAGAGGATATGTCCTAGGGGGACATTAGTTCACGGTCAATTCCATTCTAAAGGCTGAACACCGAAGATCTCTTCACTCTCGTCCTCGTCGTCAGCTTCTTCGTCGTCTCCACTCTCCTCCTCCGTGTCGCTTGCATCGAGGAGTATGATGACTGGCTCCAGGTTCGACTCTGGGACATCACATTCTCGAAACTTCGCCTCCATTTTTTTCACGTGCTCTACACAGTCATGCCAATGGAGAGCTGTTACGTTGTCCACTGCTTCCCTCAAGAGCCGCTCAGCGTCATTAAGCTTGAATGTTATGTTCTTGGAGGCGACCTCCTGCTTGACTCGTGCCCATATCAACTCTATGGGATTTAGTTCGCAATGGTACGGTGGGAGCCTCAACACTGTGTGTCCGGCGTCCGTAGCCATGACGTCAACTTTGTACTTTGTGTAGCGATCCTTCACCGTTGCCACAATGCTTAGAAGGTCTTTTTTCTTCATTGTGGCAGTCCAGTCTAGGTTCTTGGAAGAGAGCCACTGCTAGATCTCACCCTTCTTTGTTGCAGTTGTGGGAACAGCTTCAGCCTTTCTGCTGTGGTACGGCGCGTTGTCTATAACAATTACGCTGTTAGGCTCGATGTGGTCCAGCAGATGAAGAAACCATGCTTCAAACCTGTTCGAGTCCATTTCATCGTGGTAGTCCCCCTTTTTCTTCCCACGGAACACGTCCAGGCAGCCGGACACGAAGCCAGTGTCACTACCTGCGTGGGTGACAATCACTCTTTCACCTTTTCCAGAAGGAGCCTTTAGCCCGGTCGTCAGTCCAGACATGAAGGCTTGCCTTGCTGACTTTATGGTGCTGTCCGTCCACACCTTGTCAACTGTGAGGCCGGCGTTCACCCAAGTCTCGTCCTGGAAGTAAATCTTGCGGTTCTGGGCTCTGTGCTTTCCGATCGCCCTCAAATACCGCCGCCTCCACTCGACGATGTCCTCTCTCTCAATTAGGAAGGAGTTGCGATTCCGTTTCTGTTTCTCGAAACCCATGTCCTTCAGCAGGCGATAGAGGGTAGTCCCGGAACAGGACGGCAGCACGTCGTCTTCTTGGAGACGAGCGGCGATTTTCTTCAACGTTGGGATCTCCCCCCGACGGAAGAAATTGTGCAGGCAGCTTCTCACGGCCGTCAACGTGCACGTGTCGTGATTTGAAATCCTCTTTCTTTTCTCAGCGAATTTCGGGCGCTTCTTTGAAGGAGATTTCACAGCTCCGTTGGCACGTTTAAAGCCACGCTTGATCTCGTACACCGAGCTAACACTGATCCCCGTTGCGGCGGCAGTCAGGTTGACGACTTCCACCACATTTTTTCCTTGGTATTGCCGCCGCATCCAAGAATAAACGTTCAAAACACACTGCCTTGTCTGGCTCGACAGGACATTTCCACTTGCGTGACGTTTGTAGTACACCCGAGGGGAAACGTCTTCAGGAGAGAGTGCTGACAACACGGACCGATCAACCAGAGTTGTTGGAGTCGCCATTTTAGAATGCGAGCTACAGCGGCTGGCTGGCTGGCTACGAACATCGATCCTCAGATCTTGTGAGGTGTTGAACTACGTGAATACACGGGTACTAAGGAGGTATATTATTTATCCTTCTGAGAATAACAAATTTATCTAAGCTTATAACTCTAGCTTCCCAGAGATCAAACTTTTATTGGAACTACTTTGCAGAACGGAATAACATGTGCGACGGCATGGGACCAATAAGCATGCGACGAGAGGGACACACCCACTTTTTTCTTAAGGTGAAAACGGGTATAGTGTCGCCATCTCATTTAACACGTTGGAAATAAAATTAACAGGGTGATTTTATTTATACAAATACAACAATATTTAGTTCTCTTGTCGTGGTCTTAAAATTAAAGGGGCGGTGCAACGATATTCAATTGGAATGTTTTTCACTTTACACGAGCTTACTGGCACTAGTGGGACTCAAGGTTACTCGCACGCAACGCCACTGGCCAAGAAACT
Organism: Ixodes persulcatus; assembly: GCA_013358835.2. Classification (NCBI taxonomy): domain Eukaryota; kingdom Metazoa; phylum Arthropoda; class Arachnida; order Ixodida; family Ixodidae; genus Ixodes; species Ixodes persulcatus. The sequence continues at coordinate 289,426 of JABSTQ010009684.1, read as the reverse complement.
CCTTTGTTGCGGTGTGATTTCAGAGACAAAAGCGATCATTTTCATTCAATCTTTCCTTTGCAAAATTTGATGACGTAAAGTGGGGATCGCAGTACACCCATATGACGATATTTGAATGCTGTTCAAAGATTGAACCCGAGCATTGCGTGGGCACTCGATTTGGGCTCGTGTTAATTACTAACTCGAGAAGCATTTTGGTAGTGGCCCGTGTCCAATCGCTGCAACGACGACAATAGCCGGGCCATAACAATGTCTGGAACTCAGCGCGTGTCCTGTGCTTTGCCAACCCCAGCGCGTGGCTATTATCAACATTGGCGGCATATAATCGGCTCCAGATCACGTGGCCGCTTGTTCTGGCTGCGAGTTGAGGGGGTGAACGCTGCTCGTTTTTCTTTAATTTTTTACTGGGACTTCTATTGCGTGGGGTGAAAAACGAACGCGTGTTTCATAGGTCATTAACGTCAGGGATCCTTTCTAAGCGGTATTTGCGCAAAGTACAAAATTTGTTGCATCGCCCCTTTAAAGAGGCACCCCTATTACGTACGGCAAAGCGTTTGGTCACGTTTGTCTTCTAAACAATTTTATTTTCAAAAATGCCTCAAAATGCGCTCAAAACAGTCAAAACGGTCATATTTCTGAATTTTATATAAAATCTCCAGCCCTCTCAAGGAAACCTCCAAGGGCCGTACAACCTTCGTTACGTCTTCATAATTAACGTCCAAAAGAATGAATACTCTGGTGCGTTCCTAAAACTCAGGTTTGTGTAGCGAAATTTGCCCATTGAGTGACGAGCGGTTGAATCCCCCTTATAAGAGGGATTCACCCGCTCGCCACTCAATGGGCAAATTTCACTACACAAACCTGCATTTCAGGAATGCACCAGAGTGTTGATTATTTTTCAGGTTCATCATGAAGGTGTAGTGAAGGTCGTACGACCCCTAAAAATTTTCCCCTGAGAGCACTAAGAGTTTTAGTAAAATCAAGAAATATGACAATTTTGACTGCTTTTGCGCATTTTGAGGCAATTTTGAAATTGAAATTACCCTAATAACAAGTGACAAAACGAATGGTAGTACATACTAGAGGTGTCTCGTATCTTAATTTTAAGACCCTTATGGGAAGCTTAGTTTTGGTATTTGCGTATTTGTGTAAGTACATTTGAGGGGCGGCGGAGAAAAGCTCACCGGAGAAAAGCTCACCGGAGAAAAGCTCACCGGAGAAAAGCTCACCGGCCTTTGAGCGGATGCAGAGAAAAGCTCACCGATTTTTTTTTTTCTTTAACTTCGCGGATTCTGCGTCACACGTGGCAATAGACCGATCTCACCAAGCGTTCAGAGCACGCGTGACGTCGCCATAACTTTAGTTCGCAGGAGGCAGGCAGCAGTGCACAAGACGGCTCGTGCCGCCTCATGCTCCACACGCGCAGAGCTCCAGTGAGGTAATTGTCGCACGTGCAGAAAGACTAAAGCTCATTCGATGCATTGCGGCAGCGGTGGCGTGGTCAAACTGGCTGGTGCAATCGGTCTATTTAGCACGATTAGAATTCGTCACTTCATTAAATATAATTGTCCTTTTTTTGTAATATTCTTGAAGTTTATTGGGCATATTTACTAATTACTCAGAAATTAGTAATCACCCGTTCTGAGTATTAATGACGCCGCAAGTATAAAATCAGAACATCGGACACCCGTAAAAAAAGACAACAATTGCTTGACAGTGCGCCGCCGGTAGCTCTGTCAGATAAAGAAGTTTGTTTTTTGCGAGCTAACCTGAATTGGGACCGGACATTTCATCGAACGCCGTTTCGTCGAACGCCGTTTCATTGAAGCCGTTTCATCGAATGCCGTTTCATCGAACGCCGTTTCATCGAACACCGTTTCATGGAAGCCGTTTCATCGAACGCCGTTTTATCGAACGCCGTCTTATTGAACGCCAGGGTGGCATTCCCGCTTCCTGAAGCTGGTCGGAGGTGCCCATCCCGGGTTCTGGAAGTTTTTGACTTGCATCGCCGCACAACATAAACTGACGGAAGACAAGCTGGAGGCGATGCTGAGTTCCCAAGAGCCTCCTCGCCAGAAGAAGGCCATAGCGGCCAGAAATGAGAAGGTCCGCCTTTTTTATGAGAACCGACGGAGCACGGCTGTGGGGGACTTTTTGAGAGCAATTGCTCATCATTTGAAACGGTGAATGGCTGTCGCACGAACACATGAACCCCCGAAAGTTTTCAAATAAAATTTGAAGTGACGCACTTACTTTTGATTTCATTGAGTCTTAGAACTACAAAAAACAATGTTTCGTTGTAGTTTCATAAATAGCACCTCAGCTTTAGCTACTGCAAGCTTCGGGAAATAAAAAAAGTATCAATAGAAAGACATGAGAGGCTAGGAGGCTCACGTGGCTAAAGTAGTTGCGCCTGCGCAAAACCTAAGTGCGCTCTTACCGGGAGTGCGACTTGTTTTTTTTTTTTTTTGTTACAATACCCTCAAGGCCCATTGGGTAATACAGAGGGGGTGAACAGATAAGCACAATATACGAAACAAACATAAAAATCGGTACAAATATCCTCATGGGTTACTTGCATCAAAATAAATTGTAACAGCTACAAGTTCGGACATTTAAAAACCTGGCGATAAAATGAGTGAATGACACGAAAATGCACTCGATCCGTGCATAAAAGAGCATCTTTCACACATTTTATATAAAAGACATTCGATGAAATGGCCATCAGCGATTCGATGGAACGACGTTCGATGGAACGGCGTTCGATGAAACGGCGTTCGATGAAACGTCCTATTTTTTCGATGAAACGGCGTTCGACGAAACTGTTTGTTCATCATTATCAGTGTCGACTCCGCTGTTTTCTTTCTTTTATTTTCAGTAATAAAACTTTAGTTGCGAGAACAGCTTCGTCCTGTCCTGTTTGTTGTCTTCACTCCGACTTCGTCGTTTGAGCGGTTTTCATTATATATACCGCTTACCAACTCGTCCAATTCGCTACCTTACAGAAGACAGTTGTTATGTAGTGGGTCCGGACATTTCGTCGAACGCCGTTTCATCGAACGCCGTTTCATCGAAGCCGTTTCATCGAACACCGTTTCATCGAACACCGTTTCATCGAACGCCGTTTCATCGAACGCCGTTTGATCGAACGCCTTTTCATCGAACGCCGTTACAGCCTGTAATATTTTAGTAATGTATTTTAATTTTTATACACAACTTCATCTAATTCTCCCTGTTTTTTTTTTGTTTGTTTTTTTGTTTTTATATTACAGGGTGCAGTGACGAGATAAGTTCCATCGTGAACATATCCTGCTTTGAGAAGAGAGCCTCCATGAAACATTGTACTCTATCCATGTTACATGAAACAATTAAAAATTAGACAAAATACAGAAAGCACGATGTGCTTTCTGGGAAGCGGATTGTGTGTTATTGTTTGACAGCGTGTACGTGTAACTATGGTGCCTGGAACGCGTCTCCGACTGGTGTGTTTACCGCGGCCAAAAAAGGTGTCCCTCGATTTCCGCCTGATGACATCATAAATGGTTTCATGCTGTCGCCGGTCGCGATCCTGGGGGCGTCTCAACAGTTGTGGTATATATGGCAGACGCCTGTTCTGCTGCAGGTCGCTCTCCACTGTGACAGTCCACGGAAGCTACAGCAGCCCGAAGTTGGGACGCCTGGAATGCCGTGACGACAGCGACTCTCGATCACGTTCGCTCGTGCTTTCCGCCAGCATTTCTACGGTCAATCGCCAGGATCGTGACAGGCAACAGCATGACACTACGGCTTCTGTGACGTCATTTGTTGCCACTTGGGGACCACTTTTGATGTATGGGGGGGGGATAGGACGCTAAACACACCAGTCGGAGACGCGATCCAGGCACCGTAGCGTAACCTTGGGTTTTGTGAGGATCCGGAAGGGTTCAGTCTTCTTGGGTGGCAGAGTGCACCCAATCTGAGCATAAAGATGATAATCAGATTATCGTTATATTTTATTTCGCGTGCTTTCCTCGGAGTGTATCGTTATATTATAAGCGTGCTGTCCTGGCAGTTAAATGTTTTCCGTGAATAAACCTTGAACTAAGCGTAAGGGTGCAAACGAGCTGGTGTGAATTTCACATTACTGAAACCCCGAGACAGCAGGTAACAACCCACACAGACACTTAAAAGTGTTTTAAGTGTCGGTCCTTTAATTGCAGTGTCGTGGTTTCAGTCATGGACATGACTCATGAGTAAAGCTTTTGAGTAAGTCGCATACCCAATTATTTTTATTTCTTTTTATACCAACTGTTTTTATTTCTAGTAATTTGACACCACCTTCAAAACGATCTCACAAGTGACTACCTTAGTTTTAATAAATGCAAATTAAAACATATATAAAGCACTGTTATGCCCCGAAAATTGGCACTGAGAAATTCGATGAAACGGCCCTTAGCGATTCGATGAAACGGCGTTCGATGAAACGGCGTTCGATGAAATGACCATTCATTCGATGAAACGGCGTTCGATGAAATGGCGTTCGATGAAATGTCCGCTACCCGTTATGTAGGTCACGAGTAACAACGGTGATAGAGTGCAGCTCTGAAGGTCGTGTGTGGCTCGCCGTAGAAGGGCACTATCACACAAAGGCAAAGTGTGGAAACACCAGCACGAACGGCATGAAAACGTGCATGTTCGTGGGAGAAAGAAACCTCAATATCCCAGTGACCGTTCTATCCTGTTTTCAAAGGTTAACAAAAGCTTCATAGAGATTTTCGGGCACCGCGTTGTTGCGCATCCACATTTTGTGATTTTCGAAATTTACCGTTTTGCTTTTTTTTTTTTAGTTTTAGGCAGACATGATTAAGTTTTCGAACTTTTTCCTGTTCTCCAGGTTCATAAAGTTTTCAGTTAGGCTTTCGTTGCCTAGAAAGCAGACCACGAAAAACACTCGCCCGCAATTATTAGTTTGGAAGCAATATATCCGATAAGCTTAAATATTACAAAAGAGGACATTTTCTTTTTATAAAGCTGATAAATTTTAAGAATAATGAATTGATATACGTTAGGCATGATCCAATAGCCTCCATATGAACAGAAGAAAAAAATCGGTGAGCTTTTCTACGCTTACGCTCAATTGCCGGTGAGCTTTTCTCCGCATCCGCCGGCTTTGCGGTGAGCTTTTCTCCGGTGAGCTTTTCTCCGGTGAGCTTTTCTCCGGTGAGTAGCCATACACGAACTACCCGCGGAAGTCAGACCCACAAACTACAGATAATGGACAAGACCGGCCAGTGACAACCTCAATGGGAAAAAAATATTTAAAGGGACAATGAAGGCAATTTCGGATATTTTTGGGCGATTAAACTGGGTTCCAGGCACGTCTCAGGCCACGTTGCCCAAATTTCAGCCGAAACCGGCGCTTGTGTGCCGCGCAACGACATCGCGGTAAGAACGGCTCAGGAGACAGCTGCCATTTTCAGCACCTACTTTGCGTCCGCGTGGACACCGCGAGAAAATCCTCCGGCTCATTCCTTACTGGAAGACCAGCCCACACTTTCCGAGCCTCTTGCACCTTTGGACATAACCTGTGACAACACCTGGGAGGCATTGCAAAGTGTGAACCCGTCCCAACGAGCAGGGCCTGATGTCATACACCCAGCGTTCTTCAAGGCTTGTGCAAGAAAATTCTGTCCGATCCTTACCATCATGTTCTCATCACTTCTTGAACAGGGGTCAGTTCCATCCAGACTTGTGCCTATCTCAAATACTCTACTCAAGATACTGTATCTTAAATACTTTTTGGAGTATCTTGGTATCTTGCAAATACCTTTGATGGAGAGTATTTAATACTCTATTTTAATTACAATTCCGAGTATCTTGTACTCATTATCTTAAATACATTTTTGACGATCCGACATTTTCCGAGTTTTTCGGTATGAAGTGGCGTGGGCGTGGCACGAGCACACGTGAACATTCTTTCGAGCAACCGAATCCTGTTGCTAGCTTCGGGTGTAGGACAAAATGGTCCCGGTCAGAATGGTCCCGGTCAAAATGGTCCCGGACAAAAAGGTCCCAAGTACCAACCTGGACAAAATGGTCCCAGGTGAATTTATCAATACTTTGAGCGCTCTTAATTAATAGGACAAAATGGTTTGGTACTTGTATTTTGACACACGTTCAAGGATAATGCCAACATTTTCATTATAATCATTTGAAGCAAATTTTCAATCCCTTCTATCTATACCATGTAGCTCTATTTCTCAAAGGTTCTTGATTTCTACCGATATATTCCACGTGTGTAATCAACACCTTTCTATCGCCAGAACCTGTTTTTAAATTAGCGCTATCGAGCTTCAAAACGATATTCGGAATGAAAATCATTATCATACACGTACTACAGGTTCTTGACGTGGTTTTTTTAAATGAACTTGTCGTACCACCGCGTTCTAATTTTCAGAAACAGCATCGCTCTGTCTGGACACTGTATATTAAACAAATCAAAAATTGATTTCGCAATTATGAGCGTATTTATTACATAGACCACTTAAGAGACAAGAAGTCGACGCTGCTGAAGCGAAAGCCTAATGCGAAAATGTATTCATATGACCCACACCCCTCAAAAAGTCGTTCAGTACGTGCACACAGTACGTGCACACGTACTGTGTGCACAGAGTTACAAGTCGCTGCTAATATCCATCAAGAGTAGAACATACAAAAAAACCTGCAAACAGCAAATAAACAATGCCACGCTGGGACCATTTTGACCGGGTGTAGGAACAAATGGTCCCGGAACTAATGGTCCCGGAACAAATGGTCCCGGAATAAATGGTCCCGGAACTAATGGTCCCGGAACTAATGGTCCCAAGTTCAAGGTAGGAAAAAATGGTCCCGTCATAAGATCACTTGGAAAATATAACACACTCAATGCACTTTCTTTCTTTATGCTCTCTACGTACTTGTTTGCTGGTGGAATGAGGAACTTGGTCCCATAATTTGAGACCGGTTACCTCAGAGCAAGTTGATAAGGTTTCTATAATTCTTTTATTTAAAATTGCCGGAATACTGTCTAACAATAGAAGAGTCAGTGTCATTTTATTGTATTTAGCGATCGTATACTGCAAGGGGTCACTGCTATTACCATATAATGAGCATTTTGCTAGGGATGTTTTTTATGCCTTGTTTCGATAGGCAAACTGAGCACTTCTACTCATGTCATTGGTGCTATGCGACTTGAATTACATTCATCTCCGCGTGTCTTTTGGTTACGGCCCACATTAGGAGCGGCCTTTTTAGGTGGATTGGGTGCACGAGTGGTGCTCCTTCTTGTCTTTCGAAACAAATCAGTAAATATACCACCTAGGTGGAAATATATTTCACGGGGAGTTGTTCAGAACTCAAACATTTTATTGATGCCATATAGATAAACATACAAGAATCTTACGTCCGAAGAGGTCAGAACCGAATGCTTCGGCTCACACCTCGAAGGAAGGCATCCATGGTTTTCACGCCCTGGCTGTACTGGCGGAGAGATTCTACAGCTAAAAGTATAAAACTGATCAATATTTACGAATTCTTTCGAGTGAGACGCTTATTAACATTTATACATATATTGACACGGTCTGAAAGAGCACAGTAAATTACTTACCGTTTGAAAATGGGCGAGCGGAAGAAAATGTGGCACTTTTACGCGTCCTTCGGTAACTGAAGCTGAATCATGCGGTCAATCGTGAATGCCTGTGTTGTCGCTTATCTCACCAACGAAATGAGAAAGCGCCCCCGCACCCCCCCCCCTTCCCCCCTTGGTAACCGGACAAAAGCTCACCGGACAAATGCTCACCGGACAAAAGCTCACCGGACAAAAGCTCACCCATTCTTCCAAAGACCCGGACAAAAGCTCACCTCTTTTTTCCGATTACCCGGACAAAAGCTCACCCGGAAAAAAAATATGGGCTATATGTAGGGTTCGAAGTTTTCGGTTTTTATTTTTTGAAAATTCGGCGTACTTTTTTCGGTGTTTATTTTAAAATCAAAGTTTCAGTGTTTTTCGGTGTATATTCATTCCTTTAAAAGTTTACCGGTTTATTTCGGTGAATACGAAAGAAACACCATCGGACTTCATGTGCTCCCCAATGCCCGCTGCGGCTCTTCCAATGCATTCTAGTGATCCGACTTTATTGTCGTGCGGCAGTATTTGCACAAAAGAGAGACGTAGTCTTTGCTACAACTTCGCGGAAGAGAAAGTGTGTAGGAGGGTATTAACGGCTTTTCCGGATGTCCTCTGAAGTGCCTGAAGCGAAAAAGCTTAGACCAGCCCACACCTGAACCTTTCTTTTTCTTTTTTTTTAGGACCGGTAACTTACACTAAGCTTGTTCACAGAAATCACGGATATATATCCCGCCAATGCCAACCCAAGACTTCATTTGTTGCATGTGGGTCACGAAGAGGACAGACAATGCCGAACCTTGCAACGTTTTTTCTCTACCCCCCCCCCCCCCCCCACACACACACACACACACTCGCCCACCTCAACACGGCCCTAAAAAAATGACCTTTTTCGGTTAAAACCGAATTCCGGAAAATGGGTTCGGCGTGCTTTTATCGGTGTAAACTGAAAACTCCTAACCATAAATTGGTCACCCTTCACGTTGGTGATGAGATAAGCCATACCGAAGCAACGTTTTTGGTACGAAAATCTAGGTCACCCCAACTAACGTTTGTCTTTGTTCATGCCCAAGCAGGCTCAAGTCGGAAAGCCCTAGTATCTCGTCGACTAGCCTTTTGTTACCCATATTCTTTGAACTTTGCCGGTAGTTTGTACGTCGGGCGCTATATAAGGTAGTTGCGCGATGCTTCTAGTTACACTTCTTTTTCTACCATGGAGGTGACTCTGTGAAACAGGGGGAAGAAAAAAGTTTTACTTGATGGGTACGAGTACGTGAAGAAGATCTCCAAGAAAGACTGGACCCGGTGGCAGTGTCGACATCAAAGAAGTTTTGGATGCAAAGGAGCTATCACTACAGACCTTGCTGTGAGTACCTAGCTGATAGTTACTTTTTATATGTGTGTTCCTTGCAGAGCTTGTTTATAGCCCGTCTGCATGTAGAGAAAAGTTTTTACGAGACAATTAGAGAAAATGGCGACATTTCTTTGTACTTTATCGGGTAGACTAGGAGCGCGTTCTCGACTGTTTTTTTGCACAGCTTTTCAACAACAGCTAATCAAATCTTTCTTTTTGAATGCTTTTTCAGATTACTCGGCACTGGTTCTCAGTCGAGCACACTCACGCGAATGATGCAAGCGCGACCGAAACAACGAAGCTGAGGGGCCAGCTAAAGCGAAAAGCCACCGACACTTCCGAACCTCCAAGCCGGCTTCTCGCCGAAGCTCTGACTGAAACTTCAGAGCAAGTCCGTGCGAACGTTGGAGACCTGGAAACTATTCGTCGAGACTTGCGTCGACAGCGAAGCAAAGTGCGCCCGCCAGAGCCGTTGACTTTAAGGGACCTTCACGTACAGGACACCTGGGCAACAACCGGAGGAGCGCGACCACAGCCATTTCTGTTATATGACAACGGGCAAGAGCGCCGAGACCGCATGCTGGTTTTCTCTACCCACGAACAACTCGCAGCGTTAAGCAGTAGCCGAACATGGTACATGGATGGCACGTTTTCGGTGTGCCCCCGGATATTCAGGCAGCTATACGTCTTGCGCTGCAAATTGGGAGACAGTTCGCTGGCCTGTGTGTACGCACTCCTTTCGGGAAAGAGTCTGTCGACTTATGAGGAACTCTTTCAAGTGATCCTGGATAGCTGTGAGGAGAAGGGGTACCACCCGGACCCCGCCGTCATCATCAGTGACTACGAGATTGCCGCTATGAAAGCCGCAAAGGAGGTCTTCGGGGAGTGGGACCGGACATTTCATCGAACGCCGTTTCGTCGAACGCCGTTTCATCGAAGCCGTTTTATCGAATGCCGTTTCATCGAACGCCGTTTCATCGAACACCGTTTCATCGAAGCCGTTTTATCGAACGCCGTCTTATCAAACGCCGTTTTATCGAAAGCCCTTTGAAACAGCGTGCAGTGTTATCACAAAAGGAAGCCGAAGAGCTTTTTGAAATTTATGAAGAGGCCTAACACACGGGAGGTCTGGGAGGATTATCTTTTTCAATTGCGAGATGCACTAAGTGGTTCACTAGATATAAGCTTTGAGGTTCCTTTGTCATTCATGTTCCTGTGGGTTTTTGAGTGTTTTGTCCCCTTTGTACTGTACTGGCGCAGACGAGGAGGGCGCTGCGTTTGAACCCTTTCTTCGTTCGTGCCTTTTGCGCTTCTCTTTATATAATTTTATCTGAAGTCAATCATAGCCGGGAAGTCGGAAGACCTTAAAGACGGAAACGGTTGTTGGGTCGTCTCTAAGACTGCTTTTGTTTGCTTGATATTCTTTATGAAGCCAATTCCACAAATTTCTTTATTTGTCGGTCTTTGTTTATTCATTGGGGGGGGGGGGGGGGGGGGGGTTCACTTGACAGACAATACAATGAACGTGTCTCTAAGCATGAACAGGATCTTTGACTATCCGCCTTTCATGGTTTCGGAATTGCGGCCTATATAAGGTGATCATGAATACCATGGCGGGTAGTACGCAATGGAGATTCGGGAGACTACACGAGGAAAGCCAAAGCTCTGTTTCGGCGGATATGCTTACGTCGTAGATAAACGTGTCGACGACAGATTCTACTGGAAATGCGAACAGTACGGCGAATGCGGAGGTCGCGCCGTCACTGTCGGTGATTCAAGCATAGGGAACCACGTTCTGAAGTCATCGAAGGAACACAACCATCTTCCGGACAGTACAAGGTCAGATGTCCTGCAGGCAAGGTCTGAAATCAAGAAGAAAGCGCTCCAAACTACAAGTGCACCCATTCAAATTGTTCAGGTATGTAATGCGTTCAATATCTTGCTGTTTAAAATAGCCTGTTATAAGATTATCACGTATATTCTTCCTTCTTAGCAAGTTTCGAGCGGCCTGAATGCTGAAGCGCGGCAAGTGCTGCCAAATGGAGATGTCCTTCGAAAGGTCATTAGTAGGAAACGATCGTCATTGTTTCCACCGGAGCCCACCAGCCTGTCCAGCCTTGTGGTTGTGGACCCCTTCGGAAAGATTGACGGGCAACGAGAGTTTCTGCAGTACGACGACACGTCTCCTCGGGGAACGCGAGTTCTGATCTTCGCCACGTCTGAAAGTCTGGGGCACCTTTCACAGGTAAATATATTATGAATAGACATATTGATAGGTCTGTCTAGGAGACTGAGATTTCTTGAATAACTGCCCGTACGAATCTATTTCTTTTCAGGCAACTACCATTCTTTGCGACGGAACATTCACGACCGTTCCGCGCCAATTCTACCAGCTTTACACGTTTCATGGGGTCAAGGAGTTTCAAGGACGGAACGTCTCCTTTCCTTTCGCATACAGCCTGTTATCATCCTCAAAAACAGAGGACGCCTACTTGCACCTGTTCAATGTAAGTGTGAAAGTGACGTCCCACTATTGGGAGAGAAGCACATTCTGTTTTGTAGCATTTTGAAAGTTCTTTGATTTCTGTTCTGTTTCTGTTTTCATTGCTGGCAGGTTTTGTTATAAGATTGCATTAATTTTTCTTCGTGCAGGCTCTCCTTCTCACCTGTCAACGCCACGGATTCGTACTGTCCCCGGGGTTCATAATCACGGACTTCGAAATCGGCGCGATCAACGCGTTGCGACAGGTTTTCCAGGCAAGCGTGCTGCACGGATGTTTTTTTTCATTTATCTCAAAACGTGTACAGGCAAGTCCAGAAGACCGGACTGCAGGCTCAATATGCGAATGACGCCGCTTTCTCAAGCTTGGTGAGACAGCTGTGTGCCCTCTCCTTCTTACCCCCACATCGGATACGTCAGGTATGTTTGTTTCTGCGCTGTGGCATACCTACATGTTGCGTGGCACTCTCTTGGAAGAGAAAATGCCTCATTTGTTTTTATGTTTTTACGCAGGGTTATGAAGAAATCAAGCCCCACTTCCCACCCCAGGCAGATAAACTTCTCGAGTGGTTCGAGAAACACTACGTGATGGGGAGGGCAAGAACGCTGCAGAACGGGCTGGTAATTCGCGCTCCACCCCTCTTCCCTCCGAGCCTGTGGTCGGTGCAGCCCCTCATGGACTTCGGTCAGCCCAGAGGGAACAACAGCGTGGAAGGGTGGCATTCCCGCTTCCTGAAGCTGGTCGGAGGTGCCCATCCCGGGTTCTGGAAGTTTTTGACTTGCATCGCCGCAGAACATCAACTGACGGAAGACAAGTTGGAGGCGATGCTGAGGTCCCAAGAGCCTCCTCGCCAGAAGAAGGCCATAGCGGCAAGAAATGAAAAGGTCCGCCTTCTTTATGAGAACCGACGGAGCATGGCTGTGGGAGACTTTTTGAGAGCAATTGCTCATCATTTGAAACGGTGAATGGCGGTCGCACGAACGCATGAACCCCCGAAAGTTTTCAAATAAAATTTGAAGTGACGTACTTACTTTTGACTTCATTGAGTCTTAGAGGTAAAAAAACAATGTTTCATTGTACTTTCATAAATAGCACCTCAGCTTTAGCTACTAAAAGCTTCGGGCAGTAAAAAAGTAAAAAATAGAAAGACATGAGAGGCTAGGAGGCTCACAAGTCGCCTTCTGGTCTCCATGAGTTGGAGTGCGCTCTTACCGGGAGTGCGACTTTTTATTTATTTGTCACAATACCCTCAAGGCCCATCGGGTAATAAAGAGGGGGTGAACAGATAAGCACAATATGCGAAACAAACACAAAAGTTGGTACAAATATCCTCATAGGTTACTTGCATCAAAATAAATTGTAACAGCTACAAGTTTGGACATTAAAAAACCTGACGATAAAATGGGTGAATGACACGAAAATGCACTCGATCCGTGCATAAAAGAGTATCTTTCACACTTTTTATGTAAAAGACATTCGATGAAACGGCCGTCAGCGATTCGATGAAACGGCGTTCGATGAAACGTCCATTTTTTCGATGAAACGGCGTTCGACGAAACGGCGTTCGATGAAATGTCCGGGAACCTTGGGGGAGCACGTTACCACCAGAGGCTGCTTCTTTCACCTATGCCAAAGCACGCACAGAAAGGTAAACCAAACTGAACAGCTATACTTTCCTGATATCCATAGCGTAAGCAGAATTCGCTGTGTCACTTTGAAACAGCTGCCTGTAATGATATCAAGTTTCCAAAAAAGTACTTATACCAGATCATTTAACGAAACAAACATAAAAATGCTGCGAGTACCATTTCTTGATATAAGTGAATGGGCCCTCATATCCTTCGAGGAATAATCGGAAAGAATGCTACAATAATATGATTGCATTCTTTATGAGAGCTGTTCTTTATTGCTTGTCGTTCCAAATATTTCGCAGGTTCGGGAGCTGGGCCTCTTGGGTCAATACAAGGCTGACGATTGCTTCAGGAAGCTGTGCGGAATGCTCGACGGCCTGGCGTTCTTACCACCGCAGCTTGTGCCCGAAGGGCTCAGCTACATCAGGGGGAAGGCTACCGGTGACATCGAGGATCTCCTGGACTACTTCGACTCGACGTACGTTAACGGGCCCTTCCGAATCAGCTCTGCCGCAGCTAGCGCAACGAGTGCTCCACTGGCTGTGACCCTGCGCCGACGACAACCGGAGTTTAAACCAGAGCTCTGGAACGTACACGAGGCCACACTGCGTGACGAAGACAGGACCAACAATGCCTGTGAAGGATGGAATAATGGGTTCCGGAAGCTTGTTGGCCACGCCCACCCAAGCATCTGGAGGCTGATCGAATGCCTCCAACAAGATCAGGCACTGGTTGATACAGCTTTGATCAAAGAACGAAGAGGCGAGCCGCCGGTGAAGAGGATCCGCAAGACGACCAAGCGCCTTCAGAACCGCTTGAAGACCATCTGCGAGCACTTCCAACTGCATGAAGATATACCGAGACTGCTGGAGGCAGTGGGGGAATGTATCCGTTTTTAAGAGATAAATGATTATGTTTTCAAACCTCAACATACCGTGTACCAGGTCACATCTCTGTTAATATTGCATTTTAGCGTAGCACGATTATATCTATCCAAGCTGTTTGAGCCCTTGTCAAGGTCCAAGTGAAACTTTCCCCTGGTGAGCTTTTGTCCGGGCCTGTAAAAATAGTGGTGAGCTTTTGTCCGGGTCTTTGAAAGAAAGGGTGAGCTTTTGTCCGGTGAGCATTTGTCCGGTGAGCTTTTGTCCGGTGAGCATTTGTCCGGTGAGCTTTTGTCCGGTGAGCATTTGTCCGGTGAGCTTTTGTCCGGGATTCCCCCCCCCTTTACCCCCCGCCCCTTGTCCGTTATCGGACTTTAGAAGGTCCTAGTGCAACAATATGTGCGGGCTCCGTTCTGAGGCTTTACAGGGGCGACCTTTTTGTGGGACCATTTTTTCCTACCTTGAAGTTGGGACCATTAGTTCCGGGACCATTTGTTCCGGGACCATTTGTTCCGGGACCATTTGTTCCGTTTCCCATTTTGGGTGGGTTGGCAGTTGGGACCATTCTGTCCGGGACCATTTTGTCCGGGGCCATTTTGTCCGGGACCATTTTGACCGGGACCATATTGACCGGATCCCGCTAGCTTCGACTAGCTACGGTGACTTTAACTGAGCTCGTGAAAATATCGCTTTTTTGCCAACTGTGACTCATATTTCAGCCCAAAGTTCGTACAATGAAGGTTCTCCCCTCGCCTTCCCAAAGGCGCCTTTTGTTTCTATACGCCTCGCAAGTGGGCTCATTTTCGTCTTCTGCGCATGAGAAAGGAGGTAGTGGTGGCGTCAGAACGCCGAGCCCTGATTGGCTGATCGCGACCCCCCTATCTGAGCGTCGTCTGCTCGCAACGTCGTCTGCGTCTGTCTTACCTTTCCTGCTACTTTCGGAAGTGCAGGTCTTTACGAGCGAGCTCGACTTCGCCTTTCAGAGAGGGGGGAGACGAAATAACTCGAGCGGTACGTTGTTTTTGTCGGACAACTAGCAGACCTGCATCAAGGGGGGAAGTCAAGGGACTCGCTGGCGAGGTGTCCCGAGGCGGCGAGGTTTGTCTGCTAAGAAGCGAGAGTGTCCGCAAGTTCCCTCCCAAATACTTTTTCCCTCCTTGCGTGTGCGGCGAGACTCCTCACTCTTAAACGGCGTCGGCGGGTTGGTGCAGTTAACGTCGTCTGCTTTACGTCTGCTAGTCAAAGCGATGGCTGCTTTACCTTTCCTGCGTCTGTCGGAGATTCACCGCTTTTTCACCGGCGAGAGTCGCCGCTGCCTCGGAAAACGAGGCGATGACAAGAGAAAGAGATTGAAGGGTTCACAAGGGTCGCGCGGGCATATTCCATTCAGCACGCCAGCCGGTCGTGGGCAGACGGTCTTGGCCAAGGACCGTCGGAGCACCGCTGCGCCGCTGCTAGGTCTATCTGCCGAGCTCGCTTGGACGGGGTCAGTGGAATCGTGGCCGTTGGAGCATTTCCCGGGTGTTTGTAGATCCAGCGTTCTTGTTCGTCGTGGTTTATTTCAAGTGCTTTTTACTTTTTTTCTTGCTGCTTGTAGTCGTGACGCGTGAGAAGAGCGCGTACAAAAATAAACGTTCGTTGGTCGTCGCGACCAAGTAACTGAGCGACGCTGTCGGCCATGCTGAGTTGATCGTCGTAGGATTCCGTCGTAACCTGAGCAAAACTTACGATAATTTCGTTTCGTGAATACGAATTTGTTCTCACGTTTTGTCTTACGCACTCTTTCGGCGTAACATGGTTTTGTGAATCTGGCCTCTGCACTTCCGAAAGTCGCAGGAAAGGTAAGACAGACGCAGACGACGTTGCAAAGGAGCAGACGACGCTCAGATAGGGGGGCCGCGATCAGCCAATCAGGGCACGGCGTTCTGACGTCACCGGTACCCCCTGCGCGAAAAGCAGACGAACTTGCCCTCCGCATAGAGTTCCCCCTCCCCCCCCCCCCCCCCCCCAAAAAAAAAAAAAATCCTCAAACAAAAGGTGTGGTTTTACTGAGGTAAAGATGCCACCCTGAGGCCCAAGAAGACCGGGAAACGATCCTACGGGAACGATGCAGACTTGAGTGTCAAGAAAATAACAAATAGAAGAAAATGGGAAGTGGACACACACAAAAAAGAGACCTTTTTGTTTCGCTTTTTGTATATTTGACCCTGCTAAGGCAAAACGTCTAGTTTTTTCTTTGTGTTGTCAGTCCGGCACTTATTTCTGTCGCGAACACTGTCTGTAAGCGAACAGTGATAAGCAGAAAACAGTACAGGAAACGAACTAGGAACTGGATGTCCTCTCAAAATGCCAACAAAGTGTCCCCCGACATTGAGTGCTTTTCTGAACTCAACCTACTTGAAAAAGGTGCGACCACTGCCGTGGCTATTATGTGGGTTCTTTTTTGTAATCCATTCACTCATATTCGTGTCCCAAGTTCGTTTATAGTGAACTTCCCGTATAGGGAATATGGATTGTAGTTAAACGATGCGCCTAAGGTGCGCCGCAGGATGTGATATTCAGCGATGCCACTATTGGCGAAGCGCTCTGACCCGTTTGTCACCCCCACACCTCGGTGTTTACCCAACACAAGGCACATAGGCTTTGTGGGCATGGTCGTGTCATCTTTTTTAATAGAGCGGGAGGCACAGTGTAATGAAAAAATACCAACAATTAGTGAAGTGACGTTAAGTGCCGGATCTCCACCGAAAGCAGTCGTCAGAGGATGCGAACTTGACCCACCTGGGCTTTTGTGCTGAACTGGGCACCCTGCATGCTGCATTGTTCATGTAGGCCGGAGTGGTAACAAAAGAGCTCCTCCTCCCCCTCACCGGAGAACACGAACTCCAGCCGAACGCTGACGCCGCGCCGAGCGCTGAGCCATTGTATTTGTTGTCCCCATCCATCTAGTTCTAAAGTTAACCGCTTGGGGCGCCACGGTCTGATCTCCCCTAGAGTTCCTGTATAGGCTCCCTACGGGAGCCAGAGTTGCGCGTTTGATTCCACGTGCCGCGTGCCGCCCTCGCCGCTATTCGCCGAGATACGATCACGTGAGGAGCCGGATCAAGTGTCGTGCAGCAAAGTAGACGTTGCACGCGCCCCGGCGTACGTTTCCCGGCTTTTGCCTCGAACGCGCGGCGCTGCTATTCGCCGAATTCAGTCACGTGAGGAGCTGAATCCACATGCCATGCATGAACGCGCAACTCTGGCTCCCGTAGGGAGCCTATACAGGAACTCTAATCTCCCCAATAGCTAAAGCGACCTCTTTCTTGTTGTCCCAGAAATTCATAATGGAACAGCAAGAAATTTTGCAAGGACAAAGGAAGGAACTGGACAGGACGAGCGCTGACTAACGACTGAAAGGTTTATTCTCAGGAAACCACGAAGAAAATATACGACAACACGACTCTCTAATCACGACGGAAACGCGCATGCGCCTCACCAAATTGGGTGCTATCTGTTACACAGTGTTATATGCGTCATCCCCGATCTAAAAATTCGACCTCACTGTCCAGCAAACTCAAGGAAGCCTGACTCACGCAGGTTGGCCCCTCCTTCTTTATTCTATGAGCTTCAACAATCTCTCGAGCTTTTTGGTCCCTGTGTTTATACAAAACAATGGTTTTGTCAAGTAACGGTGTACAGGCGCAGTCCCTGCAGTGTAACGCCAAGTGGGAGCTTGCTGTTCCTGGCGTTACACTGCAGGGACTGCGCCTGTACACCGTTACTTGACAAAACCATTGTTTTGTATAAACACAGGGACCAAAAAGCTCGAGAGATTGTTGAAGCTCATAGAATAAAGAAGGAGGGGCCAACCTGCGTGAGTCAGGCTTCCTTGAGTTTGCTGGACAGTGAGGTCGAATTTTTAGATCGGGGATGACGCATATAACACTGTGTAACAGATAGCACCCAATTTGGTGAGGCGCATGCGCGTTTCCGTCGTGATTAGAGAGTCGTGTTGTCGTATATTTTCTTCGTGGTTTCCTGAGAATAAACCTTTCAGTTGTTAGTCAGCGCTCGTCCTGTCCAGTTCCTTCCTTTGTCCTTGCAAAAATTCGCGCTGTTCCATTATGAATCCATACCAACTCGCCCAGTTATCCTGTCCCAGAAATGCTTTGTAACATCTATCAGTGATATTGCCACGCGCGTCGCCCAGCGAGCGCGTGGCTCTCGCGCGGAGGCTCTCGCGCGAAGGCTCCATGTTCGATACCAGAAAGCGGACTTCTCTTTTATTTATTCCTTCAACTTGACATTCTGGTAAGTTCGAGAATTTTTTCGTCTGATCGAGTTACGAATGTTCTAAGCGCCGAACTTTCTACGCCGAATGTTCCAGAAACCCACGCGGGTACAGAAGGTGCTCCGAGTGGTGGTCCGGAGTCAGTCTCACCCCAGCGGTCGACCCTGCTGTTTCGCCGACATCGACGCCTGCCTCGCTAGCCTTTCTTTATTTTGTTTTGGGAACAAGTTCGCCCCATTAAACGTTTAGTTTCTTCAGTTATTCGCCGCCTCATTATTTATCATTCGTGACAATATTTTGCTCTTTATAGTCGGACTGCATAAAACTGGCGGCGGAAAAAAGCTCACCGGAAAAAAGCTCACCGGAGAAAAGCTCACCGGAGATAAGCTCACCGGAGAAAAGCTCACCGCAAAACTGGCAGATGGGGAGAAAAGCTCACCGGCCTTTGAGCGGATGCGGAGAAAAGCTCACCGATTTTTTTTTTAACTGAGCGGATTCTGCGTCAAACATTGCAATTTAACATAATTCGCATTCGTCACTTCATTAAAAATATGACCACTTTTTTGCAATATTCTTGAAGTTCATTGGGCATATTTACTAATACATCAGAAATTAGTAATCACCCATTCTGTATAATAATGAAGCCGCAAGTACAAAATCAGAACATCGTACACCGGTAAAAAAGACAACAATTTATTGACAACTGGCAGGGTGCCTTCGCTAGCTCTGTCAAATAAAGATGTCTGTTCTTTGCGAGCTAATATGAATAGCGGTGTGTGAATTATTTCAGTTTTAAATATTGTGTAGTGCCTAATAGATAAGTAGGTGTTTGTTGATGTAATCAGTTTCGGCTACGCTGTTTTTTTTCTATTAATTTCACAAACAAAACTTTAGTTGCGAGAACAGACTCGTCCTGTCGTGTTTCTTGTCTTCACTCCGTCTTCGTCGTTTGAGTGGTTTTTATCATGTATAACGTTTACCAACTCGCCCTATAAGCCACGTTACAGAAGACGACTTCTTATATTTGCGACTCCAGCAAACTATAGGGGGCGCGCTGGTCAGGCAAAATGGCGGACGAAAGGAGGTCGTTTTCGTCGTTCAGCACGCGGAGCACCATACATTTCTTGCGCTGTAGCGTAAAATCGGTGTTACACATGAAAGCATAGCGATTTTTCGACGCTAGATACCTTCTTCTAGTCAATGCGTAGGAATGACACGGCGGAAGCATAAAAATAATTACTGGAAAGGATATTTGTTTCTATGCTGCCTACGAGTACCAAGCAGCGAGCAGACGACAGAGTTGAAACGACCTCCTCTCATGAGCTTCGCGGGGTTGCCGCTACGCGGCGTCAATTTCACTGGAGTCGCCAATTGGTCACGAGTAAGGACGGTGCCAGTGTGCAGCTCTGAAGGTCATGGGTGGTTCGCCGTAGAAAGGCACTATCACACAAAGGCAACGTGTGGAAACACCAGCACGAACGGCTAGAAAACGTGCTTCTCCATGAAAGAAAAAAGTTTCGATATCCAACTGACTGTTTTGTCCTATTTTCGAAGGTTAACAAAAGCTCCAAAGAGAATTTCAGGCACCGCGTTGTTGCGCATGCACTTTCGGATTTTCGGCATTTAGAGTTTTAGTTGTTAGGTTTTAGGCAGACATTATTAAGTTTTCGAACTTTTTCCTGTTCTTCAAGTTCATGAAAATTTGAGTTGGGCTTTCGTTGCCTACAGAGTAAGCCACAGAAAACACTCGCCCGCAATTATCAATTTGGGTGCAATATACCCAATAAGCTTAACAAATAATACAAAAAAGGTCATTTTCTTTTTTACAAAGCTGACGAATTTTAATGATAATAAACTGATATATGTTACGCATGATCCAACAGCCTCCATATAAAAAGAAGAAAAAAAATTGGTGAGCTTTTCTCCGCATCCGCCGGTTTTGCGGTGAGCTTTTCTCCAGTGAGCTTATCTCCAGTGAGCTTATCTCCGGTGAGCTTTTCTCCGGGATTCGCATAAAATAGCCCTAATACTTTTTTTTTCCCCGTTTTGTGTTGTTGCGGGCTAATAAACCATTCTGGTAACCCAGATTTTTGTAACTGCATAATTGTCGTTGTCAATGACGTCAATACAAATAAGCAATGCGGAAGTATCTTCAAAAGTAACTGAAATACATTTCTGAGTATTTGTACTATACTCAAGATACTTTACAGTGAAAGTAACTTGAGTAGTATTTTAAATACTTTATGAAGCAGGCAGACATGTACACGTTACCCGAAAAAAGTAACTAATACCGTTACTCGTTACTCGCTCAAAAAGTAACTAAATACGTTACTCGTTACCGATTGTCAAAAGGAACGCGTGAGTTACCTCAAAAGTAACGAGTTACTTTTCACGTTACTTTGAAGACCAAATACACAACTGTTTTTGTTTCATGGTTGTTTGTTTTCTTTTTAGTAGCCGTTGCACTTAAGCAGTAGCTGCCTCTCGAAGCTTTTATTAGTTCCCCGCTTCCTTGAAAATACATCTCCGGCGACGCTGATCGTTCTACCGACGCGCTCGAAGGAACGGCAGTGTTGTGCTTCAGGAAGAGCTGGGGAATCTTCGGGAACCGCGCCTTCATAAGGGACAGCGGGTAATGGTTCTGTGTCTTCCCGGGTTCGCAACCTCTGGGTTTACATTCGGTCCGTACCCGGTTCTAGAAGGTTCAACCAACGGACCTTATTGTGTTCGCTGGGTGAAGGACATTCCAAGCTGTAGAGTTCAGTACAGCAATGTTTATCGCTGGACACGTCAGTCGAACTGTTCGACTGACGTGTTCAGTGATATACGTTGCTGTACTGTCGTACTGTTTGGTTGTTTTTCGGGTTGCCTCCCTACCGTTCTCGCAATTGACGCATACTCAGGTTAGAATAAAAACAGGGCCGTTTAAGCGGTGTTGTGCACGTTACTCTCCAAAAGTAACGAGATACCGTTACTCGTTCCTTTTCTAGAAAAGTAACTAAATACCGTTACTCGTTCCTTTTCTAGAAAAGTAACTAAATACGTTACTCGTTACCGAAAATAGTAACTAGGTAGAAGTAACTCGTTACTTGTAACGCGTTACGTACATGTCTGGAAGCAGGTATTTAGTAACTTAACTTAAATACTTTTATCGAGTATTTTGTCCAACACTTCCATCCAAGTGGAAAACAGCTTTGGTTAAACCGATCCACAAGGAAACGGCACTTCCGTCACGTCTGTGCGCTCCTACCGTCCTATCTCTGTTACATCAATTGTGTGCAGAATAATGGAGCGAATTATTAACACCAAGATACTTCATCAACGGGAGGAGCGGAGCTTACTCTCGACTCACCAGTACGGTTTCCGCTCACGCCGTAGCTGCGAGCTTGCTCTGGCCACACTGGTGCACCAAGTAAGTGAATGCTTGGACGACCGCACAGCATGCGAGTTGGTCCAGCTGGATTTTAAGCAGGCATTTGAGAAAGTCGACCACAGCCTTCTTTTGTGGAAACTGTCGAGCTTTGGCGTAGCAGGCGCAACACACAAATGGATTGCAAATTTCTTAACAGGCAGAAGCCAGAGGGTTGCATTTCGAGGAGCCACGTCTGAGTCCTTAGAATTAGTCTCGGGCATCCCTCAAGGCAGCTTATTAGGCCCAACACTCTTCAGCATTTTCATTGATGATGTGACCCGTTCCCTCAGCTCAACGCCGTTTTTATACGCCGACGACTTAACTCTCCTTCTGCCTATCAGGGGCAGAAACCCTTATAAACGGCTACAAGAGGACCTTTACAAGATTGAAGAATGGTCCGTGATAAACAGGCTACCCCTCAATGCGGAAAAGTGCTCTGCAATGCTATTCACCACCACCCGACAGCCTCCGCCTCCTCCTGACTTGACTGACCAGGAACAGCCCTATCACAAGAACGCAGCGAACAAAATTGTTGGGAGTCACACTTGATCCGCACCTTCATTCCCCCCCCCCCCCCCCACACACACACACACACATTGCCGAGGTGCTCTCGCGAGCGCGACGCACGCTGGGCTTCGTACAACGAGTGTCAAGGGGGGCCGGCCCAAAGGCACTGCGGAGTTTATACACTGCACTAGTGCTCCCGCAGCTTGAGTTCTGCTCGTCAGTATGGAGCCCCAGACAGGTCGCCGCAATTGCCTCACTGGAGAGCGTACAACGGCGCGCGTCCTACGCTATCCTGCGTCGCCAATCACCGCCGCAGCTGAAACGATTGGCACCCCCGAACTTCTCGGAGGTGTGGGGTGGAGCTGCCTGTCTGTCCGTAGGCAGGTGGCTTCGCTTCGCCTCCTAGCCTGCAGGCTGGGTGTCCCTCCTACACCCCTTCTAGAGTATGTGAGGAAGAACCGCGCTGGTAAGCTAGAACCCCTCCTTGGACGGACGGAGCGTCACAGAAGCACGCTCCTTCCGAGAACCATCGAGCTCTGGCGCTCCCTCCCGAGTGACGTCACACAAAGGACATTCGAAAACAAAGAGGGCATAAAAGAACTGTGCAAGTGTGCAACCCTCCATCTCAAAGAACTGTGATGCGACACTCGATCAGACCCAAATCCCAGTTGTTGCGACCGAGGAGTTCCCCAGGAAGACTCAGGCAGGGCCAGGCCAGGACAGGAACCGCAGGCCGACTCCAGGCAGGAACATCAGGAGACGGGAGGGTGTCTCACGATAAACTCTGTTTAATTACATATATACAGAAGTTTCTACATCGTCCGAGAGCACCCTTTGCGACCTCTCGGTTGCTCTTTTTATAGGGTCGCTGTAGGTGCTCCAGCGGTTCGCAGCCAATGGTGGCCGAACTGCCAACGAACGTCATGTACAGGCCCCGCCCCCACTCATCCTCTCGAGCACGCACGCACACACTGCAGTGGCGGACGGGCTTCGCGTTCCGGCGCCGAGGAACTCTCGCCCTCGATAAGCCGCGCCAGGAGTCGGTGACAAAGGGTCCGCTGTCAGTTCGTGAGACGTTGACCTTGATGATGATCCCCTCATTAGGCGGCGTCGTG
The DNA here is from genome assembly GCA_013358835.2 of Ixodes persulcatus. Classification (NCBI taxonomy): domain Eukaryota; kingdom Metazoa; phylum Arthropoda; class Arachnida; order Ixodida; family Ixodidae; genus Ixodes; species Ixodes persulcatus. Next base: position 266,107 of record JABSTQ010009684.1, on the reverse strand, counting down.
GCTCAGGAAAGGTTTTGCGGGATAATCCGCAAGAGGCGCCAGACGAATTCTCGAACCGAACGAACTCGCCCGGAAGTCCCGCCGCCGGCGTCGTTACCCGGAATCTCCTCCCGGCAAAGCACCTGGTTCCTGGGTCGACTGACCCCCGCCTCGGGCCAGCGCAATTACAGCCAGAAAGAAGAGCTCAGCTCAGCTCACAGGTGTGGCGACGTCAACATGGCGTCGGGCGACGCTTTCTGTCAACAACGGCTCAGACGACCGGTCGCCGACCCTCAAGGGGAAGGCCAAACCCCGCCGGGTGGACAAGAAGGGGGGGCGAAGGAAAAGACGTGGCCTTGGTCAAGGCCCATCGCAACAACACCTCCGCCGCCACTGAGCTCATCAGGAGGGTAGCAGTCCCACACTGCTGCGCTGACTCGATGAGTGCCTTGCTTTCTTGGGAAAGGGTCCCGTGTTCGTCACCTGCCTTGAGACGTAGGCGAGGGCAGGGTCCAAAATCTCTAGAAGGGGGGGGACCTTAACTCAGGTCACAAGAGGAAGGCATTGGCGAGACAAACATAGCAAGCCGCGATCCCAGCACCGACAAGTGCTTCGCTCTCCTCCCCCGATCCGCCAGACCAAGCAAAAATAAAGACAATCTTCCCCCTACTGCCTAAAATCTCCCTCGCTCGACACTCAAGCTCAGGCTGTCACCAAGCCCTTTAAAGTAAAACATGCCTTAAACCAGGCAAACCCAAACAAATGTTACGGTAGCGTGCTTTGAAATAAAAACTCAATCACAAAACAAAATCGTAATTTCCGATAATTGGAAACAAACAAAAAAAAAAACTTTACATATCTGAACTATCCGATCATGGAGCTCGTTCCCGTCTGGTGATATCAGACCATTTTCTGTCCGACGCTTTTGTCCACTTTTTAATTTTGAACGCGCGTTCGTTCTTCCCCCAGCTCGAGCTGCTAGCTCTGGCACTGCTACGCCGGCATGTTATTACGGGCAATTTCCTTGTATTTTATCCGTGAGAGTGTACTGTCGGCATCGGGTACTACAAAGGTGGGCATCACCGTCCCTAAGGCAAAGTGAACATAAAGACACCCTAGCTCGGGCAGACAGTGTTCGTAAGCTTAACACGCCGATTTCTTTCTCGGTGTGTACTCTAAATGCTTGCGGTTGACCGCCCGAGAGCGTTGATTGACGGAAACAATGTTGGCGATTTTGCGTTTGTTTGCCCTTGAATTCATTGCAGCAATTTACACCTCAACATTATATTGTAGACATCGTTAGCGTTGCAGTGATTATGAACTTTTGCTTCAAGTGGGAAGCGAGCAAGAAGCCATAATGTGTGTGTATGTGTGCGAGGGGAAAGGGGGGGGGGGGGGGGAGTGGAGGACGGACGAGCAACTAATTCGATCAAACCACACAAAACAAAAAGAAAGAAAAAGCTTTTTCCTCCGCGCGTTCGCGTTGCGTCGGCGTCGTACCGTCTGCAGAAAGAGGGGAAAGGTGCAGCGAAGGCCCGGGAGTTCATTTTTTTTTTATATATTTCCTTGGCGTACTTTTTTGTTCGTTATATTTTAACTGCGCGCCAGCAAAGCTACCGGTCATTTTTTTTTTTTTTTTTCGGCGCCGACCATGCTTTTGTTTTTGGAGGTTTTATGTATGTTGTTTATTATCCTCTTTGTTTTCGGTGGCTGGTTGAATTTCTTGTGTCGCACACCTGCAAAAAAGAAACAGAAGTTTGCTTTTTTCTTCTTTTGTATTTTTAGGCGTTTTAGGACTACGTTGACAATGGGCCTTAAATGACCGTTAAAAATCTTGTTTTCAGAGTGATGCAATCGCTACGAACGTTGACATGAAGGGAATCAGACGGAAGTTCTGCACTGATTGCTCGTGTAAGGAGCTCTACCGGGGTCCTTTGCGCGGTGGAACGCACCACCCGGAGTTGTGTGCTTACTGCGGCCACCCGCACACCGCTCACAACGAATTCGGTAATTATTAACTTTTTATATTCTGGTATGTATGGTAGGCTCTATTTACGCTCTGTTGGCAATGCGTTGCTTCTGAAAAAAAAAAAAAAAAAGAAGGAACATATGGCTTGCGCCGAAACGTCTACATAAATATATATTTTTAGTTGATTTTGTTGCTTTCTAAAACATGCATCAGGTCTCTTCTGCAGCTTCAAGCCGCAAATGGAATCCATGTTTTCCAAAGCACATGGGGCTTCTAATGTTCCGCTACTACTGAATGCGTTCTCGTTTTGTCTTGGTAATACAAAATCGATTCTCGTAAATTACTTAAAACAGCAGTCAATTCTCGTGTCAAATATTAACAGTCGCAAAAGTTACGTCATAAGCTAATGTCACTCGCTATTTCATTGTATACGGATTGGGTTTCGAATATTTTAAATGTTTGCACTTTATTTTTGTATTTGTTTCCTACCGCCTGCTTGAAAACAGGTGAAAGCGCTTCATTATAATTGCCACTCTCTGTATCTAAAGGAAAACAATATGGTCTTTCATTCAGCTAAAGGTGGATGCACAGCTTTGGTTCCAAAACACAATGGTCACCATGCTGGGAAAACTGGGGGAAGTAAAAGGGGCCTTTGCGGAGACAACCCAACAACATTCTTGAACACTGAAGACCATCTTCCGGTCTCGATTGGCCAGAAGTTCTCTCATCACCTATGGTACGTGAAAAAGCGGATGCAAAACTAGAAATGTAATATTGACGCTGACGCAATTTTTGAACAATTGCTGCTTGCAGGACGACCGTACCCCCGACGAAAGAGTTCCAGGACCCAAGACTTTCTTCGGTTCGGAGAAACAGATCGTTTCTGAGAACCGGTCAGTGAAACTCTCCGCTAGCACGACTCTGGAGAAGGCAGTAGTCCATGTGCTTATGGGTCTATTACATAACGGGACTCTCCTACCCTGCGGCATATGGACAAACCCTTGGACTCCTCCAGTGTCTGCTCGTTGAAAATGACGACTTTCGATTCAGTTCATGTCGGAGAAGCTCAGAAAATTGGTTATGGCCGTTCAAAAACAACAAAACTTCCGAGCTTTTGCTGATGGCAAGTAACGCCGAGTAATTTGTTTTTAATGCTATGAAGCAGGTAACTGCACTCTAAAGAAAAACAAAAAAACACAGGAATCTACTTTCCCGAACAGCACTTGGATAGCCAATCACCGTAGCTCACGGAGGCAGCTCAGCGAATCACGATGCCGAAACATATGATTAGACAGAAAAAAAAAACAAAAAAAAAACAGTCTGAATTGTGACATTAAGCAATGCAAAACGTCACGCTTGTATTGCTTAGTGTCACAACTCAGACTGCATTTTTTTTTTTTTGGTATAATCATATGTTTCGGCATCTACATTCGCTGAGCTGCCTCTGTGAGTTATGGTGACTGTCTTTCCAAGTGTTGCGCGGGAAAGTAGGCGCACGGGCTTTTTTTAGAATGTACTCTTAACTTCTTTGTGTTATCCGCTGAAAAAAAAAAAAAATTGCAGCACGGTTGCATTGTTATTGCTTATGATAGGCAAAAGTAGTCACTTTCCAGCACGAAGTTTGTTGTGTGATAGTTTCCAAGAAACGCTGATTTCTGGCGTCGTTCTAATGTCTTCCTTATCCGGATAAGCTACCAGAACATCGTTATAAAATTACTATTTTAATACAGACATTTCAATATATTTTCTTGTGTCATGGCAAATAAAACACATGTTTACTTTTAAAGATTGTTACTGTTTTATTTGACATATTGATTCCGTTTATCAATCATAGTATACAGATCAGTTTTCAATTCCGTTACGCAGCACAAAAATAACTTTGGTTAAACAATAACAGCGAAAGTGCGAGAACTGCATCACTGCAGTGCAGCATGTCAGCTGACAGTCGAAACACGAAGGAGCAGAAATTCTACGATACAATAAGAGAGATAACCTAAAGTCGGGGTCACACTGCTTATACATCATACAAAATACATTCTGCAGACATGTTCCAAAACGAGTCACCGCGACATCCGTGCTTTGTATGCCACGTGACAAAGCTACCTCTTGAACTGGTTGCCTTGTGGCGTACGAAGCCCTGGTGTCGCGGTGACTCGTTTTGGAACATGTCTGCAGAATGAATTTTGTATGACGTATAAGCAGTGTGACCCCGACTTAAGCCCCTGCATTTTAAGCAGGCCACCGTCCCTCCAAATTTAAGGGGGAAAATATCTCAAAAATGGCCCTCTTACTAAGGGAGACTGACCTCAAATTTAAGGGAGACGCGGTATCGCTTACTTTAAGAGGGGTGGTGTCTCACTTAATTAAGAGGGTGCATCCCCATGTAATATTAAGGTCTGTCGCCCCCCTTAAAGTTAAGTGGGAAAAAATAGAAGAAATGCCCCTCTTACTAAGTGGGACCGGGCTTAGAGTGAAGGATCCATTAGCCGGCGGCGGCTGCAAGAGCAAGGGATCCAAGGGGAGCACGGAGAGAACCAGGCTGGATGAGAAAAATTCGGAGCAGAGTTCCTCGGAGACCTCGTCTCCATCGCAGAACGACATCGGGTGTTCGGCCAGACGGAAAAGACATCGGAGGAGAAAGCAGCCCGAGATCAGCGTTCACCGTCCTGGTCCGGACATTTCCGATGAAGGGCACCTTCGGAAATCTGGCGAAGGCGAGTCTCGCAGAAGGAAGCTGTCGTCGAGGCTGGGACACAGAAATCCCGCGGATATTCATCCCAAGGAGGTATTGACGGACAGCGGCTGCGAAAGCAAGGGGCTCGGCTGCGACATGGAAGAGCCAAGTCTGGGCAAGCGAGAAGATCCGAGGCGCAGGCGGTCCGAGAGATCGTCCTGATCATGGCACGGCAAGTCTGATAGTGAGAATTTAGGCGCCGACATGAGCAGGCCGCTCACTCAAAGGAGACCCAAGAAGAGAAGGCTGCGCAGGGTCGGTGCCTTCCCATCCGGCCCGGCCCCATCCAATCAACAACGTCACCAGAAGCTGAAGAGGCGCAACTCCAGAAAGAGAAAGCTGTCTTCTGGGCTGGGAGATGGAAGTCGCGAAGATATCGACCCCAAGAAAGCACCAACCGACAGCGGCTGGAGGAGCAAGAAGCACAGCAGTGACGCCAGGGAGCCAAAGCTGAACAAGCAAGGAGGTCCGAGGCAGCGGCGCTCTAGGAGGCGGCGCTAGCTGGGTCTTCCGTTCTGGTCCGAACGCTTCCGACCGTGACCGGAGGCTCAGCGCGCGCAACTCAAAGTTCTCTTCGAGGCCGGGAGAAAGCAAACGCCAGGACACCTATCCCAAGGAGCCTTCGATCCAGAGCAGAAATGCGAGCCACAGGCTTAGAGGGGACACCAGCAAATCTCCGCTGGATGCGGAAACGACGAGACAGAGCCGCTCGGACGAAAAGAACAAAAGCTGCGAGGAGTCACCCGGCGGGAGGAAGCCGAGAGTCAAGCCGTCACATTGGTCTCATGCTTCCACGACGAGAAGATGATCGACGGAATGCAGGAACCTTGCTGGACAATTCCTCAATCTCGTCCAAGTACCCTTGGTTCTATGAGTGCGTGCTCACCTCACAGCTTAAGCTACGGCGACAGATCAAGTCAGGTGCGAAAATCAAGTCTGAACTTTCTGACTGTGGCTTCGAGAAGACTGTCGAGTCTGGGGACCAGGGCTTTTCTGGTGAGAGTGGCACCGAGAACAGACTGGGTGTAGGTTAGAGCGCAAGGTTCTCGCCGGTGAAAGATTTCCGAGAAAAGCGGACGAGGCAGAGGCCGCCAGAAAAGGGGAAAGCTTAATTTGAATGTCTTTCCTGAAGTCGGCTTAGCCAGTGGTTTGAATAGGTTTTCTTTTTTCGGGAGTCCGAGTTTTGCGTTTTGTTCGGCTTCAGCTCGTTGTGTTGGCGGTAGAGTTCATTTAAAGCGGTTTTATCCTCGGTATAGTTTGCCTTATGGAGGACGCGCTTGAATTTAATAGGGATATGCCCTATGTGAGTTAAGTAACGGTATATAGTGTGTTCTTATCACGGGAGTCCGTTTTTTTTTGCGTTTTGTTGAGCTGCAGTGCGTCGTGTTAGCAAGCTCGAAAGTTTATCTCGCTTCACGGTAGTAAACCTTCGAGGCGAAGTAGAAAGGGGCACAGCTAAAAGAGGAACGCTGATGATCCATGCGGGGCTTCTAAAGGGGTGTCCAAACAGGACACTACAAAACGCATGACTCCGACAAATCGTGAAAATTGAAGCGGACGCCTCACGCTTCAATTTTCACGATTTGTCGGAGTCGTGCGTTTTGTAGTGTCCTGTTTGGACACCCCTTAAAGGGGTGTCCAAACAGGACACCCCTTTAAGTTAAGGGGTGTCCAAACAGGACACCCCAAAACGCACGACTCCCTTCGGAGTCGTGCGTTTTGTAGTGTCCTGTTTGGACACCCCTTAAAGGGGTGTCCAAACAGGACACTACAAAACGCACGACTCCGACAAATCGTGAAAATTGAAGCGTGAGGCGTCCGCTTTAATTTTCACGATTTGTCGGAGTCGTGCGTTTTGTAGTGTCCTGTTTGGACACCCCTTGAGACACACATTGTGTGTCTTAGGCTGGTGATATACATTGGGACGCCCTAGCCCACTAAAAGTGTTTTGTGCGAAAGGCCGCATGGCGGCTCACGGCAGGGCAAACGATTAGCGACTCTTTGTCCTAGCTGACCGAGCAGATTAAGGAAGCGACCGCGGACTAATGCAGTCAGATGAAAATCCTCTACATGCAAAGCTCGTGCATTTCACAGCCAGCGTGAAAACATGGGTGGCTCCTTATTCCCACCCGCAATGTACCCAAAACAAGCGTCAATATAAAAGGACTACTCACCCGAAGGAAGTCAAACGAGCAGCATGACGCTTGCGACTCTCCGGCCACGACCGTTTCCAGCTCTCCCTGAATTGGCGCGAAGCCTTAGCACCGTCTGGACTCATTGCCGTGGATTAGTGCGCCTGCACCTCTCCTCTTCACCGAACTACATTGGTCCAGTTAAGAGGGTCCCACGCGTGAATTTTAGATGCGGAGCATCTCTTGCTCGGGTCTATGTCCCGCGGCGTCGTAGTCCGCACTCACACTACGCATGCGCAACTCTCCTCCTTCCCTCTCTCCAACAGCTGCGCGTTACTCTCTCCGCTCTCTCTCTCTACCAGCTGCGTGCACTTCGCGTGCGTTCGCTTCTACTCACACCGCGCTCGCATGCGCAACTCTCCTCCTCTAGTCTCCTCTCCTTCAAGTGTGAATATAAGTAGCGGTAGCGCGCTGCGCGCGTTCAGTTCAGCGCTGTTGACTCCACTTCACTCCGTTCTTCCGATGAAGTGTGATGGAAGCAACAGTCCCGTCAGTTAGTGGGTTGGCGCAAGCAAGCGTCAGCACCACCCCACAAACTAACAGCAACGCTACGTCCACTGAAGACAAAAAAATTACACCATCTTCACGAGGGGAACCATGGGGTGATGCGGAGCATCGCGGAGTTTCCAACAACGTTCACACGATGTGTGGTAACCAACGCAAATTAACAACGTTACTAACAGCGTTACTAACACCGTTAATAACACCGTTAATAACGATCCGCGATGCTCCGCATCACCCCATGGTTCCCCTCGGGAAGATGGTGTAATTTTTTCTGTCGGTCTTTCCTATACTCAGAGGGACCAAGGAAACGGTTTCCTTGGTCTCTCTTAATATGTCGGTGTCCCTCTAGATGTTGCTATTTTATTTTTCCTTTTCCCTCTTAAAAAGAACTGTCCCCCTGAAAGCATCGTTGTCCCCTCTAAAATCAGAGGGACAGCGTTTTTTATGAGAGACCGGTTTTAGAGTGTTGGGATGGGTCCCTCCGCGTTTCCCCCTTTCCGGCCTGGACGACTTCTGCTTCTGGCTCGACGCGTCGCGCCTCTGTTGACGCTGCTGATCAGAATCGTTCGGGGCAGGTCGGAGAACGCTGACCCTGCGCTGCTCCCTCTTCTGTTCCTTCTTTCCAGAAGGACGGCTCGAACAAGACGCTTTTTCCGAGCACCCCTGACTTTGGTCTCGCTTGTCCAGCCCCGGCTTGGTCTCGGAGTTCCACGGGTGGCGGCCAGGACGACCCACTTCCTGCTCCGCCTCCCTATCCACTGACTTCTCCGCGCTGCTTTTATTGAGTTGGATGGACTTCTGCGACGACGTCACCATGCTGGCCTTGTCCTTGTCCCCCAGGAAGCAGACGTCAGAAGCTTGACCGACCTCCTCTCTTTCTTTGGCGGGATCGCGATCCCCTCCAACTTCCAGCGCTTCAGGTTTGGAGTCGGCGTTGTGCGGAACGGCGTCGGCAGTCCCGTCGGCACAAAGACCCTGGTCGTCGGTTAAATCGGACTCTTCCTCTTCAACCTTTCCTTTCTGACCCACCGTCCCTGCCGCCACCTGACGCGTTAGAGCTCCGCTCGGTGCAACCGCTCTTTCCTCCCTGGACACAAGGTCTTTTTCTCGCGGCTTCGGGTCACCCTCGTACTTGAACCAGTGAGGAAATGTCGCTGCCAGGTACTTCCAGTCTGTGACCTTTACTTCTACCGTTCGCCTTTGAGACTGAACTTCCTGCCTCAACATTTCGATCTCGAGCCTTTTCTGCGCTAATTCACGAGCCCGCTCCATCCTGGCCTTCTCCCGTTCACGGTCCCGCTCTTCTCGCTCCTGCTTTTCAGCCTTCGCTCTCTCGTCCCGCTCCCGAATCAGTTCCCAAGCCTCCTGAAGCTCTACGTCAGACACTTCCTCCTTACAAAGGAGCTCCATGATCGACTTCATTTCCGCCTGCCCAACGCTTATGCCAAGCTCCTCGCATACCTCCACCAACTCAGGAATACGTAGCCTACTGACATCCATGATCCCGATTGTCGCAATCTCCCTCCCCTATCTAACTCAGTCAGCTTGAACTTCGCTTTTTCTGAGCCAAAAGGGCAGCCTTCCACTCGCGTACCTAACACTGAGTAGAAGGTCTGGCAAATCAAGGGAAAATTGCAAAGCACTCACCCGTACCAGGAATCATGAGCAGGCACGTCATCCCGCCGCTGCCAACCAGTTGTTGCGACCGAGGAGTTCCCCAGGAAGACTCAGGCAGGGCCAGGCCAGGACAGGAACCGCAGGCCGACTCCAGGCAGGAACATCAGGAGACGGGAGGGTGTCTCACGATAAACTCTGTTTAATTCAGGCACGTATCCAGGGGGGGGGGGGGGGGGGGCCCATGGGGCCCGGGCCCCCCCCCCCCCCCCCGAAATCTTCCATTTTGCTGGGACCTCCTCTCCCCCCTCCCCCTCATACAGCATTTGTCATGGGCGGCCCCCCCCCCCCCCCCTTCGAAACAAAATCCTGGCTACGTGCCTGGTTTAATTACATATGTACAGAAGTTTCTACATCGTCCGAGAGCACCCTTTGCGACCTCTCGGTTGCTCTTTTTATAGGGTCGCTGTAGGTGCTCCAGCGGTTGGCAGCCAATGGTGGCCGAACTGCCAACGAACGTCATGCACAGGCCCCGCCCCCACTCATCCCCTCGAGCACGCACGCACACACGCACACACTGCAGTGGCGGACGGGCTTCGCGTTCCGGCGCCGAGGAACTCTCGCCCTCGATAAGCCGCGCCAGAAGTCGGTGACAAAGGGTCCGCTGTCAGCCCGTGAGACGTTGACCTTGATGATGATCCCCTCATTAGGCGGCGTCGTGGCTCAGGAAAGGTTTTGCGGGATAATCCGCAAGAGGCGCCAGACGAATTCTCGAACCGAACGAACTCGCCCGGAAGTCCCGCCGCCGCCGTGGTTACCCGGAATCTTCTCCCGGCAAAGCACCTGGTTCCTGGGTCGACTGACCCCCGTCTCGGGCCAGCGCAATTACAGCCAGAAAGAAGAGCTCAGCTCAGCTCACAGGTGTGGCGACGTCAACACGGCGTCGGGCGACGCTTTCTGTCAACAACGGCTCAGACGACCGGTCGCCGACCCTCAAGGGGAAGGCCAAACCCCGCCGGGTGGTCAAGAAGGGGGGCGAAGGAAAAGACGTGGCCTTGGTCAAGGCCCATCGCAACACAGTGTACAAAGATTTTTTTTTTGTATGTATGTGTGTACAGTGTATGTGTGTGTAGCGGGTACAGTGAGCCTCTATGGCAATAGCCTTTTCGCTGTCACCCGGGTTTTAGAAACCGAATAAAGCATTATTATTATTAGTTAAACAGTCGCGCTAATAATCGTACCAGAATCGACTGGGGCGACGCCCCGAGAGTTGCGGGAGAAGCCAGGAGAAGCGGAGCTCACGTGACCGTTGCAATATTGGTGCAGCCTAGTCATAAAAAGTTTAAACGATGTTGTGGCCAACGTAAAACTCCCTAATAGGGAGTTTTAGTAGACCGTGTTTCCCCCTCCGCTAGCCCTCTGCTACGAAGAAACCGCCACTGCGCCTGCGCGCCGCTGGCCTTGGCTGTAGAGTTCCGAGTAGCGGAGGGGCTTAGCGGAGCGGGAAACACGGCCTACTAAAACTCGTGTGAGACGCTCCGTCCGGTACTAAAATACGTGTGAGACGCTCCGTCCGGTAGGTTTTATCAGATTGAAGGCTAGACGAAGGCTAGCTACGGTCACGTGATGTGGTCACGTTGGCCTGATAAGTGAGGAGGGTAAGAAGGAAAATGAGAAAGAGGCGAGGCGTCAAGGCAGCGTGGCTTGTGGAGGCTACGCGGTTGACTTCATGCCCTCTCCTACCCTTCTCTTCTCCTTGTGCGGGGCCAAGAAGCGCGACGTCACAAGAGACGCGTCAGCAATTGGTCGAAACGAAAGACGTGCCCTCGGTCACGTTTTGGTTCGCGATTTTTAGGAATACTGTTCTAATTTCCGCTTGAATAACCATGAAAAGTATAAATCGGACCGAAAATGACTATAAACTGTAAATAAAACAGCATAATAAGGCAGCATAAACCATAATATCTTACTTAAAGGGGCAGTGCAACGATTTTCAGACTTTGGCCAATTAACTGCGGAAATTAATCTGCGTCACCTATGGAACGAAAAACCGAAAATCGCATTTTCTTGCGAGCGCTAGTTCTTATTTAAAAAAAAAAAAAAAAAAAAAATGAAACAAATCGAAGGTCGAAATGCCTCAACTCTCCACGCCGACTTTCGAGTGACGTACTCTGGGGGTTCACGTGGCTTCCCCTTGGGCCCTCTCTTCAGAGACCCTAGCCGCTTCCTCCGCGATTGTCGACTTTCAAAGGATTAGCCTCGTCGAAGGTCGCGGCGTGCGATGGACACAAAGGACGGTTCGCCATGGGGCTGACGGCGAGTGTAGCAGCGGAGGGAGACAGGGTTTGTTGACTTCCGCGTACCCCCAGAGACGCCGTCATTTTAGTTCCCGTAGCCGCCACAGGCGGCTGCAGATCGGCAAATAATTCGTTTTTGCCTTGCGATTACGCAGCAGAATAGCAGTTTTTCGGGGAAAGGTGACGCGTTTTAGGTCACTTGGGCTTGTATAAACAATATAAAAATGCAAGCTGGGAATTTTTTCAACATTAAAACCGTTGCACTGCCCCTTTAAAAATTTGAGCTTTATGGCATCCGCGGGTTACCTTTAGATCGTCTACGCTCCTACTTGCGACACCGTTGCCAATATGTTTCTATTGACCAATTTTCTCCTGGCGTTAAAGGGGCCCACCAACAATTTTTTGACTGGTTTAAAGTTCGCGCTGAAACGGAGCTCCATGAAAGCAGGAACACCGAGGAAAAAAAATATTACAGAAATTCGCAATATTTTGTGAGTTATTAGCAAATGAAATTTTGCAGAAAAAAAGTTTAAATAAGCAAAACATTGCGCTTCATGACGTAAAATGAAACAGTTTAGCGATTGGAGCAAAGCGGTTGGCCAATTGGACGCGAGTTTGGTTGATAGCCCGTCGGCCCGGTCGGCCATTAGGCCTCGCTGCAACCATCGTAGCTTTGGAATCGGGTTGCCATCATCGATGAATTTACCGGGCTCATCGGATTTTGAGCGCCGAATTCTTAAAAAGGAGTGCGGAGCTGGGCGTCGCGCCGTACGAGGACACACCACGCAAGCGCCGCGACGAGTCCGCTTCGACAGCCGCGGAAGCCTCGTCTCCCGCAACTCCGCCACCGGAGCTGACCGGAGCCACCTCGGCGAGTAGGAGGTACTCCGCCGCTGGGAGGCGCGCATGAGCGGCGAGGCGTTGTTTTCGCCCTTTTTGAACTTTACTTTGCAACTTTATTAGCTCTATAAAAACGACTTTTTAGAGAAATAATGACGGTTAACGTGTGATATACTTTATTCCGCTTCAAAATTTCTGGGACGGCTCTCGCCAATCACGAAACCCAGCGAATGTGACGTAAGTGAAAGGGAGCGCCGTTATGCGCGCGCATTCGGCACCTCGCGGCGCCACCGTCGGAGGAGGTGTTTCCGAGTTGTCAAATTAAAATATGATGCGCTAATATTTTTAAACTCTTTCGTTGTCCACTGGGTTTCCGGGACCACTAGCGTGAAGAAACCGCAAAAAAAGTAGACGCTCAAATACTGTTGGAGGGCCCCTTTAAACCTATTCACTCAGGCGTCCCACAGGGGAGCATTCTTGGACCGTTTCTTTTTAATATGTACATTAATGACATTGTAAACATCAGTCCTGCAAAATTTGTCATATATGCTGACGACAGTAGCCTATTCTTTTCTTCAGATAATAGCGATGATCTTGTCACAATCGTCAATGACATTTTGTCCAAACTTGGGGCATGGGCAAAAGATCACTGCTTAAAAATTAATACTGATAAAACTAAAGCTATCATTTTTCGACCGAAGAATAAGTGTGTAACTAACGAGAAGCATTGTGCTTGACTCTACGCCAATTTAAATCGTCAGTAATTTTAAAAGTCTTGGAGGCATATTTTCGGAACATATGTTGTGGGACAGTCACATTAACGACTTACTTGCAAAATTATCAACCATCACAGGTCTGACATTCCGTAACGGCAAAACACTCCCAGTCAGTGTGAAGCTATTAATTTACAATTCTTAATTCCATTCTCATCTGAGTTACTGCAACCTCGTCTGGGGTATATAACACCACATTCACAAACCTGAAAAATTATTTTTACAGCAGAAAAAATGTTTAGAATAATATGCAACCTGCCTTATGATTTCCATACAGGCAGTCTGTTTAAGAAGTTTAGCCTATTAAAAATTCATAGCCTTTATGAATACAGATTGATTCTGAGTTTAAAATCAGAAAAAAGGAAACATTATAAATCGTTGTCAACTCTAGCGGCATTGACACCAAATCTACACGTTCACTTAACTAGTGCCACTAAATAAGCTACGCTTCAGAGTAACGACACTTGGCCATATTGTGGCTTAAAATCATGGTTGCCAGTTATCTGAAGCTTTATCTGAAATCACAGGAAACACTTTTCCCTCCTCCACAAATGTTTAAAAAGTTCGCGACAAAGCAAAGCAATATTACACGAGATTCCTAGCACCGAATCTAATGCTGGGGAAGTCGCACTTTTGAATCATCACGATCGGCAGTTGCGTCTGCTCTGCACAAGCCCCAATATGGCGGCGCCCACAACAATGTCGGGGGACGGAGTGCCGATACTCCAAGCGCAGCTGATTTAGTGGCTCTACACTTAACTAGACACATGGAGTATTGGAAGGTTGTCTACTGTTCTACTAACTATGGTACGCAAATGTTGCGATATACCATACCAAAACTGTTAAAGTTCCTTCTAGAAAAAGAAATTTGCATTGACACTATCTCCTCCAAGGCTTTCCGTTCTCTTTAGCTGTAGCAGTGATTTACCTCCCCCACTCAAATGAATCTTTAAATCTGTTTATGCTATATAGAATGCACTCTTTTGTGTTTTTCGGGTTTCTGTCTGCAACGACTGTGCATGCCATCTGTTTATGTGATTAATAGCTAGCTGTTTTGTAATATCGTGCACATTTTTGCTGCAATGCCAATGTACGGGGCCGAGGGCTGGTCAAGCCTCCTTTGAGGCTTTTACCCTTTGCTCCGCCATGCTTCATGGAAAATGAACTATTATTATTATTATTATTATTAATTGATTTTCGCTTTGCTACGCTGGACGCGAAACGGGCAACGAGCAACTATGGGCAAACAAAATAAAATAAAAAAGAACACGCGGGAGGCGTTTGGTTTTGGTTTCAGATGTCGGTGTCGTGTTTACTTTGGGAACACGGTACTCGAAGGATTCTGGAAAATGGTAGTCATGCCAAATTTGTGCGCTATAGATGGCTGTTCTAACGGCCGACTGAAGACCAGTACTCGTTCGGGCGGCGCTAGTTTTCACGTGTGGGTTGCTGTTCGTGTTCTTTGACGACGAAAAGAGAGGACGTCCGACTTTGGTGAAAACCAAAAATGGTGTTGTTTATTTGCTCCTTCTTGGGGAGCGTCCCCCGCGGAGTAACCGGTTCCCGGAACGGCTTGGTCACTGCCGCTGTCTCCTCGGCATCTCCCCCGCGTCCCTGTACTTCGGCAACGCGCCGCTCTCGTCTCGCCCGCGCGAATGTTGCTCAGTGCTTCAGAGCCTGCGGGCCGCTCGTTGCCGGCTGGGCGGTCTCCGTCGGGTGATGTTGGAGGCCGCCACACACGTACTCCCGTTCCGTTGGTGTTAGGTCACTGAACGGAAGCTCGAACTCGCTCGCGAGAGCGGCATTGTCGTCCATGTTGACAGATTCGGCGAAACGACCGCGCCACCGCGCTGCTATAATCCACCGCGGCAACCAGAGTCTCGATCTCCAAAATACTACCGATACCGACTATTCAAACTTGACGTCACTCCCTACGTCACCTCCGTTTTCGGAGGCCCAGAAATGAAAATGGAGATAGTTCAGTTTCAGTTTCTTGAATTCTTTCGTAGGCACAGCACAGAAATACGCGTTACAAACGTCTACAAAAAATTAGGCAGCGTGCTAGGTTCCCAAAAAGCCTAAAAACACCATTTAAAAAAATTAAATAAGATTGTCTTCATTGTCCTTAACTCTCTGTTGGGCTACGTATGCTCGGCGGGCCTTTCTCAATTTATTTAACCCCCTCTCATTCCCCTACCCTAATCACCCATTTCTCTATCCGTATCAAGGCTAGATGATATTTATCAAGAGGCCTTGACATAACCCTTTCATCAATAGAAAACGTTTGACCACCACCAGCCATATCATCTGTTGTTGTTGCTGTTTTCACGAGCTTACACGTACGCCGACTCGCGGCACAAGTCCTTTGCCTGATACGCCGAGATCAGTTTTGCCGGCCTATGGGAGATTTCGGTTTGCCGCACCACACAAAAAATAGGACCAATGATAGGCGATGAGTGTGTGACGTAGTGATGCCATGGCAACGTGGTGCATCTTAATTGCTGGCGCGCGACGAGCTTTCACCTTCAATTTTAGAGTTACCGCGGCCGATGCCACGATCTATGCAGCCAATCTAGTGGTGCCACGTAACCTCGCGCTCCACGAGACCCTCGGTCACACCGAGGAGCCACACGCCCTCAGTAAAGCCCCTTGACATGGGTGTACCGACCCGGGGGGGGGGGGGGGGGAGGAGGGGGCAAGTGGGGCGCTCGCCCCCCCCCCCCTAGTTTTCAGAGAGTGTGTGGGGGGGGGGGGGGCAAGGCATGTGTTTTGCCCCCCCCCCCCCCCCCATGAAACAGCCGCCACTGGGCAGGGCAAACAGAGGCCGGCGGCGCCCAAGGGATACCAAGGGCATCGCCCCCCCCCCCCCGCACTGGGGGTCTGGTTTGCCCCCCCCCCCCCCCCACACACACACACATAAACTCAAAAACAAGTTGGTACGCCACTGCCCCTTGATGTGTTTGACATCAAATACGCAAATGCACAAGCCCGTGTGACACATGGAAGCAACGGTGGCACAACACTAAAATGAGCGGCTATGGAGCGGCCGCTGAAAGGAAACTCCGGTGGGGCTCTCGCTCGTGGTCTCCTCGCCAATAGTGGTTGTCGGTCTTTATAAGAAATGCCGAGTGTGAGTTTTACCGAGGGATTTTTAGCTCACAACGCTGCTTTGGCTTTCCTGGCTTCTATCGGCCGCTTCCCATCTCGGCCATTTTCTGGCCCATCTTATGTTTGCAAAAAAAAAAAAAACAGAAAAAAAAAAACAACATGCGTGGCGTATCTCAGCGCAAGAGTAACGTGCGTTGCTTTTTATCGGTAACATTAACGGTAACGCGTTCCTTTTATTTTGAGGTAACGTAGGTCGGTAACGTGTGCCAATATTTTGCAAGAAACGAGTAACGTATTTCGTTACTTTTTTCGGTAACACAACACTGATTCAGACACATTCTCTAGACGGCCAAAACTTCTTCCAGTTATCCGGCAAAACCGATCTCGCCCATGTCCGGTGTCAAGGTATATATACCTTCAGGGCGAAGCCATCTTGAATGTCGTCACGTCTTAAGCATGCGGTAAAACACCGCTCTGATCTCTCCACGCCGCTGGAAGGTGTTTACGAAAATGCATGATTGCCACACATTCTCGTTTTGCGTCTCCTATATTTTCTCGCATATTCCAGATTGAAATGTTTTATTTTTTCGTCCCGCATACCAGATACGGAACTCACGTGACTGAGAACGAGTGTATACGGCACGTGCACCATTCGCTTGGCACATTAATGTAGCACAACTTTCCCTGGCTATGACGTGAACGCTACAGGCGCCCCTGCAGTCGCGCAGCTTTGTACACGCGCGCTCGGCACCTCTTCAGAAATGCGCCTCAGCACGCTTGCTTTGCACGCGAGCAATAAACGTGAAATAAAAATACGAATTACAAAAAAAAAAATCCGAAAGGAAACCACTGTTAGCGTATTGTCAAAACGCTAAATGTGGTGCAATGTTTCTTTTTTACGCTTTATTAGCGCCAATGAGCAGATGCTGAAAGATGCTCATAACCCGTTTCTATGTTTACAAAATCCCAGCCCAGACTGCTATGATTTTTCGTCGTTTCGAAAAGTGAGCACTGCACCCGACATACGCACGAACGCTGAGGATCGCACCGGCCAGAAGCTCTTTGTTTACAAAATGGTGAGCTGTGCAGATCGCACTGCTCAACATGCGATCTTCACAGCTCAGTACGCACGTGTTCGTCAATTCCGAAAGCGAGCAAAGCACGCGCCGTACGCACAAGCGCTGAAAATGACACCACGGTCAGAAGCTCTTTTCTACCTACGACCGTGACTCTGACGAGAGGGTCGCGTCTAAAGGCTGAACTCAATGGAGCAAAAATTAACAGCAAAATTCGCGCTGCAGACTTTTATTACAACACGCCGCTGCGTATTCGTCGGAAACCAAATTAGATGTGACAAACAAGCGATGAACGCCGCCAAAGAAAAATATACATGATGTCAAGGCGTCAGTTGCGTAAGCGACGTCGCCTGTATACAAATGACGCACTTGCAAACGCTCCGAGTGCAAACCAACGCGCAACAACATCAGCAAATATATGGTGTTGACAAAATACGTTCGAATGGTTCGAACGTGGTTCCAACTCCGGAGCCATTTTTTTTTACTATATTTTGCTCGTGCCCCGGCCGGTAGTAGCGGATGCAGGGCAAACGAAATCTAGTTACAGGTCAAGAAGGTAGCGGCAAATGCCCCTCAAAGGGATTCATATATCCCTCCGCCACCTCCGCATTCAATAGCGTCCCATCGTTTCCGTGACGTCGTGGCCAACGCGGGAGGGGGTTTTGCCTTCTTGTCTGCTTTATCTTTCGACTTTGACTTAGCGTTGTGGAAGCCACGAGAGGGAGATTAGAAGTTTCCCCCTCCGATGGAAACAAATACGGCTTTGGGGGGTTAGGTTCCCCCTCCGATGGATACAAAGGTCAGGGGCTCGGTTCCCTCACCGATGAATACAAAGGTCGCTTTCTTACGAAGGGCATCACTCTGTAGCCATTATCTATTCATTGAAGCGGAACAAGGTGCGTTTCCAGAGAACTCTTCTTTCGACTGCGAATGCATTTGAAACGGGCGCATCACGCTTATGGGAGGAGCTTCTCCTACCTTCTTGACTTGTAACCGACTTAAGGAGTATTCACTGGGCGCCATATTTGTGGGTGATGTCTAGAGCGCATGCTCTGAACGAGCCCACATTAATAGGCTGCTAAGACCGGCAATCTTGAGGGTGCGAAATGCACGTTACAAAAGAACTGTGGAAGCTCGCCATCAGCACGCGCTCAGCAGTCATGCACACAGCTATGGCCGCCAGTGAATAGTTCCTATAGATCGGCGGCGAATAGCCTGTGGCCACGGTGTAAAATAATACTCTTCAGGTGAGGAGAGCGCGCTCCTCGCGACGTGCCGATAAAGTTCGCTTTTCTCTCTCTTTCGTTCTCTCACTATGGTTTCAAGCGGTGCCGGCAGATGACTCGTCGACCCGTGGGTGGGCACGGTGCAAGATGCAGGAGGCGTTGGCAAGAGGCAGGCAGCAGCGCACAAGACGGCTCGTGCCGCCTCATGCTCCACACGCGCAGAGCTCCAGCGAGGTTGTTGCACGTGCAGAAAGACCAATGGCAACGAGATAATTTATTTCGCTCTCACACAGTTTCGCCGCTAGGCCACCGGCGACACTGCCAGCCGCGGGCACGGTGGCCGGAAGATGACGGGCTCACCGTCATCTTCCGGCTCCGTTGACAGCATTGGCAATCTGCTGAGGGCGTCCGAGTTCAGCAACTGCTTTCCTGGCACGTAGTGCAACTTGTAACGGTAGCCACCCAGGTAAAGCGCCCAGCGTTGAATCCGGGCGGCGGCCATTGCCGGAGTCTGGCAGTCAGCTCTCAGGAGGCCCAGGAGTGGCTGGTGGTCGGTAACCAAGGTAAACTCTCGACCTAGGAGATAATCCCGAAACTTTGTCACGCCAAACACGAGTGCGAGGGCCTCTCGTTCAAGCTAAGAATAGTTCCGTTCTGCTTATCTTAAGGTGGAACCCCATGGGCTTGTGAACGTTGCCCGAAGTGTGGAACAGGTCTGCTCCCACGCCATACGGCGATGCGTCGCATTCTAGCTTTAGCTCCTTAGACGGGTCGAAATGCACAAGAACCTTGGCTTCCTTAAGGCATTGCTTGGCCCTGTTGAAAGCGATTTCCTGTGGTTGTTTCCACTACCATCGTGAATTTTTCTCCAATAGTAGATATAGCGGGGCGAGGAGGGTTGACATGCTTGGCAGAAACTTAGCATAAAACGTTAACATTCCCGGGAACGAACGGAGCTCACTTATGTTACGTGGGCTGGGTGCCTGTGTGATTGCGTCCACGTTTTTCTCAGTCGGGTGAAGGCCTTGCTTGTCTATGCGGTGACCGAGATAAAGCGCGAAACAGATGTACGACGAAACCGTCTGATCCGACGTCCGATCAGGCGATACGACGGTCGGAGGCGAGGGTTTTCAACGCTCTCCAGTGCTACGAAAACCCTCGCCCCCCAAGGTCATTCCGGCAGTCCGCACGTCGGATCGGACGGTTCCGTGGTACATGTCGGCCGGTTGACGAAAAGTGCACTTGTCATACCTCAGTTTAACGCCGTGTTCGTGAAACCGCGACAGCACGCTTTTCAGCCGCTCCCCGTCCTTTTTTTTCAGGCACGAGCACGTCGTCAAGATAGGCACACCCGGCAAGCCCGCAAGTACCACGTCCATTTTTCTTTGAAAAATTGCCGGGGCAGAGGCAATGCCAAACGGAAGCCTATTATAACAAAACAAGCCCCTGTGAGTGTTGATAACACAAAGCTTCCGCGCGGCTTCATCTAATGGCACCTGATTATACGCGTCTCGTAAGTCCAAGGTGCTGAAACTTTCGCCACCATTTAAGCATGTAAAAATATCCTCAATAACAGGCAGCGCGGATATTGTTCAACTGCACAGGCGGGGTTCAATGTGGATTTGAAATCACAAATTTGTACATTGCCGTCTTTCTTAAAGGGGTACGGAAAGAAAAATTGAAATGTTCAAATTTCGTTCGGAAATGAGTCAAGCATGACGGATAATAACCGTAAATGATAATCGCACGTTTGTATTTTGAACGATTGGCTATATTTTTCGTTCCAAACGGTGCACTCGAGCAAGCGCTCGAAGAGAAGCGAGTGGAGAGCCCGATGCGTCATGGGAAGTCAGGCGCAAACAAAAACAGAAAGAAAAGATTTCCCGCGCTCGTGGAGTAGCAAGGCAGGCGTGCTTATGAGCTTTGCCCTTGGTGGCGTTGTCAGCGTTGTGGTGGTGTCAATAGCGTCAGCGCGTTACAACCGAGCCGTTCGAAGTACCCGTGGGGTGACGAGCGTGTGGCTGGCCCAAGGAGCACGTAGCTTCCACAACACTGTCAGCTTAGGGCTGAACGGCGTGGGGAAAGCAACTTTTGTTCGAGTTTTGAGGGACGGGCTAATCTTCTAGGGGGAGAATGGCTGTTTCCGGTTGCTCGAACGAGGGTCGGAGTAAGAGGGGAGTCCTTCCTTTCCGTCTTCTTGGACCGTTTGGTACAATGCGCGATTTGTGAGTTGAGCTAGGAGAAAAGCTAAAAAAGGAAAATGTTGAAATTCCAAAAGGCGGCGCTGCTCCGAAGGAATCTGCTACGTCACGACTACGTAGCAGATTCCACAACGTTGCTAGACTACCTCCCAAATAGGCTCCGCATGCATCCACCAGGTGCACATTGAAAAATCGTTTATTTAGCTTTAAAATTAGTTTTCTTGTGCTTTTCAACGGAAGACTGGTGTTTTTGAGGTTAGGGTGCAACATGCAACACATTAAAGCTAAAAAATGAACGCTGAAATTTCGTTTCCCTACCCCTTTAAGTACTGGGACTATGGGGGTTGCCCATTCCGAGTGTTTTACCGGTGATAGCACACCGAGAGATACAAGCCGGTCAAGCTCTAACGACACCTTATCGCGAAGCGCATAAGGGATGGTTCTCGCCTTACAGAACTTGGGGGAAACTCCGTCCTTCAGTTGCAGGCTGGCTGGAGGTCCCTTGATTACGCCCAGGTCCCTGGAGAAGACATCCTGGTAGTCACTGAAGATGTTGACTGATGAGCTGCATTTTGGGTTTGGCGCTGCAGAGTTGTGTCCGGCCCCCTGCAGAATCGACATCCCGGCATCCCTCAGCTTGGGAAGCAGGTCCCGGCCGCATAGGCTTGGTCCCGAACAGTCCAGCAAAGTCAGGGAGCAATCGACGTCCACGCCTTTGTAGCACACACGGAGTTGAAGCTCACCCAGCACTGGAATACGACCTGTGTAACATGACAGCTGAACATGTGACGGCTTCAAGCACGGCCACACCTTGCGATGTTTCTCAAAAATTTGCCGTGATATGACACAAACAGGAGATCCGGTGTCGACTTCCATTGGTAGTTCTACTCCCCTCCGGCCATGGGCTGGTGAACCTACCGCCAAGCCTCCTTTCCCTCACGAAATGCTCACCCTCTCCTCCTCTCCACGATTCTCCCGCGCTTCCGTTTCGACGCTAGCGCCGCCTGGCACCTTCTCTGTGAGACGGCTCGGCTGGTTGCCGCTGGAAATGCTGCGAGATTGCGTGTTTCTTGTTTGTTTTTAGCTTGCGCGGTTTTGGTTTCTCCAGGATTTAAGTCTGCGATCTCGACGCTATATTTACCTCTGAGTATGTCTTGTTATTGCCTCACGTTTAGCGTGAGCACGTCTTCGGGTGCGCGTCAGATTCCGCTGTTTTGCGTATGCTCGGATCGTTTAGTTGTTCGGGGTCGTATGCTATGTTTCGCTGTATGAACATTTATTCAACAAATTTGAACTTGTTAACAGATATTCATAACATCATTCCTCCGAGGTCTGACATTTAAGCGATAGGGCGAAGGTGATCAGAGGCAATTAGTGCGCGCTCCTCAAGTTGGAATGCGAGGCGCAGTCCAACTAGCGCGACGTTTCAAAGCCGCGTTCTCGCGCTGTGAACAGAGAATGGCCTTGTTGCTGATTGTTTATACGTTTCAAGTAAGGGACCAGCGAAGTGAAAGCTTGCTAAACCCTGTGCCTCCCTGGCTCGCATGCGAGCTGGTGCAGTGCGGGCACCGTTTTTTCAGGCTGCGTGCTCGCGAGCTCGTAGCTTTTGCCTCACGCGCAGGTACGGCGAAATGAAGTATAGTTGTCCAGAAAGAGCCTACATCAGGTATCAGAGCGCTGAAACGTCTGCAGCAACCACCATTGCGTGCCGTAACGAAACGCAAAATACAGATTTTATTTTGTAAACTCGTCCGAGTAGGATACTGAAGGCTGATGACTTGAGCTTGCTATTAATCGCGTAATTATACATACCAAAGGGGTTATGAGGATTTTTAACCATTAGTATTATCGTAAATGGATTCTCCAGTATACTGGTAAATGATGTGAGCGCAAACCTGAGGGACGGAATTTGATCATTCACGAAGTGGAAGCTCCTCTTCCACTTTAGTTGTGCGAACGTTGGAGAGGAGGCGATTTCCTCTCCACTGTTCGCTCCGCTGAAGTGGAAAGGGGAGCTTCTACTTGGTTCTTGACCTGTCACCGACTGGAGTCTCGAATTGCAAGATTGACATAGCTTTAGATATGCTATACATGTAAACAATACAGTGCCCTATTGCACATGCTACAGGGCAGACATTGAAGCAGTCCATCGGAAAATTCAATGCGTATCAACGCCAACGAGAACTGGCGCTCAACGGGCCAGTGTGCTAGATCTTCTCTTTACGAACCAAAATACTCTCATGTCTTCTGTATCGGTTTTGCCAGGAATCAGCGATCACGACGTTGTTATTGGTAATCTGAGATGCCCTCAGGCTAGAATTTCTAAATTTGTTCCTAGGAAGGTTTACTTTTATGACCGGGGAAATTACTCTAGCCTGACGGATCAGATATTTTCGTTTGTTCGTCAACTTGAGGAACTCAGTTTGTCTTTAGATATCGACGCTCTTTGGAATACGTTTTCATCTAAGCTGAAACATTTAATTGACGTTTACGTACCATCAAAAATACTGCGATCAAGGCAACGCAATGACAAGCCCTGGATGAACGGAGAGCTACGGGCCGTCATAAAGAAAAAAAGGCGAGTTTATTTAAGATATCGTAAAAACCAAACCACTGATTGTCTTAGGCAGCTAAAACAATTAAATAGTATCTACAAACAGCGGTTAAAAGCGGCGAAACAATGTTTCCATACTTCTCTCGAACAGCGTTTAAAAACAAATCCCAAAGCTGTATGGAAATATATCAGGAGTAACAAAAAAGAAGATGCTGGCATACCGCCAATTGATAGAAATGGCACATTAGTGTCTGATGACAGTGAGAAAGCAGCATGCTTCAATAACTACTTCCAATCAGTTTTTTCCGAACCAATCACCGATGTGCCCCAGCTGTTCCTGGCTGAATCGCTATCTCCAATGGCGGATTTAGAAATAAATGCTGACGGAATTCGAAGCCTCCTTCTTAACTTGAACACGAATAAGGCTACTGGCCCTGATAAAATCCCTAATCGCGTCTTGAAAGAGTGCGCTGACGCTGTTTCTTGTTGTCTCTTTATTCTGTTTACAAAGTCTTTGTCATCCTCTAAGCTGCCGGTAGAGTGGAAGGTAGCTAGCGTCGTGCATGTACATAAAAGTGCATTAAAGATGAAAGCAGATAACTACCGACCCATTTCTCTCTTACCCGCATGCTCGAAACAGCTGGAGCACATAGTATATAGCACTTTAGTCAATCATTTGAACGCGAACAACTATTTTTCTCCCTCCCAGCATGGGTTTAGGAACGGCTTCTCATGCGAAACGCAGCTATTGGAATTTTTTCATGATGTGGCATCCTCATATGATAGAGGTTTCCAGGTGGACTGTGTTTTTCTTGACTTCAAGAAAGCATTTGATTCTGTTTCACACGAACTAATGTTATTAAAATTATCCTCATTAAATATTCCAGACAACATATTACTATGGCTAAAAGACTACTTTACTCACCGAAAACAATGTGTTGTCGTAAACGGTAAAAACTCTACATATGTGGACGTCACTTCTGGGGTCCCGCAAGGTTCGGTTTTAGGCCCCCTTTTATTTCTTGTTTTTATTAACGACATCACCGAGGGCATAGAGTCAAGTATTCGTCTTTACGCCGACGACTGCGTGGTATACCGTTCTGTTCAAGATTCTAAAGACAGCGCTTCACTGCAACAAGATATAGACCGCATTTCTGACTGGTGCGAAAGATGGCATATGCATCTAAACATTAATAAATGCCATCATGTGCGTTTCACGAAAAAAAAATAAACCGTTACTTTCTTCATACAGCTTAAACGGCACTACACTGACCGTCACTCCTGAAGTAAAATATCTTGGTATAAATTTTACAGAACAGTTATCTTGGCAGTCTCATATTAATAGAATAACCGCCAAAGCGACTGGTATGTTGTATTTCCTAGGACGCAACTTTAGAAACTGCCCTCCCAAAGTTAAGGAGACACTCTATTTAACTAATGTAAGGCCCATTCTCGAATATGCCTGTGTACTGTGGGACCCGCAGACACAGTACCTTTGTGATAACCTTGAAAGAGTTCAAAACCGGGCAGCGAGGTTTGTGACCGGAAATTATGATTACACTATAAGCTCGAATCACCTAAAAGACTATCTTGGATGGAAACCGCTAAAATGCCGGAGATTCGCCCTACGCTTAAAACTATTTCATAATATATTTAATAACAAAACAGGCATAAACAAGGAATCATTTCTTCAATCACCTCACTTTATATCACGAAGGGTGGATCATCAAAATAAGGTTCGCGAATTTTCATGCCGAACTAATATTTTCAAACACTCCTTTTTTCCTCTTACTACTCATCAATGGAACTGCCTGCCCGAGTCGCATGTCCTAATATCATCAAACGCTGCATTTTTTTCCAAACTTATTGAAGAGTACTTGTAACTTGTCGTCTGATTGTGTCAAGTGTGCTATTTATGTATAAAAATGTTATATTGTACTGTTCCTACATTTTTGTAAATTTTTGATCGTTACCTTGATTTTGTGTTATTTTTTCCTCACTGTAATCCCCCCCCCCCCCCCCTTCTGTAATGCCTCCGGGCGCTGAAGGGTATATTGAATAAATAAATTGAATAAATAAAAAAACCACGAGTCATTTATTAGCATTATATGCATTTCGACAGAGAACGAGGAAGACATCTAACACACAAACAGTGTTCTATCACCTGATTTGGCTCGCCGCCACTAGCATACCGACACTCCCACATTTCGGACTATGCATGCGAAAAATCGGTTTTCGTTCTTTATTGATTTTTAAGACACCAGTGTAATTTCAGTTAATTGTCTCGTGCGAAAGCTAGAAGTGGCGACAAACGGAGCAAGAAAATAAGACAGCAATACTCAAAACAGACGAGATTTCGAATTATACTTACTATGCACGCGCGCATACTCACGACGTGAAAGCGGCCTTCAGACCACGGTGCTTCAAACCAACCTCGCACCGTATCATGGGGTAGTATTGGGATATATAGTAAACAATACTCTGGTAGCAACTTACGTCACACAGCCTGGACGTGGCTTGGAACCTTCGGACTCGCGACAGCCAAATCGTCTCTTCTTGTTCCGTTCCCCACGTGGAACCCACAACACCTTTTGCCACGTTTTTCACTTGTTCGAGCAGCCCACAGCGCAACAACCGCGAGACGGGGGGCACGAATGCCGGACGAAAGTCGCAACCCATGGGCCGTTCGCCCAATGAGTGGAGAGGAGGATTTTCACGAGGGGGAGACGGATCTTGTAGAGGGCGAGAAGGTTTCGGCGCAGCAATTTTAGAACCTTCCCTACCGAAGCGAGGAGGAGAGAAGCGACGTCGGAGCGAGGCCGCCTCCCCTTATTCTCAAAATTTCCAGGGGGACAATGACGTCATAGCCCTCGCTTGATCGCGCCCTTCTTTTGCAAATGCACGGCCATCCGTTTGAGATATCGATGTATGAGTGATGTTTTTCAGTCCGAAGCGTCCCGTTCAACGATTCTGCGGCCTTATGTTGCGACATCCAAATTTCGGTTCAGTATCCCTTTAAAGACATATTAGAAGGTGTCTTGTAGCTGTATCTAAGATATCTAGGAGACGTCTTGCAAGACGTTTTGTAGCCCAGAAATCAGGGAGCGTTATCAAGTCTAGAGGGCGGCCGGCTACAGGACGACTCAAGACGTCTTAGGCTATATCACGTCTTGCCAAGACACATACAATACGTCTTGTTCGTCTTGCCAAGATGTCTTTAGACGTCTAATAGACGACTTGGTGTTCAGTGGGAAGCGTCGTGTCGGGTGCGGTATACAAAAAAATAATAATTAAAAAAAAGCTAAAGGGGGTGTGCCGGCCCTTTTTTTTTTTTTTTTTTGATGGCGTCCTAGGCGACCGCCCAGGTCACCCACTCTTAGGGCCGACCCTGGGTGCGGGCCAGGCACGGGCCTTGCATTCAAGTCTACAAGGCGGGCTAAAACGGGCAAAAAAAAGCCGTTACTTTTAGCAATGTTTTTGGCAGCTTGTTCGGGGTGTTGGGGGAGGGACCAGAGTGGGGAGATTCAAATTCTGAAACCATGTGTGTGTGTTTGTACGGTTCAGTGTCTGTGCACCGAAGCTCTTCCAGAGCACCAGCGCCGCCGTCGTAAAGTCGCTAAAGCAGGGTACATATGAGCGAGAGAACGGGCGCCGCGCGGCAGTTTCCATGGCAACTTGCGCGCACGCTGTAACTTTGGCGGCTTGGCATAGGTCACCCAGAGGAAGTAAGTGCTGGTGTAGTGACAGATGGGCCAGTTGGTACATGACTTAATTCTGACAAAATGCTCTGCAAGACAAGGACAGAGCAAGTAAGACAACACGCAGCGCTACTTTCAACTAAATTTTTATTAAAACACTATTTCTATACCCAATGGGGCTTCAGAAGCAAGAATTCAAATTCCTTGTCAGTTCGATGCACTGGGGCACTAATGCATTTGTCATCCCCCTGCATTCTAATGTTAAATGAGTCGAACATCTCTCTCGTGATTTTACTTCTCAGCCAGAAGTTTTGTTTTCTCCACTTCCGGCCGAAAGGGCATCTGTCGCAATGCTCAATTGCCCGAGGGGGAATTGCTCACTGATAGCGCGTGCTCTCTTGCCCTTCTGCCCGTTTGGCCCACGCACTCTTGTTGCTCAGTTGTAAGTTGCGCTTCGTGTTGTCGTACTTGCTTTGTCCTTGTCTTGTGGCGCATTTTGTCAAATTTAAGTGCTGGTGCCCGCACTTGTGGATACGGACTTCTAATTAACTTTTTTTAAGTACACTACTCCAAATTTTATTAATGTTTATGGTTGGATATTGAGGTAACTGCTAACGATAAGTAGAAAACTTTACATAGGATAAAATTCTGCTCAGCAGAGCGCCTGTGCCAAGTCCCGTTCAAAACGCTCATAGCACGAGATTCGAGTCTAAATAGCGGCCATACAAACAATATATTACAATTTCTCTTGGTAGTTCCTGATAGACTAGTTATTACCTAACTCTGAACAAAAAAGAAAAAAAAAAAGAAAAGGTGTGTTTTTTTTAGAAAATCGACTACAAACTTGCTAGTTTTTCGAAATATCCGTTTTTCAGGATCATGTAGCGCATTATATATTTATTGCAAAATATTGGAATTATACTCAAAAGAAAGAGCTTAATTAGAGCTTTACGGTGATGTAAAGATAAAAAAAATGTTGATTAGGTCAGACAGCACAGCTAGCTGAACTTCGTCAAATATGGTCGCAGAGAGGCGGTTTGACAAACAAAAAAAAAAAAACCATTAAGAATGTTATGACCTAGACGCTTAATTAGCATAAAAAAGCCTATGTCGAGAGTGTTCCCAAAAGCTTATATTGATGTAGCGTAAAAAGTAAGGAAAAGGGATGGAATGAAATATGGCACCCCCGATAAGCTGGAAAAACGACAGTTTCCACCTTGCCCGCTTCCACCGTCCGTAACTTGGAAACAAAAACAAAAAAGAAGAAGAAAAATCCGACGAACTTGCCGTTTGCGTCTTCTTTTATTATAGGAATTGCTTTTTCAAAAAAATTAAAAATTAAACATTCGACCCAAAATTTGTGCCTGAGTTGAGATGAAATCACCCATATATATATATATATATATATATATATATCAGTGGCGTCACAAGGGGGCGGACCGCCCCGGGTGCAGCGCTCAGGGGGGTGTGGCGGCGGGCCGCGAGAGCGGGGGTGGGGGGGGGGGGGGGGGTAGTCACGGCGGGCCAGGCGAGAGCGGGGAGGGGGGGGGGGGGGGGGAGGGTGTCGCGGCGGGCTACCGCCCCGGGTGCCGCTGACCCTTGTGACGCCCCTGATATATATATATATATATATATATATATATAAGCTAGGCGAAGCTGCCTAGCTTCGCAGGTTGGTTCGACTAATAATAGAAACAAAAAAAGAAACAAAAAATACAGTGCTTCCTGAGTGAGTAGGGAGCTTTAAGGCCCGTTCACACGATGCATTTTTCTCGCGCATTTAGTGTCGCGAAATGTAGTTTCGCGAAATGGTTGCGCCGTCTGAACGAGTCCGAAAAGGATGCGCGCATCTAAAAAAAGTTGCGCGCACAACTCGCTTCTGGAGCGAGCTTTTGCTGAAACTTTGCCGAGTCCTGTCAATCACTCTGAGGGCGCCACCAATGGCCGCTCAGAAACGCTCTCACGTGGCCTTCGAGGGGGGAGCGAGTTGTTTGAGAAGACCACTGCCGGTGTTGTAGCCGAGCCAAATCCAAAAAAACCGAAACCACGAACATACTGCCGGCGCTTCCGCAAGCACGTCAAGCACCACTGAAGGAAAAGTGAGTAGCATATCGGAAAAAAATCCAGCGATGGACGAAGACAATTAGCGGGAGTTGGCGAGATTAGAATAGTGCTCATAGCGTTGTTGTCGCGACGATACCGCTGGATAAGAGACCATCGAGTAAACTGAAATTAAGTTTGCTTTGTTTACAAGCGAACGTGAAACCATGTGCGCTCTCTGAAACAGTGCACAGTAAAATCGGGGCAGACATGGGCGCCGAGAAGTAACCAGATTGGGCACGTAGCGTTTCTATGAATACCATGTGCATTGATAGCAGCTTTGGCAATGAATTGGCTGCGTACGGGCTCGGCGCTGGCACATGTCTTGCACGTACAGGTTGCCGCCTCAATCGGCTTTGAGCACATGCGAGATCGCTCCAAGTAGTGCAGTATGTGAGAAAAAAAAAAATTAAAGTGAATTGACTGCATAAAATGCGTGTGGAGGAAGGGACCCGAGACGTGTCCTGTTCAGATGGCCGTTTATGGAACACTGACTTTGCGGGTGCCCAAGCCCCGCGTGCGCCCCAATTGTCGGCGCGCTCTTCCTCGTCCTCTATTTCTCAACAATGCGCAAAGCCGGTCCCCAGATAAATAGCGATCTGATTCGGAGCGCCACATTATGGTCAACACCGAAACTATTTTCGCGAGTCTAAAGGCTTATTCACACGATGCATCTTTTCAACGCGCCACAGTTTAGCGAAACCAAGATTTCGCGAAATCGGCCTGTTCACACGCAGAGTTTGACGCGCGAAACCTGTGACGTATTGACTCGCGAGAATTTCGCCAAACCTTGTCATCTGCACCAAGCGTTTCGCATCAAAATTATATAAAGTACTCACAGTGTGAAGAGACAGTCTGTTTTATTAATACCACTCAATGAACTTCGTCAGATTCGGCTCACTGGGTTTACTAGCCCTGCCAAACCCGGGAAAGACCGGTCTATTCACACGATGCATCTTGTTGGCGAATCTTGTGTCGCGAAACTAGGTTTCGGGAAACAGATTCCCCGTCTGAACGCGAAAAACCTAGTTTCGCGACACAAGATTCGCCAACAAGATGCATCGTGTGAATAGACCTTTAAAACGTCATCGTTGTTGCACGTGAAGCGGTACGTGTGAACGAGCACATTTCGCGAAACTTGAGTGTCGCGAAACTGTTGCGCGCCTAAAAGATGCATCGTGTGAACAGACCTTTAGGGAAGCGTTTTTTGCACACCCGATACGGGACGAACTGCGCGAGTCTTGTGGTAGCGCAGTTCGTAGCTGAGGGCCTATCGGATGTACAAACAGGGTTCCCTCAAACTCCCTACTATCTGGTACCGCAGTCAGCAAGCGAGCTGCCATGCCGCACAATTTGTGAGTTCTTCATACTGGGCGAAAATAGAGCGGGCCTCAGTGGGTCCGTGCAAATTAGCGTCGGGCCGGCTGTCGAAAATGGAGAGCCGGCCGGGCTGGGCCGCTGGGCTCCTCAAAATCGAGCCGCGCAGAGCTATGATGCGCGCGGCCGCCCCTGCTTTATCGGAGCCCTGGCGCCTGCCCCAACACACCCAAGAAGGGCAACGGAGACGCCGCGTGGTCGGCGTCACGCAGCAAAGGTGGCAGAGCCAGCAGAACAGCGAGGGGGATGCGCGCCTCACGCAACAGCTGACGGCCGCGGGGCGCTGGCGTCGCTCGCTGACGTCAACGGCGGCCTCATCAGCGGCGGGCGCGCCAGATCGGCCCGATTGGGGCCCCGATAGCCCCGGTTTCTCGGCGACTGCTTCACCTCGGGTGAACGATACGGAACTGGTCTGGATGCGCGAGGTCCTGTTGCCGAATAGCGCGCTTCCAAACAACAAAACAAGACGGTCAAGACGACGCTGCTGGGCTCATTGTGTGCACCTCCTCCTCGCCGCTTCGTGAACTGCGACCTTCTTTTTTCGGGTCTTCCGCATAGTTAGTCATGCCCAACGGGGACTCGGAGCTGGACCTGAAGAACGGCCGGCGCTACATCTTCGGCGCTATGAAGGCGATATTGGAAGCACTGGTGAGTTTCCTGACTTGTGTTGGCCGCTTGCCGCGCGCGCTCGAAACGTCGAGCTTCGTTCGAATGTTCACCGAGCCCGCTGGACTTTCCCCGAAGCTGTTCGATTTTCGTGGCTCTTCTCGCTTCAGAGTTTTTCTGTGCTTCGAGCGCGCCGTTCGTGTCTCTCGTCATTAGGATCCTCCTCGGTGGGGGCCACTTGGTTGGCTCGGATGTCTCGAAAGTCATTCGACGAGACCTTGGCAAACTAGCCGCGGTTTTGCATTTTCATCCTTTAAACTTCGTAGTTCTATTCAACGTCCACGTGATGTTGCTAGTTCTCCGCTCGAAATTGCTAGTTTTACGAATCTCCGGTTGCCTAAGATTAGTAGGCACATATATCCTTAACGCGAGTTTTTTTCTTTTTATTAGTATTGTTACGAGAAGCGCGACGCATCGCGTAAAAAAAAAAAAAAAAAAAAAAAAGCAGTTAGGAAAACTGGCAACTATTTTTAGAGCACGCTTGGTCAGATCTCCAGGAAATGAAGGATGAAGGCCTGTAACTAGTCTGTCCCAGTATCTTGCACGCTTTCATTTCCGCGATATATTTTGAAATACGTTAACAAGAAATGAAACTCCTCCATCGAAGTAACGATTGCGTACCGAAGTGCGGGAGACCAAAATCTCGGTACCAAATGTTCGTTGCGGAAATCTCGATGCGTTTCTGCTGTTTGTGCTCTGAAGGGTGCGGGGCGTCATCGAGGTGCCGAGAAGCAATCGCGCATGCCACGACGCAAACTGGAATTTAAGTCGGAGCTTGTTTAGGATGAATCGAGAAAAGAAAGATATAAAAGAGCGTTGTCAGATTTTTACATTAAACGATTGACCACTATTTAGTCCAAGCAGTTGTTTGGAGAATTCGACTGCCGCAACGTTGACAGTGCTCAGGTTTTGTTCGCCTTGAGAAATTTTATTTTCGTCTCCATTTCGGTGATCGTCTTGCGTGTTTTTTTTTTTTTTTTTTTTTTGTAGGGTTGACAGTTCTCTTCCTTGGTAGCCTTTCAAGACCGTTGTGTTCCGGGATTTTTGAAACGAGGTGGTTCGAGGTCGTCGAGGGCCATCTAGAGTTTCTTCCCCCTTTGTAGATCCTTCGGGGCAGTCCTCCGAGCAACTGTTCGGACTTTGTTTTTCTTCAAATTCAGATTTTTTTTGTTTTTTCTTCTTCGGGCTTTCGTATTGTTGTTTTATAGAATCTGTGTTTTTCGGTGATTATTTTCAGCGCCGGGCAAAAAATTGGGGTTTATCTGGGCTAATGTTATAAAAGGACTGCATATCTCTAAATTTGTTCCCGTCTTCCGTGCAACTTAGGGTACTTGCAAAACGTCATCCCGGTTCCGACGACAGGACGGGGGCAAGGGGAATGGAAAAACAACCACGTCAAGGACAGATAGTGCGGGTTAAGGGTCACCGAAACAATGCTGCAGATTTTTATTCAATGGCAGCTTCGATTCGGGTTTTTTTTCGCTTGTCCCCGATTCCGAGAAAACCCTGACCCCTTCGGGGGTTATTTATCGAGGTTTATCGGTATTTACCGAAAACCGGGAACCCTATCTATAACTGTTGGAGCTTCGAGCGATTTTCCCGTCATTCGTGCGCCATACAATTTGCGAAGGCCGTCGGGCGCTGTATATTTCTGCCCTTTGAATTATTTCTCGACGGACGTGCGCAGTTTATTGACTGGAAAAGCCAATTTTAATGGCAGGTTTATCACGCTCGAAAGCTGCAAGAAATATAATTTTTGTCTGCCGAGAATTTTGCGAGGCCCGATTATTAGTCAAAAACAAACTTTCTGATTAGCTTTTTTTTTCTTCTTTTATTTGCCTTCGGAACTAATGATTAGTGCTCAAGCGAGTTGTCGATTCGCTCGCGTTTGCTGCGCGGAGGAAGACAAACCAGAACACTTGGCATAGAAAGAACGCCCCCCCCCCAAAAAAAATGAATAAATAGGCGTAGTTCAAAGCTTACTTCTTCGATGCCCGGGCAAGTGAGTTTCGTCTGCCTTCGGGGTATGGCGACACTCTCCGTACATGGGAAATTGAGCCAGTGCATTACGACTGGAGTCAACGTGCATCGAGCAGTAGAGATTACGCTAACACACGCCGGTACGATGCACATCCAGATCGGATGGAGGTCAGGATTGATCCCTGGGTTCTGCAGCGCGAGCTTGTGATCCACCCAACCAAAATGCTTAGAAATAAATAAATACAATAAAAGGAAGACTAAACAAGCCCGAGGTTTCCTCGATCGATGTGTGTTTTTCTTTCCGAATCTGCGATGTGTGGCTGCGTCCTGTGTTGGCCTTGCTTGCTGCAACGGGTGAATGAGAAAAGAGCGCCCCTTTTTCTGGGTGAGCAAGCGTCGTTCGCTTGCTTTTTCCCCGTGAGTGCGCGTCACCCGCTGACGCTGTCGGCGTGTCCGGCATTTCACTCGAGGTAGCAGCTCTTGAGTCATTATCGGCACGCGGAGAGAGAGGTCGCGAGCTTATTGTTCTCGAGGCACTCCATTCGGAGAGCTCACCTGAGCTGATAGGCGCTGCGTCTGCTCTTGATAATCCGGCAGTATAGTATTTTGTTTTTCGTCAGTGTTTTTTTTTTTTTGGTCACATGAAAAGGACATTAGCTTCGATGTGCATAGGTATGAGCTGTTATGGGCTCTTCGCACCTCTGTAAATGACGTCTGTTGATGCTGTAGTACGGTGGTTCTCAGCCATGGATGTGTCGGGGACCCCTTGCGGACCCCTGGCAGTGATGGGGGACCCCTTCCAGCGGGAAGGGGGGAAGGGGGGGGGGGGGGGGGGTACGTAAGTAAATTAACACGTCTGGAGCATGAAACAGGTGCCTTTTATTGCTGTCGTAGTTCCGGAAGCAGGTTGCAAATTAGTCACGGCCGGACTGAACTACAAAAAACGTGCCAAATAAAAAAAAAAAAAATTTGTTGAGGGTCTCGCGGACCCCTATTTGAGAACCACTGCTGTAGTAGGTTATTTGCAAGATGCCCCCCCCCCCCCCCCAAAAAAAAAAAAAAAAAAAAAAAAAAATTGCAGGGTTGTTTTTATCTTAAAAATCAACTATGCATCGCCGAACGCTCATTCCCCGCCCAAAAATAGAGGTCCAAACCAGATAGAGTTCTTATACACAGGGCTTTACAGATTTGTTTACAAAAGCCGGGAAAGCTACACTAATGCGGTTTGTGCAGGTGAGTTATACGGCCAGGGGGACATAGTATTCGGGGGCTGATCGTAACGATCAGTCGCCTTATTAAATAACATTTGTTCATTAACTTTTTTAATTCGTAAAAATATACATATGGTTTCAGTTAGAAACTTGCCAAGTGTCATCGAAAACCACCAAACCAACTTTTTAGGAAGATACAAGGGCGGCATTTTACGGCGTTCTGAAAAAACGCTAAATTTGGACGAGGTTTCGGTTTGTTATCGAAACGCATCTTTGCGCCCGCGGTCCTGCCCCCCGGTGGTCGCGGCGCGAGGGCCCCCTTCGGCTTCCTCGTAGGAGGGGGAGGGAGGGGGAGGAAGTAGGGCGCACGTGTGTTGCGCGTCTCGGCCATTTGAGAGCAGCACCGCGGCCCGGGCGCAGAGATGGAGATGCGCTCCCGTTAACTCCGCTTCATTATTGATATTTAGAAAACTATGCAGCCCTCTTCAGTATCATATAGGAAGACCCCATGTCAAATATTACGATATAATTCTGTCAAATGAGCAAGTCGCCGAAATCGGCCAACTCTAGCGTGCGACGCGAGGCGCAATCGTCAGCGCAGTCAATGCGACGGAGTTGGCACTGCCAACGTTGAGCCACTACGTCAGAGGCATGTCTACGTCATTCTCACGTTTTGTTTGTTTTTACTTCTCACAGCGAAATTGAACGATGACGTCATGAGTTTCTCCTCCCGGTGTTGGCTCAACGGTGTCCACATGATCACCGTAACGCGGATGCACTATACCCGTTTTCACCTCAAGAAAAAAGGATGTTTTGCTCAATGTTCATACGCCGCGCGAAATAGTTCTTAAAAGATTTGGTCATCGGAGACAGTAGCGATGCCTTTGGCGTTTCAAACGTGTACGTCTTGATAAATCTAAAATGCGCCTACGTATATTTCAATTCTTAGCATGAAGAGGTAAATTAGTAATGCTCTGCAAGGAGCCGTACTTTTTTTACTACGCTTCTTGAGGTGAAAACGAGTATAGTTTGCGCTGCCCTGCGCGCTTATCGGTCTGTTTATCCGCTCCCCCTCTCCTCTTTCGGCTTCTCCCCTTCCCCCTCTCCCCCGGGCCATCACTGTCCACGCCATGCGAAGCGACCTGCCCGCGTCGCGTGTCGTGTAGGGAGCCTTCATAGGCACCCTAGTGTCCTGTGCCTCGCCCCCACGAACGTCACAAGACCACGTGGTTCGACGTGACGTGGCCATGCCTCTGACGACACGAGACCAATGGTGCCTGACGCAACCGAAGTTTCGGTTTCAGTATCAGATGGTGTTTAAATTAAGATGACAATTAATATTCCACATTTCGCGAATCCGAAGACGTAGAGCTGTTTAGTAATGCTTTGTGAAACAGAATCACATGTAAGCCTAAATTTTTCGGAATTGAGCGGAGTTGCCCTTTAAGGCCCGCTTCAGACGGGGTAATTTCGCCCAGCAACTTGACGTCGCAACACCAGCAACACGGGCCGCCGCGTTCACACGCAGCCCTACACGCAGCAACCGAATTGCTAGGACTTGGCATCATCATCCAGAATTTTGATTTTTCTTGAACTATTCAGACGCACAGTTATATGCTAAAAACATGTTTTTATATATTTAAATTGCGTTGAGAATACCAGCTCATATTTCTAAAACAGTTTAGTACCAAAAACGATTCATTTCAAACCAGAACCAAGTCTTTAGTTGTCATCGTCACCACCACAGGGGGACACGTGAAAATATTGCATCCCTGATTGGCTGCTGCCGCTTCAAACGTCTCCAAATATCTCGTCCGTTTTGAGCCGGAGCCGATCTCAGCAATTCGTGTCGAGCTAGGGAAAGCTAGGAAACAACCCGCCAGCAACCCCGAAATAGCTGGAAAAGTCTGAAGCGGGCCTAAGCGCACAGAACGCAGCGTCGCGCACAAGTGTGCCTTTCATTAGGGAGTTTTCGTAGACCCCGTTTCCCCGCTAAGCCCTCTACAACGAAAAAGCCGCTACTGCGCCTGCACGCCGATGGCTTTGACTGTAGAGTTCCGGGTATCGTAGCGGGTTGCGGAGGGCGTTGCGGGACGGCGAAAATGATCTACGAAAACTCCCTATTCGCCGGCGAGAAAGAACTCGATATCTGCGACCAATCAGTAGGGAGTTTTCGTAGACCCCGTTTCCCCCGCTAAGCCCTCTACAACGAAAAAGCCGCTACTGCGCCTGCACGCCGATGGCTTTGACTGTAGAGTTCCGGGTATCGTAGCGGGTTGCGGAGGGCGTTGCGGGACGGCGAAAATGATCTACGAAAACTCCCTATTCGCCGGCGAGAAAGAACTCGATATCTGCGACCAATCAGTAGGGAGTTTTCGTAGACCCCGTTTCCCCCGCTAAGCCCTCTACAACGAAAAAGCCGCTACTGCGCCTGCACGCCGATGGCTTTGACTGTAGAGTTCCGGGTATCGTAGCGGGTTGCGGAGGGCGTTGCGGGACGGCGAAAATGATCTACGAAAACTCCCTATTCGCCGGCGAGAAAGAACTCGATATCTGCGACCAATCAGTAGGGAGTTTTCGTAGACCCCGTTTCCCCCGCTAAGCCCTCTACAACGAAAAAGCCGCTACTGCGCCTGCACGCCGATGGCTTTGACTGTAGAGTTCCGGGTATCGTAGCGGGTTGCGGAGGGCGTTGCGGGACGGCGAAAATGATCTACGAAAACTCCCTATTCGCCGGCGAGAAAGAACTCGATATCTGCGACCAATCAGTAGGGAGTTTTCGTAGATCGTTTTGGCACTCCCGCTACACTTTCCGCAACCCGCTACGATACCCTGGACTCATGGGCGCGCAGGCGCAGTAGCGACTTCTTTGTTGTGGAGGGCTTAGCGGAGGGGAAAGCCCGGTCACGAAAACTCCCTAAAGGCCCATTCACATTTGCGACTTGGGACAGTCGCTGGAGCGACTAGCGACAAGCGACTGGCGACCATCAGTGTTCACACCTGATTGAGCGACCGACGAGTCGCCAGGCTCGCTGCCAACTTAACAGATAATAATCAACACCTTTTCGTGCCGGCTGAAAGGTTTTTTTCTGATCAAAGGTGCCGGCAGGAAAAAACAAAAAAAAAACCTAATGGTGCTTCGGAACGTAAAACAATGGCTATACGTGCGCTCCGTCAACCGTGATATTGCACACCCGCCGGCAATATGAAGGTGAACGCCTTACCTGGTTTCTTGCCTGTTTTACGGCTCCCTAAAGCTATATGAACTCTCAACGTCTCAAATGGTACGTGGCCAAGGGTCTAAACTTTGCGTTCTAGCCCTCTTCTGGAACAGAGCTTGTTCCAAAACTTGCAGGAGCGTCAAAAACAAGAGGAGGGCTGTTCACCTTCATATCGCTCACGGGTGTACGTACCTGCTATGCCTAAAATGTCGCCGATCTCGTTCCAGGCCTGCAGCTTTTTGCCCCGTTCCTTGTGGTCGGGGTGCCGCTTATTGTAAAGAAACAAACAGTCTTTGACAGCATTAATAAGAGCTTCCGCGGAGAACTCCATGCCAGTGACCGCAGCCGTGCACGCGTCGCCATTTCCCGCGGGAAGCAGTGCCGGATGTAAACAAACGCACGTATCACTTCCTACGAGACTCTGATTGGCTCCGCCGTCCAGCGACTCGGTTTTGCGACTTGAGAAATCGGTCGGGGAGCGACTGCTCAAAATCGCTCGCTACCGACCTGTTTTGGTCGCTCCGCGACCAAAATCCAGTCGCTAGTCGCTGGTCGCTCCAGCGACTGTCGCAAGTGTGAACGGGCCTTAACAGAGAGTTTTCGTAGATCGCATTTCCCCCTCCGCTAAGCTCTTCGCAACGAAGCAGCTGCTACTGCGCCCGCGCGCCGATGGCCTTGACTGTAGATTTCCGGGTATGTAGCGTGTTGCGGAGAGCATTGCGGGACGGCGAGTTTTAGTTTTAGTATAGCGTTGCTGGCTCTTACGTACGCAATACGCAATAGTATAGCGTACGCTAAAAATGACCTGCTCGGACCGAATTTAGTTGTGCGTTACGTTTTCGAGTGAACACCGCGCATGATCTTGGTTAAATTTGCTAGAGCCGTAGAATTCCGCGTGCTCATAGCGCAACCATGCTCCCGGAAAAAAATATTTAAAATGAAAACGTGTCCAATCATTTTATTTCAAATTAAACCAAGCCGCAGCTGCCTCGTCAAGCGCGCTTTTCTGCGGGGTACAGAGGCTACGAGTACGAGTGCGTAGCCAAATTCGATCACAGAGCCTCCATCAGTCGTCCCGTGGAAACGGCAGCTTTTATCAATGCTATCGCGGAATGAAATTCATGACCTACTGATGTCCAGTGCATAGCGGCGAGAACTTCGGCGGTTTCTTTTAGAGTCGTTCGTCCGTCGGCGATGAACTGTGCTAATAGGCTTAGCGTTGAGCAGATCGCAGCGTTGACGCACATCCCGAGCGGCGAACATTTTCACTGTGCACTCCTTCAGCTGCACGACGATCTGATTCGACCGCGGTAGGTCCCAGAAAGAATTGCCGAGCTGAACACCACGCAATTTCACGTAACACAGAACTTCGAAAACACCACGTCGCCCTTGCTGCGCCAGGTCACCGCCATCTTGAAACTGGCGCTCCGAGATCTCTCGAGAGCGTCCCGCAAAGCCCGCTAGCCCGCCACGCAAAATCCCCAGCGTTGCGTGCGTACGCAATACGCTAGCTCTTCTATTGCGTTCTGCGCACGCGCACTCCCGACCCGCAATTTTATTGCGTACGCAAGGCTTTAGCGTACGATCCACTGGTGGCAGCGGTGGGATCCTTCCTGGCCCGGATGAGCGCAGCGGCCACACTCCAGCCGAGGAAGAAGAGGTGTCAGCCGGCGTCGAACGTCCCTGAGCGCCCTGAGCCTGTGCCTGAGCACGGCCCAAGGTTCAGCTGTCAGTGGTACCTGGTCCTTCTGCGGACATCGGAACGACGTCGCTGACATCTGGCTGGTAGGGCGGAGACGGAATGGGACTTACCACTGGACG
Organism: Ixodes persulcatus; assembly: GCA_013358835.2. NCBI lineage: Eukaryota > Metazoa > Arthropoda > Arachnida > Ixodida > Ixodidae > Ixodes > Ixodes persulcatus. The sequence goes on along the minus strand of JABSTQ010009684.1, from coordinate 226,966 downwards.
CTACAATCATCTCATGTCCCATTAAAACATCGTCACCATATAGCCCTAACCCGGTCTCCAGCCTGTCCGTCCTTCAGCCCTTAACAACTGGTCGTACGCTAAAGCAAGGCTTTAGCGTACGATCCACTAGTTTTAGTGGATCGTACGCTAAAGCCTTGCGTACGCAATAAAATTGCGGGTCGTGTGTGCGCGTGCGCAGAACGCAATAGAAGAGCTAGCGTATTGCGTACGCACGCAACGCTGGGGATTTTGCGTGACGGGCTAGCGGGCTTTGCGGGACGCTCTCGAGAGATCTCGGACCCAACGAGAGCGCCAGTTTCAAGATGGCGGTTACCTCGACTGGCGCAGCAAGGGCGACGTGGTGTTTTCGAAGTTCGGTGTTACGTGAAATTGCGTGGTGTTCAGCTCGGCAATTCTTTCTGGGACCTACCGCGGTCGAATCAGATCGTCGTGCAGCTGAAGGAGTGCACAGTGAAAATGTTCGCCGCTCGGGATGTGCGTCAACGCTGCGCTAAGCCTATTCGCACAGTTCATCGCCGACGGACGAACGACTAAAAGAAATCGCCGAAGTTCTCGCCGCTATGCACTGGACATCAGTAGGTCATGAATTTCATTCCGCGATAGCATTGATAAAAGCTGCCGTTTCCACGGGACGACTGACGGAGGCTCCGTGATCGAATTTGGCTACGCACTCGTACTCGTAGCCTCTTTACCCCGCAGAAAAGCGCGCTTGACGAGGCAGCTGCGGCTTGGTTTAATTTGAAATAAAATAATTGGACACGTTTTCATTATAAATATTTCTTTCCAGGAGCATGGTTGCGCTATAAGCACGCGGAATTCTACGGCTCTAGCAAATTTAACCAAGATCATGCGCGGTGTTCACTCGAAAACGTCCCGAAAACGTAACGCACAACTAAATTCGGTCCGAGCAGGTCATTTTTAGCGTACGCTATACTATTGCGTATTGCGTACGTAAGAGCCAGCAACGCTATACTAAAACTGTCTAATTGTGTGCGCTGCGCTACGCCGCGTTTGCTACGCTTGACGTCGGAGTGTAACCGAAACCTAGAAACGCGCCTAAATGGAGCGTTTTTTACGGAACGCCATGAAATGCTGCCCCTGCGTTATATCTTTCCAAAAAGAGTTGGTTTAGTGGTTTTCGATTACGCTCAGCAAGTTTCTAATTAGAACCATAAGTCTATTCTTAATAATTAAAAAAAGTTAATAAACAAATTTGACTTAATAAGCCGACTGATCGTTACGATTAGCCCCCTATAATATGTCCCCCTGGCCGTATAATGTTGCATTTGTGCACAATTGTTGCCATGTATGCGTCAAAAAGGAGCTGCTTTCGAAAAGGAAACTGAAAGTGTCTGGCACGTGGCATTCTTGGCGATGCCGCTGAAAATTAAAAAAAGAACAGTTTTTTTTTTTTTTCGTATGCCTAAGTACTATGTGCGAAGAGTAGAGCTGCGCGAATAATCGAATACTAGTTTCAAATTTTACGCTATTTGCTTCCAAATTAACTGCAATATTCCTACTTTTCAAAGTGTTGATCGCGGCGGGTTAGCCCCCTTGAGTGCGCTTTTCCTCAAGCGCCGATGCACTGCAGAGAAGCAAGGCCCGCGGAGCTGACACCGCGATCTCGCGGCTCGCTTCGCAGCAGCGCAGCCGCGCGCTTACGCGAAAAACACATTTTCAAAGTGGTATAACGCACGCGCACGCCTAGTGTAATAAAAAAAAAAAAAAAAGCGATTGGTGATATTTATATTACAGTAAAATCTTCAAAATTTACCTGTGGCTTTTATGCATGGGGATATGTTAGGCAGCGATGTTTTAACAACCTGCGTTCATTACATGCGCTTGTTTTGTTTTAATTCAGAATTGAAGAAAATATTTTCATATGGCAAAAAGATTTATAAACCACTCAATTAGGTATGGCGGGGCTCCCTTATAGGTTTAATTTTATGCAGTGATGTGATTGCCGCGCCAATTGCGCTAAACTGTGCCAAAGGGCTAACCCCGGTACATTTTGCCAAAACATGGGTAATGTGCGTCAAGCCTGCGCCAAAGGACCAATTTCGGTCGCCTTTCAAAACCGAGAACTGAGAACCGTAATTGAGCATGCGTGAGCCAGGTGGCGCAAGCGGCCGCCCGACACAAAGTACCCTGCTTGAATCGTCCATCCGGTCTTGCATGCTTTTTCCCACTGATCTCAATGACAATTGCTGGATCGCGCTTCCCGCTCCCGCAAGTGAAGCCACCGGACGCAACCTCGCTGGGATACGATTTGCGGTTTTGCCAGCGTTTTGCTGCGGTTCTCCGGCGTGCTGTAAACACGTTTTCTACTCGTTCGTCGTCATTCGCCGAAGAAGTTTTTTAAGATTCTGTGTATTGTTGAGACTTGCCGTTGTGAACACGTGGAAAATTTTACGAAAGCGCAGTGTCGCAGGAAAAAGGCACAACTCGTCGAAAGCAAGGGTCTGGCGGCGTGTTCAAAGCTTCCTTGGCACGCCGAAGTGCCGTCTCTCTGTGACTGACAGTTGGTAGAGTGCTCCACTTGTAATGAAGAGGTCCCAGGTTCGATACCCGGACCAGGCGGATTTTTTCGGTTGCGCACCAGTCACCTAGCTGTGTTTGGAGATTTGTGTTCGTCCTTTGTCCCTCTTGTTCCCCTTCTCCAGGGGTTATTTTCGTCATTCTTGTTCAGCTCGCTTGCACCTTTGCATTTACCAATCGCATTATAATTGCAGAATTTACCCATTTCGTTTTAAGTACCGTAGACAACAGACAGAGTGTTGATTGTGTATTCTTGGACTTCCGGAAAGCATTTGACACCGTGCCACATCATCTATTGTTAAACAAACTTGTATCTCTGGGAATCAACAATAAAATCGTCAACTGGATCGCTGACTATCTTTCCGATCGCGAGCAAAGTGTGGTACTTAAAGGGACAATGAAGGCAATTTCGGGTATTTTTTTGACGATTGAACTGGGTTCCAGGCTCGTCTCAGGCCACGTTGCCCAAATTTCAGCCGAAACCGGCGCTTGTGTGCCGCGCAAATCAATGAAACAGTCGAGGTAATAATCGTACCGGGATCGACTGGGGCGACGCCCCGAGAGTTGCGGGAGAAGCCAGGAGAAGCGGAGCTCACGTGACCGTTGCGGGGCCAAGAAGCGCGACGTCACAAAAGACGCCTCAGTGATTGGTCGGAACGAGTGACGTGCCCTCGGTCACGTTTTGGTTCGCAGTTTTTAGGAATACTGTTCTAATTTCCGCTTGAATAACCAGGAAAAGTATAAATCGGACCGGAGATGATTACTAAACCGTAAATAAAACAGCATACTCATTTTTTTTTCTTTGCTACGCTGGACGCGAAACGGGCAACGAGCAACTATGGGCAAACGAAAAACAAAAAAATAAAGAACGCAGCGCGGAGCACGCTGGAGACGTCGATGTCGTGTTTACATTGGGAACACGGTACTCGAAGGATTCTGCAAAGTGGTAGTCATGCCAAATTTGTGCGCCGCAGATGGCTGTTCAAACGGTCGACTGAGGACCAGTAATCGTTCTTGTTCTTTGACGACGAAATGAGTGGACGTCCAACTTTAGTGAAAACCAAAAATGGTGCTGTTTATTTTCTCCTTCTTGGGGAGCGTTCCCCGCGAAGGAACCGGTTCCAGGGTCGCTGTCGCTTTCCCCTCGGCATTTCCACCGCGTCCCTGTCGGACAGGGACAGGGCCTGTCCTTCGGCAACGAGCCGCTCTCGTCTCGCCCGTGCGAATGTTGCTCACAGCTTTGCTGCTCGGAGCCAGCGGGCCGCTCGTTGCTGGCGCTGTCACCGTCGGCCTCGGGTGATGTCGAAGAACGCCACACACGTACTCCCGTTCCGTTGGTGTTAGGTCACTGAACGGAAGCCTGAACAGAACTCGCTCGCGAGAGTGGCATTGTCGTCCATGTTGACAGATCCAACGAAACAGTCGCGCTACCGTGGTGCTATAACCCACCGCGGTAACCAGTCTCGATCTCCTAAATGCTACCGATACCGACTATTCACTTATGGCGTCACTTCCTACGTCACCTCCGTTTTCGGAGGCCCAGAACCGACTATTCACTTATGGCGTCACTTCCTACGTCACCTCCGTTTTCGGAGGCCCAGAAATGAGAATGGAGATAGTTCAGTTTCGGTTTCTTCAGTTCATTTGTAGGCACAGAAATATGCGTCACAAATGTCTACAAAAAATTGGGCAGTATGCCAGATTCCCAAGAAGCCTAAAAACACCATTTAAAAAAATTAAATAAAATCGCCTTCATTGTCCCTTTAATGGTAAAATATCTTCACCAGTGACTGTGACCTCCGGAGTACCACAGGGAAGTGTGTTAGGGCCCTTGCTATTTTTTATATTCATTAACAGTATTTGTGAGAACATACTGTCTCATATTAAGTTATTTGCAGACGATTGCTTAGTATATAGAATTATTGAAAATGGCGTGGACGCCAGTGTGCTTCAAAAAGATTTAAATGTGCTTGAAGACTGGTGTTACCGTTTGGAAATGAGCTTAAATATCTCCAAGTGTAAACACATGTGTTTTTCTCGCAGTGCATCTTCCCCGACCGAATACAAACTGAAAAATGTGATACTTGACCGTGTAGAAAATTACAAGTACCTGGGAGTTCATTTGTCGTACAGTTTGAAGTGGAATGATCACGTGGATAACACTGTTGCTAAGGCTAGTAAAATGTTGTATTTTATTCGCAGGAATTTCAAAAATACGTCTTGCAGTGTAAAACAAACATTATATTTTTCTTTCATTCGACCAATTTTAGAATATGCTTGTGTCATCTGGGACCCGCCACAAAGTTACCTCAAACAAAAGTTGGAACGGGTTCAAAACCAGGCATTACGGTTCGTTACAGGTGACTACAGCCCTTATACTAGCTGTACAAAAATGAAAAACAGTTTAGGTTGGGATTCACTCAAAGAGCGAAGAAAGTGCTTGAGATTGAAATTCTTTCACAGCATATATTACGGACAGACTGGTATTGAAAGAAGTCTACATTTTTGAACCACACTATGCATCTGCAAGACGGGATCATTCTAAAAAAGCTGAGGAATTTCGTTACAATACTGACTGTTTTTCATTTTCATTTTTTTTGTTCAAACCACTAGAGAGTGGAATGCACTTAGGGAAGAAATTGTATCTATTACTGATAATGATCTCTTTTATGATGAACTGCAAATCTGTATTCATGATTAATAATGTATGTTTTATTGTTGTTCCGTTTACCTATTGTATGAATATGTATTGTTATTTCATAATGTTTCCTGTACCCCCCTGCATATTCCTAACGGCGCTGCAGGTATTCATGTAAATAAATAAAATTCGAAATGTTCAAATTTTTTGAACAATCTGTCAAAAAATTTAAAATCTTAGAACCCAAACTTTCAGAAACCTTGACATTTTTTAATTATTCCAATTGATACCTCAGCGGGGTTCTAAAGTTGCAAACTTTTTAAATTGGAACCTTAGCAAGGTTAGAAATTTTCCAGCCTTTGGAAGTGGAACTTGAGGAGGTTGGCGGCATCCCTAGGCTTAATTCCCTCTATGCGAGGTTTGGTGGAGTCTTCCCCCGATTTGGTCATCTCACCGAGTAATCTTGCGTCTATGCGGTGCCTCGATGCTCATGTCACTCGTTTCCCTTTGGTCTTGCATCATTGTGTCGGCAAAAGGTTGCACGGCCATCTTTTCCTCGGTCAACGTGCAGTTTTGAACTAACCTGGCTTTTCTTTCACTGCGCTGACGAAACTGTTGGGGCCACCGCAAACTAATGTAATATCACTTGAACGTTTTCCATGTTTCTATTGTTCGTCCGCGAGACAATGCCGTCTATTGTCAGCCGATTGCATTTGGCACCATCGGCAAAAGACCTCCTTTAGATACAGGAAAGATAGCGACGAACAGAGGCGTATCTGCGCACGGCCGTGGATCACGTGTACTCCTCGTAGTCGAGCCAAGACCACCTTCCCTTACTTGGTACAGTTGTGCCCTACGCCTGCCAAAGACGGATTCCGAGTCCATCTTCGATGGGCTGCAGTACGAGGTTACTGTTTGATGCGGTGCCTGCTTTGACAATGCTTGTTTGTGGTTGCGACTGTTTGCACCCAGTAAGACCTTCCTAGCAGTTATCACCCTGTTTGTTTTTAGTTGATTTAACCTACTCATGTCTTGGGATGCTCTTTTGGTCAGCAAAGATTGATTCAACAGTGAAGCATTCTCACGTGTGAAAACTTGTTCCTCATCCTAGGCCGCCTCAGCCGGAGACATTAAGGCCAAGGAGTTGACCAGCATCCTCCAGGAAAAGAGGAAGAACCTAAGCGAGGGAACTTCAAAAAATCCAAAGAAAGTGCCAAAGCGATGGAAACAGTTCAGCAAGAGTGTGTTTGGTTCCAGAAAGACTGTGGAGGTTGGCTCCAATGGCCTCTGTGTCAACACAGCATCCCTGGATGAACTAAATCTTGAGAATGTGGAGCCACAGGATCTCACCCTGCTTCAGTTGCTAGCATTGGTAAGTGCCTTTCTCGAATGCCTTGGTATTTTTATGCAGCGGCTAGTAACAGATGCTCACTGCAGTCACTCGCTATAATTTCAGAATGCGCTGGACTTGACAGCACCCGCCAGCGATATCTTGCTGAAAAACAAGACCAACACATGGGTCCAGCTTTCAGGCCATGAAGGTTAGTTTTTGATTTGACTTCCTGCGTGGCATCTTCCTGCACTTAAATGTGGTATATCTGATGATGCCCTAAAACTGTTCTTAAATTCAGGTGCTTTTGCCCGGGCTGGACCTGGCACCATCTGGAAAAAATGCACAGGGGACAACAGAGAGCTCCAAGCCTACAAGTCTCTAATGAAGGACCAGCTAGCGGACATGGTCCCCAAGTTCTATGGGGACATCGACTACCACGGCCAACGTATCCTTCATTTGTTCGGAACAGATGGCACTGTTTTATGTTGCACAACTGCTGTTTCTCGACTTGCATGTCAAGAAAACACAAAGTGTTTGCTCCAGTGTTGCGGAATGGGCACCACCATTCCATTCTAACTCCATTCCGGGGAACTAGAGTTTCTGACAATTCCATTTCTTTCAACTCCTTAGAATGGAGACACCAGGCCCATTCCTGCTCCTGGATTTGGCTGAACCCTACCATTCCATTCCTTTAATTCCTAAATGTGATAAATTAGCTTTTTGTGTTCCTGGAAAAAGCAGGATAAAGCTGATGGTATCAAATGCAGAGACAGCTGCAAATATTAGCGAAATGCGTTCCCAAAGCAATCATTCTACTAAGCTTAGCAGTGGTCGAAAGCGCTTCATGGCTCTGGAGATAATGAAGCGTAAAAGGCCGGCAACAAGCGCCAAAAAGTAAAACCACTAATTTTCCTCGCAAATGGACTGTCTACTCTCTACTTCTAGCAGATACATGGCCTGCATGTTGTTTATTAGACAAGGCCTTAAAAATGTCTCCCATAAAATTCCTTAAGAATGCCCACCCAAAATGAAGAGATAAATGTTGAAAAACATGGGATGGGCTATCTTTGGGGGGCGGCGTAGAAAAGCTCACGTATGAATCTAAGAATGGAGCGTTCACTCAACTGAAGTATGCTGGAATGCCTTATGCACATGTGCTCACCCTGCACTTCACTAGCAGAATATATTTTTTTAAATAGAAAAACATCCTGCAACATGTTAGGCGTTGCCCGACGAAAACAAAATACTGTAAACGACTTAATTTTCGCGAGGCATAATTTTCGCGAATTTCGCGATTCGCCTACCATTCGCGAAAAATAGGTCCCACGAACAATTCCGGTAAAATTTAAACATATTGAAATCTATATAGAGATCCCACCGCATCGCGAAAATTAAAGCCCGCGAATTATTCCAAACCTTCAGCTTTGACCTAAATCGCGAAATATTGAGCCCGCGAAAAATACGTTGTTTACAGTAAATGATTTCAATAGAACGCTAATTAAAAAAGAGTGGAATGCAATAACGAAACCTAAAAACTCCTGCTCGTTCCCACGCCGTGCAAGCGTTGCCTTGCGTGTCAGTAGCGTGCCTGGCTTGCGACCGAAGGATTGTGGGTTCGAATCCCGCCGGAACGTGTTCAAGTTTTTTCTTTAAGGCAAATGATTTACTTTAAAGAGTGAAATCCTTTGAGACATGCGGCGATTTTAATCTGCATTACATGTCATGTATTTTTAATCACTTTTATTCCACGCGTGGCGTCACGTTTCACGTGAGCATTGTGGGTTGTTTAAAATTCCGGCGCGAGGTTATGTGGCTGTGACGTCATGACCCTATCGACCAATCAGGATTTGTGCGGCACGCCACCGACGCCGGCTTTTCTGCCACGGCACTGATTTTCTGCAACATGAGCTTAACGCTACCGCATTCAAAATAACGGAGGGAAATAAAACCAGTGTAGAAGGCTGCAGCTGGAGTAGTGTCTCGGTAGTAATTTATGAATTACCTTTTATGTAGTATACCGCATTGCCAGATCTTCCAATTTGTTTAAAAAGCAGTGGTTTCAATTCTTACCTTATTTGAATGGAAAATAAACATGAGGTTGTAATAAGGTGGAGAACTGGGCCAGTTGGTTGACGTTATACATGATGGGGTAAACAGCTCAGAAAACACAGACTACGAAGAGGAACAAACACGACAGGACAATGCGGTACTTGCAACTGAAGAATTTTAATAAAGGAAGCAGACAGAAAAAACATACACAGTATCTTAAAAGATTGCACAAAAACAAAGGACCACTCTCGCCAACCGTGAAGCGTGTCAAAAAACTACCCGTTCACTACGTGACTCATGTTTTGCCGCAGGAAGGAAATTTCTTTGGCTGACAGCGCCAATGACGGTTCACTAACACATGAATGACCATGACACAGAATGTGGAAGGCCTCAATGATCTCTCTCGTGACCCTATCCTTGTGCGCTCCCAGGACGGTGACTCGGCCAAAGTCAGGCCGACACTTGCAATCTCTGCAATGAACGGGCAAAAGCCCCCCAACCGTAGCTCTGAGTGAATATGAGTGCTCTCGTAATCGATCATTCAAACATCTTCCTGTTTGCCCCACGTAGCACCTGTTACACGACAAAGGTATCTTATATACCACACACGAAACACAAGGGACAAAGGGTTTTCTGTGCACCTTAGTGCACTTCGCGCTGGAACGACGGGGATAGTCGGTCGTTCCAGCGCGAAGTGCACCAAGGCGCACAGAAAACCCTTTGTCCCTTGTGTTTCGTGTGTGGTATATAAGATACCTTTGTCGTGTAACAGGTGCTACGTGGGGCAAACAGGAAGATGTTTGAATGATCGATTACGAGAGCACTCATATTTGCTCGGAGCTACGGTTGGGGGGCTTTTGCCCGTTCATTGCAGAGATTGCAAGTGTCGGCCTGACTTTGGCCGAGTCACCGTCCTGGGAGCGCACAAGGATAGGGTCACGAGAGAGATCATTGAGGCCTTCCACATTCTATGTCATGGTCATTCATGTGTTAGTGAACCGTCATTGGCGCTGTCAGCCAAAGAAATTTCCTTCCTGCGGCAAAACATGAGTCACGTAGTGAACGGGTAGTTTTTTGACACGCTTCACGGTTGGCGAGAGTGGTCCTTTGTTTTTGTGCAATTTTTTAAGATACTGTGTATGTTTTTTCTGTCTGCTTCCTTTATTAAAATTCTTCAGTTGCAAGTACAGCATTGTCCTGTCGTGTTTGTTCCTCTTCGTAGTCCGTGTTTTCTGAGCTGTTTACCCCATCATGTAAACATGAGGTTGTATTTCCTCTATCCTGGCTACGTCAGAATTAAATATGGTAACACTTGCGCGACATGTGTTGACCAGTGGTGGTCCAGCCAACTTTGAGTTTGGAGCAATTTTTGGAGCAGAAAAAACTCTTGGTATGGAGCACGTTTGTATCAGAAAAAATTGCTTTTTTGGGAAGCTTTGGAGCAGCACACACGTAAGTTTGGAGCAATTTGGTGCCGTTCCCTATTAGTGATAGCGGCATGCATTGATGCGATGAGTTAAAAAGCCTAAATTGAGCAGTTGTACGATAGTTGGTGCCAGGTTAAGAGTAGCTCCTCTTTTGCAGAGCTGAAGACTGGAGAGGGCCTTTTCTCCCCCCGCAGTCTTTCCAGTGATCACTGGAAAGACCGTGGCCATCTGCGGGCTGGACGGAGCGCGGGCCGGGGTTTCCACACCCCTGCTCTAGATAGAGAGCACTATACAAAGTCACGTGAAACGAGCAAATAATCAATAAAAATATTTTAGCTTTTCCCTAATGTATAGACATTGTAACGAGAATTCAGATCATTTGACGTGAAAAAAGGCAACAATTCATAACCAAGCATGCTAACAAAATGGGAACCATGTGCAGGCACATTCGTATAAAACGGTAGGCTCACTCAATTTGCCTGCACCTCCTAGACCGGTGCAGAAAAGTGTAGGGCAGTGTACTTCCGGTATGTGTATTGAGATAGGACCGAAAGTACACTGCCCTACACTTTTGTGCACTGGTGCAGGAAGTACAGGTAAATCGAAGGGGCCTAGTGTCACCCTTCTGAACATGAGCAAGCAGAAAAAAAAAAGAATTACTTGTGCTTGCTAATCTTCAGTAGTGCGCTTCGAAATGCAACTACAACTGTTAAAACTGCGCTGCGTTAGAAGTGTCGGTAAAATTTGTGCGAACCCTGTGAAACAATATTTTTCTGTGGCCATATGTTTTGTATTTAAATCAAAGAACATAAGAAAGATTGATATCGACTGAACACAAGCAAAAAGCAGTGGTCTTCAAAGCCAATCAATGCGTTGAGATCCTACCTCCGACTTGGTTCGTCAGTTGCGTCATATCTTTTTTGCAATGAAATCAGAATGCAAAGGATAAAGACGAAAACTGAGAAAGTAATTATGTAGCATTGCAAGAGAATCAGATTGCGAAAAAAGCCAAAACAGCTCTTTCGCTAACACAGAAACTAAGCTGTTTTTGCATTGTTAAAATTGCTGTAATATTTTTTCTGCATTGTTTTCACCGATTGAAAGAATGCATAAAACAACCCGCCATGTTTAAAAATGCATATACAGTGGAATCTCGATGATACGATTCTGGGTGATACGAATTTCGGGATGATACGAATTTCTGAGAAGTCCTGGCGAAATTGCATTGATTCCAATGGGCAAAATTTCGGCTGTTACGAACGGACCTGCGTAGCTCGGCGGATGATACGAACGACTCGGCAAGGGTCCGACTTCCGAGCGAGGCTCGGCCGGCTCGGGGAGCAAGAGACGGCGACGTACAGGGTGGCACAGGCCGCCCCTCCTTCCTCTTTGTCGCTCTTTCTCCCCTCTTTGTCACTCTTTCTCCGGGAACGGGCAGGCTGTTGTGGCGCGAGCTGGCTCGGCGCGCCGGCGCGGCCAAGCCGCCGGGGAAAGAACGCCTTGATGGCCTTGGGCGGCTCGACGTCACTCAGTTGCTGGCGTCTCATTGGTCTTTCTTGGGTGTGGGGCCAAGCCTCCGGAATAGGGATGTGCGAATACCGGCTCGAATCGAATAGCACTGCGTCATTCATAGCCTTCGCAGTGGAAGGGAAAGCCACAAACAAAAGGTTTTCTTAAATGTGTTAAAGCTAGGGATGACACTGCACTATTCGATTCGAACCGGTATTCGCACACCCCTACTCCGGAATGCGGGGACCCGCTCCTCGTCGTTGCCGCGTATGCTGTTCTGTTGCTGAGACTCGTGTTCGAGGTTTTCTCTGCGAACGGTCTTCTTTCAACGAAATCAACCAGGCTGTCAGCTATGTCGCGCAAAAGGAAAGCCCTTTCCTTCAAGGAGAAGCTGGAGATTTTGAATAGAGTCGACAGTGAACCGAAAAGGAAGCGCAGCGACTTGGCAAAAGAGCTCGGCCCGCCGCCGTCGACGTTGTGCACCATTGTTGGGCAACGGGACACGATTTTTGGTCTGTGTTGGTTCATACGAATTCCGGATGATACGAATATTTTTCGCGGTCCCGCGAGATTCGTATCATTGAGATTCCACTGTAGTGATAAATAATCAATACAGTGATGTCTCGTTAATATGGACGCCCTTGTTCCCCGAAAAATTGTCCATAATGCGAGTTGCCCATATTAACGAGACAAAAATGCATGTTTCCCAGTTTGTCCCCGAAACTGGTGTCCATATAGCGGGGTATCCATATTAACGAGACATGACTGTATTTTCTAGCTACAGTGATTTAGTCTCATTTCAATCAAATAAATCTAACTTTAATTTATTATTCCTTTTTTTGTTTTACAGCAGAGCGACCAGATGACACTGTCAACCATAAACAAAGGTTTTTTCTTACATTTTCGTGGTTGCCATCAAAACTACTAGTGCGGTGGAAATTGCTCATTCGGGGCACAAACTTGTGCGATAAGTTTGACGAGCTTTTCTCCGGACTCGCACAAAAGTGGGCAAGCTTTTCTCCAGGATTCATCTTTGGGGATGCAACAACAAAGCTTTCTAAAAAATTAAGGCTCTAATCCACGCTGTGTAGGCCTTGGTGTTATATGCTTACGAGCACTTTCTCGTGGCAGAAGCGACTGCCTCAACAAAAATGTAAAGTGCCGGAAGGGCTACCGTTTCATTAGACAAAGAATTGCATTCGTTAATTGCCCGCGTTAATTGCAGGTGATACCACAGCTAAGCTGTGGTATCACCTGCAACAATCCCACTTTCCTAGAGACCCTTTTTATGGCAAATGCCACCAGGTGGTGCTCCAGTCTTTGACATCCCAGAGAACTTCCGGTTTATAAAAGGAAGGAACAAAGGCCACCTTAACACCGCTGCTTGAAATGTGGATGAAACGTTTAACCACCAATCCTCTAGGTGTACGCCAAAAGAACGAAGGAGTGCGAGATCTGTTCAAACGTTTAGAGCATTCTTTTAAACCAGTTTGCCTCCTCCAAGATGTAATACCATACAGCCAAAGGCCCTCGTTAAATCTCCAACTTTGTTGTTTGTGTACCATTTCTGCTTTCTAGCACTGGTGACATAAACAAGCTCAACAGGCTTGCAAAGATGGTGCGACCAGAAGTTGCTTGGGACGCAGGAGACAGTTAATGTTTGTAAACAGCAAAAGGGTCTATACCAAATGATTGACGAAAGAAAAGGAAATGCACTGTACCAAAACTTCTTTTATATATGAAAGATTTCGTACGCTGCTGTTGCCATAGCAGCTTATGCAACTGCAATCTTTACCGAGAAACGCATGCGGTGAGCATTACATGCTTCACATTGTTATCAGGAGTGCATTATCATCAATTATCTGGTTTGGATGCTTGTTTTGTGCTCGTTCTGTATTGAAACGAATGCTGTGCTGTATGTTGTATGCGTGATGTATGCACTTTTCGCTTCAATCACTAAAGGTTTTTTTTCCGTCAGGACGCCGAGATGAAAAAATCTGACCAACGAGTCATATACAGCTTTGTTGTAAAAATGAATGATAAACACGGGGGCACCTGCTACAAACCACGTGACGCGGAAATTGATACCGCAGATCGTGGATATGGCAAATTCGCGTTTCACAATGCGATAAACATGCGGGATTTCACTACGAATTCCTGAGCGGTTTGCAAACGCAGAAGATTTGCGCTTCATGGTGCGAAGGACCCACGGAAACCCGCCGAAAACTCGCATCTCACGGGAACAGACACTGCAGATCGTGGACGCAGCAGATTCATATTTCACGATGCAATATAGACGCGGGAACTCGTGTGTTACGGGAGTCGATATCGCGCACGCAGATTGCGGACAAAAACGCGGGAGCCCGCTATGAACTTGTTTGTCAGATGTACTGGTACCGTAGATTGCACGGACAATGCGAATCCCGTCAAACATTGCCTGACGTCTGACGGAAATCGGGGGGGGGGGGGGCGATGTCTCGGAATTTTTATGTTATGGATATTTAGCCAGAAAAAACGGGATGGGCGATCTCTCGGTGGAGGGCGTCTATACGGAACTGTACGGTAGTTCATGTGTGGTGCAAAAAAGAAAATGTCTTGCTCTTGCTTCAAATATCTGCACAACGCATCGTTAGTATGCTGTCAAAAGTAAGGTACTAGCCCAAAATCTTCATGCAATGTGGCACAGTGTTGCGGAATGGGCACCTCCATTCCATTCCAATTCCCTTCCGGAGAATTAGAGTTTCTGACATTTCCATTCCTTTCAAACCCTTGGAATGGAGACACGGGGCCAATTCCCACTCCTGGAATGGCTCAACTCCACCATTCCATTCCTGTAATTCCTAAACGTGAAAAAATGGCCACTGACAGCCACATTGTGTTACTGGAAAAAAGCAGCATAGAGCTGCTGACTTTATCAAATGTGGAGACAACTGCAAAAATATGCAAAAACTTCCTCAAAGCAGTCATTCTACTAAGCCAAAGGGTGGTCGTAAAAAGAACTTGGAGGCACTTGGTGTCACTGCAAACATTGATCACACGATCAAGCGTAAAAGGCTCGTGAGTTGCAACAGACGGCAAAAATTCAAACCGCCCATTTTCTTTGCAAATGGATTGTATACCCTCCACAGGTATATGGTTAGCATGTTGTTTGTTTGATAAGCCTTAAAAATGTCTAGTTTGTGCATGGTGTAAGAAGAAGCTATCTCTGCTTCCGGGTCTGAAAAGCATCGGTGCTACCCTGCCCGGCCTGAGACAGGCAACAATTGATGCTACCTGGCCTGGACCGGGCAGGGCCTGGGCTTTCGGTTTGGCCTGGCCCCGTGCAGAGCTCTACCACATTCATCCTCGAAGGAGCTGGTGAAACAGTCAAGTCGTCAGATGTGACTGACGTGATGCTGTTTCAAGAGCCACTTTGACCAGGCATCAGTGTTGCACCAGCAGGCCGTAGGCCCTAGCTGAAGGTTGAAAGAGCTTGCATAAGAGCCACTCGATTTTTGCAAAAGGCATCCAATTGCATTCCTCCTAGTGCTGTCGCCATTCCATTCCCATCCAGGGTTGCAAAGGTGCAAATGATTCCCGAATCATTTCAACTCTCAAGTGGCAACTCTACAACACTGGTTTGCTTGTTTCCTTAACAGTCAATCCTCAGGCTTCATAGAGATGCAAGACTTGTTGCAGAGCTTTGTCAATCCATCCATAATGGACATCAAAATGGGAACAAGGACATTCCTTGAGTCTGAAGTCCAAAATGCAAAATCTCGTACAGACTTGTATGAGAAAATGATCAAAGTAGACTCCCACGCACCCACATCTGAAGAGCAGGAGGCAAAGGCAATCACCAAGCTTCGCTACATGCAGGTAAGCACAAGGACTAGGTTCTGGGATTGGTGACCATTGGTTCAATTTGTTCAACTTGGCCGGAGCTTGCAGTCCATTCGTAGTAAGAAGAGTCTGACTCCCTGTGGAGCATTTCCAATGATGTGGTAAATTGAGATACTTTTACCTGCCTTTAAAGTTAGAGATTTTATCAAAACATAGACATAAAATCTGGAAGAACTACTACTTCGAGTAACATATAAACAATGCACCAAGCTTTTTTTTTTCTTGAGTGAACAGTATATAGAAGCATTTTTATGGCCCAATATTACAAAACTGACCTAATGAACATTAAAACTGTGGTTGGGTCTAGTTGGTTCGTATCATTTAAAAGATTAAAAGTGCAAACTCAAACACAAACGAAACAAGGAACACTGTCGTTAACCATACCGATAACTAGGCCCTAAACCGATAACATATCGGCAGTCTTATACAAAGCCATTAAGACATTTCCTTATCCAGCAGAAAAATAGACTGCATGAGCACATACTTTTCACTCGCGTTGTTGATAAAGAAAGCTCTGTCTTTTCATTCACTCTTAACTTAAATGAATCTAAAAGCGGCTTGCAACCGCAACGCTGACAATGCCCTATGAGATGCCCCCCTGAATTGTTACGTAGAGCGAGCCTGTGCTCCCTCACCCCGTCATTAAAACAATGTCCCATCTGTCCTATATAAACATGGCCACAACTCGAGGGAATCTCGTAGACCAGCTTTGTAACGCATTCAGTGTACTTGGTAACACACATGTTTCTTGGAGCATGATGGGGCACCTAAGCTTTGAAACTTTTTGCAGAGGCCTTCAGGTTTTGTAGACTTTGAAATTGGCCAGAGTTCGAAACTGACGGGGAAAATGAATGGAGCATCTCGTAATTGCCCTAGTCGAGGGTGGTTGTGGACCTCCTGAGCCCCCTTGTAGTCTTGTGACCATTGGGCATGCCATCCTTTGGTTTGCAGTTCAGGGAAAATCTCAGTTCCTCATCAACACTTGGCTTTCGGATAGAAGGCTTCAAGACAGGAGATCAGGAACCCATGAATGACTTGAAGCTTATCAAAACAAGAGAACAAGTGATTGACGTCATGCGAAAGTTCCTTGGAAATCGACAAGTCATCCACAACCAGGTCACTGACAGGCTCTTAAGCCTGCGGATGAAGATGGAGTCATCCGAGTTCCTGAGGAGTCACGAGGTGAGCCTCACCCTTAATTAAGACCGTTACTATTCTTATAATCCTCGTCTTGTAGAGACATGCACTACGGGAATTTTTGTTTTATTATTTATGATAACTCGAGTAATTTTTCGGTTTTTACTGGTTCATCTTAGTTTTGATATAGCTTGTTTTTTAATGTCCTGGATGCAATGGACATCCAAAGAAAAAATGTTTTTATTTAATTTTATTTATTAACCCTTAAAGGGGCACTGACACCCCAAAGGTCGTATTTTTTTTATTGTCTAAAACGATGCAAGTTGTAGTCATAGACACGCAAAAAAAATCGCATCGCGAAAAAAAACTTCCCCCCGCGCGCGCGCGCCTTTTTATTTTTGGCGTTTAAATCTCCCGCCGCTACCTCCTCGCTTCTTTTGATCGGTGACGTCAAAAATCAGGAAATGTAGAAGCTTTGTAGGTGACATTTCTATAACATTTAATAACGGCAATCGTAAAACATGTTTTTTAACGCAATTGCGAACGCACTACGGCCCCTCTTTTTGAAATGCCAAAAATCGGAGTTCGGTGAGATGTCCCCTCCTAGATTTGTGTCCTCTCTCAGAAAACTTGGCGGCGATCGAGCAGATCGGCGAGTTGGAGAAGAAACCGTTTTTTTCCCGTGCGCCAGCTCGCCTGCTCCTCGCATCGGGTCAGCGGAGGTCTGAGAGAAAGTCGAGTCGCAGGAGACCGCAAAATTTGACTGACTGCACTGGCGGGGATCGCGCGGGAACTTCAAATTCGGCATTTGCAAATTGTTTTTTTAATTCACAGATACTGAATTCCCAAGTTTCGAATTTTGAGGGTCATGTCCCGGCACCGTTTTCAATCGTTTCGGATAATAAAAAAAAATATGATTTTGATGTGTCAGTGCCCCTCTCCTGCCCCGTCAGGGGCATTACACAAGGGGGCAACACAGGGAAAACATACGGGTGGAACTTTTTATACAGATGGTAAACAAAAACAACATAAAAGTAAATGGTGGCCATGCGGTGGCCTCGCATAAAAACATGGCACTGGTTATACAATAATTAACGATGACACAGCATGTTTAAAAATATCGGGGTCACTGATATGTGCTATATGGTTCGGCAGATGATTCCCTTCTATTATGACAAGGGGGAAAAATGAGTTGTTAAAAGTGACAGTGGAACTAGGAATGCGATGCACGTTAAGGGAGTTAAAAAGTTGTCGGGATGAACGGTGGGGTCCAACAGAAGCGACTGTCCGAGTTGAGGGTGGTGATAAAAAGTCTTCTGGAAAAGACGCGTGATATTCTACGGCAAGTATGGAGAGTGGGGAGGCACAGATGAGCTTTCATTACGGACACACTGGCAGTACAGTCATAGATAGGATGAATCTGGCAGCGCCACTTTGAATGGATCCTAAGGTGTTAGTGAGGTAGATCTTGTGAGGGGACCAAATGGCAGCTGCATATTCAATTTTCGGAGTTAAAAAGTTGTCGGGATGAACGGTGGGGTCCAACAGAAGCGACTGTCCGAGTTGAGGGTGGTGATAAAAAGTCTTCTGGAAAAGACGCGTGATATTCTACGGCAAGTATGGAGAGTGGGGAGGCACAGATGAGCTTTCATTACGGACACACTGGCAGTACAGTCATAGATAGGATCAATCTGGCAGCGCCACTTTGAATGGATCCTAAGGTGTTAGTGAGGTAGATCTTGTGAGGGGACCAAATGGCAGCTGCATATTCAATTTTCGGAGTTAAAAAGTTGTCGGGATGAACGGTGGGGTCCAACAGAAGCGACTGTCCGAGTTGAGGGTGGTGATAAAAAGTCTTCTGGAAAAGACGCGTGATATTCTACGGCAAGTATGGAGAGTGGGGAGGCACAGATGAGCTTTCATTACGGACACACTGGCAGTCATAGATAGGATCAATCTGGCAGCGCCATTTTGAATGGATCCTAAGGTGTTAGTGAGGTAGATCTTGTGAGGGGACCAAATGGCAGCTGCATATTCAATTTTCGGAGTTAAAAGTTGTCGGGATGAACGGTGGGGTCCAACAGAAGCGACTGTCCGAGTTGAGGGTGGTGATAAAAAGTCTTCTGGAAAAGACGCGTGATATTCTACGGCAAGTATGGAGAGTGGGGAGGCACAGATGAGCTTTCATTACGGACACACTGGCAGTCATAGATAGGATCAATCTGGCAGCGCCATTTTGAATGGATCCTAAGGTGTTAGTGAGGTAGATCTTGTGAGGGGACCAAATGGCAGCTGCATATTCAATTTTCGGAGTTAAAAAGTTGTCGGGATGAACGGTGGGGTCCAACAGAAGCGACTGTCCGAGTTGAGGGTGGTGATAAAAAGTCTTCTGGAAAAGACGCGTGATATTCTACGGCAAGTATGGAGAGTGGGGAGGCACAGATGAGCTTTCATTACGGACACACTGGCAGTCATAGATAGGATCAATCTGGCAGCGCCACTTTGTATGGATCCTAAGGTGTTAGTGAGGTAGATCTTGTGAGGGGACCAAATGGCAGCTGCATATTCAATTTTCGGAGTTAAAAAGTTGTCGGGATGAACGGTGGGGTCCAACAGAAGCGACTGTCCGAGTTGAGGGTGGTGATAAAAAGTCTTCTGGAAAAGACGCGTGATATTCTACGGCAAGTATGGAGAGTGGGGAGGCACAGATGAGCTTTCATTACGGACACACTGGCAGTCATAGATAGGATCAATCTGGCAGCGCCATTTTGAATGGATCCTAAGGTGTTAGTGAGGTAGATCTTGTGAGGGGACCAAATGGCAGCTGCATATTCAATTTTCGGAGTTAAAAAGTTGTCGGGATGAACGGTGGGGTCCAACAGAAGCGACTGTCCGAGTTGAGGGTGGTGATAAAAAGTCTTCTGGAAAAGACGCGTGATATTCTACGGCAAGTATGGAGAGTGGGGAGGCACAGATGAGCTTTCATTACGGACACACTGGCAGTACAGTCATAGATAGGATGAATCTGGCAGCGCGATTTTGAATGGATCCTAAGGTGTTAGTGAGGTAGATCTTGTGAGGGGACCAAATGGCAGCTGCATATTCAATTTTCGGACGGACAAATGTTTTGTAGGCCAGCTGCCGCAAGGCTGGAGGGACAGAGTGCAAGCAGCATCGGATGTAACCTAGTGTTTTGAGGCTTCGGCAGTGATGGAGTCAAAGTGAAGAGTCCAAGACAGATTAGGAGAGAAATGAGCACCAAGGTATTTATATGATTGGATACACTTGACGGCTATTGAGCCTAGAGAATATTGAAAATAGATGGGGAACGCGTATGGGAAAAACGTACAGACTTTGAGTGCTTTAGTAACATTAGCCATTGATCGCACCATTTGGTTATATTGTCGAGGTCATTCTGGAGAAGCAGGTGGTCGTTAAAAGTTTATTTGGCGATATATTACACAGTCATCAGCGAAAAGGCATATGTCAGAGGAGATATTATCTGGAAGATTGTTAATAAAGGTCATGAGAAGAAAAGGACCTAGGACACTGCCTTGTGGAACTTTGGACAAGACATTGGTGAGGGTTCTTATGAGTTGACGACTGTATACTGGATGAGAGAAAGCTGCGAATCCAAGATACGATTAGTGGATCAATATTTAAAGAGGAGGCGGACGTGAGGAACATGATTGAAAGCTTTAGAGAAGTCTAGGAAGATGGCATCTGTTTGAGAGAGTGAGTCGAGATTAGTCTGCAGATCGTGGAAAAATTCAAGCAGTTGGGTATCACTGGAATAACCCTGGCGAAAGCCATGCTGGTTTTGGAAAAAGAAGTTATTGCAGCTTAATTCATAATGTTAGGGAGGACAATGTGCTCCAAGGATTTAAATGCAATACATGTGAGCGATATTAGGCGATAGTTCGCAGGATGGAATCAATCACCGCTTTTGTAGATAGGAATGACCTGGCCTATTTTCCAGTCTTTTGGAAAGCAACCATTAGACAGTCACTGGCTGAAGATTAGCTGAAAAAATGAACTGACTGTAGTGTTTCTGAGTATCTTTGAGCGTCAGGGCCTGGGGCGGAAGATACTTTCAGCTTATCAATGAGCTTTGAGATGCCAGCTGCAGTGACGGTGATTGGAAGCATGCAGGAAAATAGATGGGGAACGCGTATGGGAAAAACGTACAGACTTTGAGTGCTTTAGTAACATTAGCCATTGATCGCACCATTTGGTTATATTGTCGAGGTCATTCTGGAGAAGCAGGTGGTCGTTAAAAGTTTATTTGGCGATATATTACACAGTCATCAGCGAAAAGGCATATGTCAGAGGAGATATTATCTGGAAGATTGTTAATAAAGGTCATGAGAAGAAAAGGACCTAGGACACTGCCTTGTGGAACTTTGGACAAGACATTGGTGAGGGTTCTTATGAGTTGACGACTGTATACTGGATGAGAGAAAGCTGCGAATCCAAGATACGATTAGTGGATCAATATTTAAAGAGGAGGCGGACGTGAGGAACATGATTGAAAGCTTTAGAGAAGTCTAGGAAGATGGCATCTGTTTGAGAGAGTGAGTCGAGATTAGTCTGCAGATCGTGGAAAAATTCAAGCAGTTGGGTATCACTGGAATAACCCTGGCGAAAGCCATGCTGGTTTTGGAAAAAGAAGTTATTGCAGCTTAATTCATAATGTTAGGGAGGACAATGTGCTCCAAGGATTTAAATGCAATACATGTGAGCGATATTAGGCGATAGTTCGCAGGATGGAATCAATCACCGCTTTTGTAGATAGGAATGACCTGGCCTATTTTCCAGTCTTTTGGAAAGCAACCATTAGACAGTCACTGGCTGAAGATTAGCTGAAAAAATGAACTGACTGTAGTGTTTCTGAGTATCTTTGAGCAAATGGCGTCAGGGCCTGGGGCAGGAAGATACTTTCAGCTTATCAATGAGCTTTGAGATGCCAGCTGCAGTGACGGTGATTGGAAGCATGCAGGAAAACGGAAGGGGAGAGAGGGAAAGTACATTATCCGATGACTCAGTTGTGAAAACATGAAAAATAGTCATTCATTATTGCAGGTGCAAGTTCGCCAGGCACAACGACACTGTCATCAACAAGTAACTCAATACCACATTTACTCGCATAATAAATGCACCCCCCACAACGGGCATCAATATTTTGACTTTTTTTTTTTCCCTCCCGTAATCAACGCACCTCCAATTTTCGGATCCGAGAGTCTCGAATTTCGTCCAATTTAGCGAGCCACCAAGCCAGTTTTCTTTAGCCGCCAACTGGTAAAGCCAAGTCAAACCAAGCCAGGCTGCTCACATAATGGCCACAAGTGCGTAGTTACGGTAGTTATGGAATTGATCAACCGTGAAACCGAGTGTCGCGCTCACTTGACGAAGCTTGGGTCGAGGAATTGCGGAGCCCCGGACATTCTTCGCCTATCGGATGCATTGATGTCAACAAACAAGCCGTCGTCTGTAGTCCGCTTTCGGACAGTGAAATCGTGAGAGTGGTTAGGCCTAATTTCACATACTCCGGGTAAATGCGTTTATTTAATCCGCAACAGAACGGCGCAGCGAGGTGCACGCTGCGCTGTAGGCTGAGAGTGTCTGGTAGCCTCTCCGTGAACGAAACTTGATCCGTGAAAGCGGGCTTTGGTGGTCGGCGGTTGGACTTCGTACGAGTTCTTGTCTCCGTGAACAAAACTTGATTCATGCGAGCGAGCGGGCTTCGGCAATCGGGAGGTTGGACTTCGTACGAGTTCTTATAGGCGTAGTCGCGGATTATACCTGAGGGTGCTCGCCGAACACTACCAATATAAGTATATCGCCTAAGAACGGTCAATCGTGTTGCTTTTCGTGCTGAGTGAGCTTCGTAGGGAGCTTTTCCTGCAGCAAAAGGCACCCCGAAAGCGCCCTAAAAAGGTTTGCAGTTTATAAAGCATGGTTATTGTGGTGCGCCTCCATCACTGGAGACGTGCCACAGTACCTTGCCGTATCATATTGGCACCTATTATGACATTTGCAGGAAGTGTGGAAATGCAAAAATTTTACCCCGTGTAATGAACGCCCCCAAAATATGTCAATTTTTCGGGAAAAAAAGTGTGTTCATTATGCGAGTAAATACGGTAGACTGGGGAGTGTGGTTGGGTGTACTTGTTTTCCAAAACTTATTGGTGTTATTGCATAGAATGTTGGGCAAATCCTGATGGAAATACTTCCATCTTTGATGTTCTAATTAACGCAGTGTACTCTTTTAGACGAGAAAAGTACAGTCGGCCTTAAAAAAGATTAACACAAACGATGCGTGACCGGCGCGGGGAAACCACCAGACTCGGCGCTGCATTTTGCGATAACACGGGATGCGAGAGTGACTGGGACGTTCCCACTTTTGAATCGCAGGGGTGCTTAGAGAAAATTGTTTGTAGTAATTTTTTTTTTACGGGCCGGCTTTTTGAAGATGACGGGTCATGCGTGAGACGATGCTTTTTATTTCCTCTCATTCGCCAGCCTTGACAGTTCAGTGTCCATAAATCGTAAATGACGGTAAAACACAGATAAAAAACTTTCAGCCTTTCCACTGTGGTGAAGAAGGAAGAGCAGCGGAGCTGTAGTTTCTGTTCTTGACGGTGGCTTTCCAGGCGAGCAATCTGCTCTCCTTTTATAAGGGAATCTGAAGCGCTCAACGCGGTGTAACTTTAGGCGATAGCGGCCTCGCGGCGGTTGCAAAACCATTCGCGCTGTTGCGCATCGCCGCTCGTTCCGTTCTGTTCCCGCTCTTCTTCCTCCGAAAAAAATGTTGCCGCGATCTATGAGCGACGGCGGCTAGCAGACAACCGGCAAACACAACACTCTGGACAGCTACCGCCATCTATGAGCGACGGCGGCAACCAGAGTGTTGCGTCGGCCACGGGTGTCGACATTGGTTTGGTACCGCACACGATCCTGGGGAAACTAGCCCTTAACAGCTCCGCTGTAAAAAGATAGCCCTGCTCTTAAGGAGCGAGCAAAAACAGAACACGTATGTGCAAAAAGATAGCCCTGCTCTTAAAGAGCGAGCAAAAACAGAACACGTATGTGCAGTCACGCTGTGTCGTTTGGAAAGCGCGCTTTGGGGCTTCGGTGTGCTGACGTCCCCCGTGCCTGCGAGAGTGGACCAATTGGGTAATCCCGGCCCCAGCGTGCTTACGCTATCGTAGTGCCCCACCTTCTCGCCGGCCGGGCCATGGCTGCCTTGTGTTCACCTTTTTTAAGGCCGACCATACTTTTCCCACACAGAAGGGGAGCCACTAGATTTTGCTTTGCGAAAAAGGCGTTTCTTTTTGTTATCAAGGGATTTCAGCTTTTTATTGTACATGGTTGCCCAACATCTCCACAGATATGCAACAGGGGAACATGTAATTTGATGAGGTCATTTACTTTATGCTTATAAAGTAACCAATTGTCTTCAACGGTTGGTGAGGAGAAGGAAGAGAGAAAGATGGTGAAAAAGGTTGCGAGCTCATCATTAATGGCGACGTAATTAGCTTTATTGAAATTGTGAATGACTTTAGACATGGGTGACTTAACTAGAATAGGCAATGTTATCGATATAATATTCATTATTCTATGGTCGCTAAGACCAGACACGTAAACAGTAGATTGCACGAGATTGGTAAACGATGCAAGGACCAAATCAAGGATATTATCATAAAGGGTAGGCATGTGAATCACTTGACTGATTGAACATCATGCACACACCAAGGAAATGTTTGGAATCGTGTGATGTAGATGTTAGAAGCTGTCAGTTAATTTCAGGAAAATTGAAATCGCCCAACAGTAAAATATTCGCTTTGGGAAATTGTTTCATGATTTCATTAAAGAGACACTGACACCCTCCAAAATTTTTGTTTTATTTTTTATTGATTGGGTAGAAGACTACCCAATTAATATTTTGCTACAGCGTCATGTATATTTTAATAAAGTCAAAATATGCAACTGCTCGAAACAGAAACTGAACTGGGGAGGATGAAGAAATAGAGAGGAGAGAGTTGTTGGGGGTCACGTGGCTGCGAAACTTTTTTTCTTCAATGTATTTGCGGCGTTTTAGAAGCAACCAGAAACAGGTATTGTATTTCCTATTGCGCAGTGACCCAGGACTTGGGTGGCGACTTCGGGTTGGTGGTTGTGTCTAAACCATAGAAAATGGCATGTGAGCATGGAGAAGAGAGTGAGCACAACTCAAACCGGCCAGTTCTCGGTCGACAGTTTTCGGGCGGAAAGAAAACAAATTGGGTTGGTGGTTGTGTCTAAACCATAGAAAATGGCATGTGAGCATGGAGAAGAGAGTGAGCACAACTCAAACCGGCCAGTTCTCGGTCGACAGTTTTCGGGCGGAAAGAAAACAAATTGGGTTGGTGGTTGTGTCTAAACCATAGAAAATGGCATGTGAGCATGGAGAAGAGAGTGAGCACAACTCAAACCGGCCAGTTCTCGGTCGACAGTTTTCGGGCGGAAAGAAAACAAATTGGGTTGGTGGTTGTGTCTAAACCATAGAAAATGGCATGTGAGCATGGAGAAGAGAGTGAGCACAACTCAAACCGGCCAGTTCTCGGTCGACAGTTTCGGGCGGAAAGAAAACAAATTGGGTTGGTGGTTGTGTCTAAACCATAGAAAAT
The DNA here is from genome assembly GCA_013358835.2 of Ixodes persulcatus. Classification (NCBI taxonomy): domain Eukaryota; kingdom Metazoa; phylum Arthropoda; class Arachnida; order Ixodida; family Ixodidae; genus Ixodes; species Ixodes persulcatus. Next base: position 201,763 of record JABSTQ010009684.1, on the reverse strand, counting down.
GGCATGTGAGCATGGAGAAGAGAGTGAGCACAACTCAAACCGGCCAGTTCTCGGTCGACAGTTTTCGGGCGGAAAGAAAACAAATTGGGTTGGTGGTTGTGTCTAAACCATAGAAAATGGCATGTGAGCATGGAGAAGAGAGTGAGCACAACTCAAACCGGCCAGTTCTCGGTCGACAGTTTTCGGGCGGAAAGAAAACAAATTGGGTTGGTGGTTGTGTCTAAACCATAGAAAATGGCATGTGAGCATGGAGAAGAGAGTGAGCACAACTCAACCGGCCAGTTCTCGGTCGACAGTTTTCGGGCGGAAAGAAAACAAATTGGGTTGGTGGTTGTGTCTAAACCATAGAAAATGGCATGTGAGCATGGAGAAGAGAGTGAGCACAACTCAAACCGGCCAGTTCTCGGTCGACAGTTTCGGGCGGAAAGAAAACAAATTGGGTTGGTGGTTGTGTCTAAACCATAGAAAATGGCATGTGAGCATGGAGAAGAGAGTGAGCACAACTCAAACCGGCCAGTTCTCGGTCGACAGTTTTCGGGCGGAAAGAAAACAAATTGGGTTGGTGGTTGTGTCTAAACCATAGAAAATGGCATGTGAGCATGGAGAAGAGAGTGAGCACAACTCAAACCGGCCAGTTCTCGGTCGACAGTTTTCGGGCGGAAAGAAAACAAATTGGGTTGGTGGTTGTGTCTAAACCATAGAAAATGGCATGTGAGCATGGAGAAGAGAGTGAGCACAACTCAAACCGGCCAGTTCTCGGTCGACAGTTTTCGGGCGGAAAGAAAACAAATTTTGAGCTGCGAATTGTGTCTGGTAGTTGGGCCCTCATACGCATGTACAACTAAAAACCTTAGTGAGCATAAGTACCCTGTCAGTGTCCCTTTAAGAGCAGTATGTAATTTATTAACAAATGAACTGTCACTACCTGGAGGTCTATAACCCACGGCAAGAATCATTTTTACTAAATTGCGAAGAAAGACAAACACAACAAAACTCTAGATCGCAGTTCAGAGGACATAAAAGGAAAACATTTCTTTTTTTATAGCTACAAGAACACCGCCACCATGCTGTCGAAACCGGTCGCAACGATATACCGAAAAGTTCAGACTCAAATAAAATAATTCGTCGTCACTAATGTCTGGTTTTAACCAAGTTTCCGTTATTATCGCTGTGTCAGAGTTGCAATCACCGAGAAGGCTGCATATTTCATCTTTCTTTGGCAGATAACTTGGAATATTGGTGAAAGTAATGAGATGGGGTCTGCGATTTCCTTCTTCTTCTTGTAATGAGGTCCAGAGAAGGAAAGGGAAAGCCGGGAGAGATGTTGGCCTCCTGTACGGGGCGAGTCGCTACCCGGCTTGGGGAAGGGGGAGGAGCCGTAGGTGGCTAAAAGAGATAGTGTGGAAATTTCGAAACCAGTCCAATAATGTGATGGGGCTTTGGCACAAGTGTGGGTTTCAATTTCCTAGTTTTGCTTAGACGGCAGTTTGCGTTTTTTTTTTTTATTTCCACTTAGCTAGGCTTCAAGATCTTTTACACAGTCATTAATCGGATCATACACATAACGTTTGTTATGGATGTGGAGCTTATCAAAGCGAATTTTGATGGGCACATTCTGCAGCTCTGCAAACTGAAATAGTTTACCGCGCTCTAGGTGAACCGATTCAGAATAGTCCTCTCGAACGGCGAAAGTAGTATTTTTTAGCCTGTGACCGGCTGCCAAAATGGATTTCTTATCTTTGAAACGAAGCAACTTTACAATTATGGGGCGCTTTTTGTTCTCGGTGAAACGACCTAAGCGATGAGATCTATCGAGATTGGAAGGATCCAGCTGGCCCCCCTGAAAGAAACAAATTGGGTTGGTTGGTTGTGTCCTAAACCATAGGAAATGGCATTTGAGCAGGGAGAAGAGATTGTGAGCACAACTCAAACCGGCCCAGTTCTCGGTCGACAGTTTTCGGGCGGAAAGAAAACAAATTGGGTTGGTGGTTGTGTCTAAACCATAGAAAATGGCATGTGAGCATGGAGAAGAGAGGTGAGCACAACTCAAACCGGCCAGTTCTCGGTCGACAGGTTTCGGGCGGAAAGAAAACAAATTGGGTTGGTGGTTGTGTCTAAACCATAGAAAATGGCATGTGAGCATGGAGAAGAGAGTGAGCACAACTCAAACCGGCCAGTTCTCGGTCGACAGTTTTCGGGCGGAAAGAAAACAAATTTTGAGCTGCGAATTGTGTTCTGGGTAGTTGGGCCCTCATACGCCATGTACAACTAAAAACCTTAGTGAGCATAAGTACCCTGTCAGTGTCCCTTTAAGAGCAGTATGTAATTTATTAACAAATGAACTGTCACTACCTGGAGGTCTATAACCCACGGCAAGAATCATTTTTACTAAATTGCGAAGAAAGACAAACACAACAAAACTCTAGATCGCAGTTCAGAGGGACATAAAAGGAAAACATTTCTTTTTTTATAGCTACAAGAACACCGCCACCATGCTGTCGAAACCGGTCGCAACGATATACCGAAAAGTTCAGACTCAAATAAAATAATTCGTCGTCACTAATGTCTGGTTTTAACCAAGTTTCCGTTATTATCGCTGTGTCAGAGTTGCAATCACCGAGAAGGCTGCATATTTCATCTTTCTTTGGCAGATAACTTGGAATATTGGTGAAAGTAATGAGATGGGGTCTGCGATTTCCTTCTTCTTCTTGTAATGAGGTCCAGAGAAGGAAAGGGAAAGCCGGGAGAGATGTTGGCCTCCTGTACGGGGCGAGTCGCTACCCGGCTTGGGGAAGGGGGAGGAGCCGTAGGTGGCTAAAAGAGATAGTGTGGAAATTTCGAAACCAGTCCAATAATGTGATGGGGCTTTGGCACAAGTGTGGGTTTCAATTTCCTAGTTTTGCTTAGACGGCAGTTTGCGTTTTTTTTTTTTATTTCCACTTAGCTAGGCTTCAAGATCTTTTACACAGTCATTAATCGGATCATACACATAACGTTTGTTATGGATGTGGAGCTTATCAAAGCGAATTTTGATGGGCACATTCTGCAGCTCTGCAAACTGAAATAGTTTACCGCGCTCTAGGTGAACCGATTCAGAATAGTCCTCTCGAACGGCGAAAGTAGTATTTTTTAGCCTGTGACCGGCTGCCAAAATGGATTTCTTATCTTTGAAACGAAGCAACTTTACAATTATGGGGCGCTTTTTGTTCTCGGTGAAACGACCTAAGCGATGAGATCTATCGAGATTGGAAGGATCCAGCTGGACACCCAGATTTTCTAAGCAGAATTTGATAACGTTATCTTCAGATTTTGCCCACGTCTCACACTAAAAATCCTGTATTAAAAAAAAAAAAAAGAGAAAGAAAGTTTGATTGATGAAGGTGGCTTTCGGCGGCGTCACACCTAGCTTTCAGTTTGGAAGGTTCCGAAGGGATGGTGTTAACAGGGCTGTTAGGTGACTGTGGCTGAGTAGAGATGCTTTTCATAGCTGAGATATCTTGCTCAATGTTAGTCCTGTTGTGAAGAAGTAAGGCCCTGTCGTCAGCTGGTCGCTAATCATGCTGCAAGGCTATAATTGCAGCAAGCATGTTTGCTTGCTGCAACACCATCCTGGACATGCTGGGGGAATTGGTGGCCGAGTGGGCTAGCGCACACCAGCTCGGAGCACGTGGAGCAAAAGCTCGCGCTGTAGAACCCAGGGATCCTGGGTTCAATCCTCACCCATGTCCGTTTTGATCTGGATGAGCATCGTACCGGCGTGCGGTCGTGTATCACTACTGCGTGGTGCACGTTAAAGACCCCAGGCTAGCGGTTGTACTGCACCGGCTAAATTGCTCATCTACAGCAAGTGACTCGTCGCAACACACAACCCCAATTATTCCTGGAATTGCGACAGCGTTTCCAGGATGGTGTTGTATTCGGGGCTATCAGGGCCTGGTTTAGTTTCAATATCTCTCGAGATTAAAAGCAAAAGATGGGAGGTGATCGCGGTGTACACACAAATCAAAAGAAATCTCAACATTTCGACCCAGTACACTGATAGGTCATAGAAGCACGACATCACCAAAAGACAGTAAATACCGTTGCGGGAAATAGCAGCGTTGTGGTGATAACTGACCTGTAGCAGATGGAATGTTGGCATGATGGTTCCAGTGGCAATGTCGTGCCCCCTTATGCATATGTGGGGCACGGCAACAAACCTAAAAGAGCCTAGTAAAATAAGCTAATTAGCTCCTTTTAATGGAAGATGTGGGTACTTGGGTAGTAATTACTTTCCACATGGTAATTGTAGTTAAACTACTTTTGGAGCAAAGTAATTCTAATGAAATTACATTTTGGATGTAATTTATCCATGTATGGCAGAGCGGGTCCAAAAGTCAAGTTTATTTTGGAATCATAATATAACGCCTTAGACTGTGGTGTAAAAAAAAAAAGAAAAAATTGAAGTTCTTCAATTTGAGTTTCCTAATTTTTTCCACACCCTGTCTAACGTGTTGCATTATGATTAATTATCACCAGCTTGCCTGCACACTCACTGGTTTTTAATTATTTTGAAAATGTCTGATTTCGCTTGCTTTATATCCTCAAACGCCCTACTCTTGTAGATGAAAAAAAAAATTGGACGTTTACAATTTTCTGTAACGCCGAATTAGAGCTCAGCTCTTGAGGAGGAGGAGGGGATGGTACGGAGAAGAGGGTATGCCCCTCTTCCTTCCCCACTAAATTTAGCAGAGAAAGTTTTCTGCTAAATATGGTGGGAAAATTTTACCCTCGTGACGTCACGAGGGTAACTCTCGTGACCCTCTTGAGAGCAACCCTCAAAACCCTCGCGAGGGTACCCCTCGTGACCCTCGTGGGGGCAACCCTCGTAAGAGTAACCCTCGTGAGGGTAACCCTTACGAGGGTAACCCTTTTGAGGGTAACTAACCCTCGTGAGGGTAACGCTCGTGACCGTCGTGATCCTCGTGAGGGTAACCCTCATAACCCTCGTGAGAGTAACCCTCATAACCCTCGTGATTTCATTATGGGAAACTTCCCATAATGCAACGCGCGGTTACGCCGACGGCGACGCCGCTCAAGCCGGAAACTGGCGCCTGAGAGCTGCGCTTTAAAAATTAAAACAAAACTCCAGCGAGACGTTAGTGAAAAAAATCACGTCTCCACGTGGTGAATGATGTCTATTGGGGCGAAGCTCTGGTGGTGCTGATGATACTGATTTTATTGTTCATAGGTAGTGCTGATGGTGCTGATTTTTTTTTATTGCTCATAGGTAGTGCTGAGTTCCGGGTTGCGTTTCGACTTCATTATTACTGCTTTATGGTCGGTAAAATGCAGAGCCAGTGGTTCTTCTAGCAGATCAGCTTGGATCCGCTAGAAGCCGTGGGAACGCATCTCCACCGCTGAAGTCAACGGTCCATGTCAGAAAGAGAATGTGGGGTATGGAACGTGGTTATGTACACATTTGAGCATTTGACCGCAGCGCCCTCTCGTCTATAAACGTTGAGCCAATGCATGCAAAGTTTAACGCGATTATATACGCATTTGACCGCAGCGCCCTCTCCTGTATAGACGTTGAGCGGCTACATGCAATGTTTCATCCATGACAGACAGATGCATGACACATGGCCGAGTGGTTAAGGCGATGGACTAGAAATCCATTGGGGTCTCCCCGCACAGGTTTGAATCCTGTCGACTCCGCAAACATTTTTTTTTTCTTTTTTTAAGAAGACAGATGGGATGGCAATCGATGTGAGCACGGACGCCGAACGGATGGACAAGGCTAGACCCTAAGGAGCTTCGCCCCTAAAACGTGTCCGACTTGCGGTGGCTAAGGTGGTGTGCAGTGAAGTCTACATACCGCTCCGGCATCGCAAACCAAAACTACAATATGTTTTCAGATTCGATTTGCAATAGACTACAGTAAACCCCCGTTAACTCGAACACGGATATCTCGAAAGATCGGTTACGTTGAAACTTTTGTGGGTTGCCAAATGAATCCCCATTGGCACCATGTATTTTGACATCGCTTATCTCGAAAAGTTTCCGGGGACGGGCATTGGATATCTCAAAACTTTGCCTGCAAAAATAAAAAAAAAAAAATATTCCTGAAAGGACACTGAGGCCGAAGGAGAAAGTTTATCTCCATCGCGGACGAAGCGACCAGCGAGCGCGACCTAAAAATAACGCTAACAAAGAAAGAGAGAGAGAGAGAGAGGGGGTCTTCCGAGAAAAATAAACAAAAGAAGGAAGCGCGGGAGAAAAATAAACAAGAAGGAAGCGCCGGAGAAAAATAAACAAAAGAAGGAAAAAATAAACAAAAGAAGGAAGCGCCGAGAAAAATAAACAAAAGAAGGAAGCGCTGGAGAAAAATAAACAAAAGGAAGAAGTGCCGGAGAAAAATAAACAAAAGGAGGAAGCGCCGCGAACGCGTTCCGGGCGCACAGAACACGACTAGCGTTCAAGGGCGTTTGTTTTCTTGCTTTTTGCTTTCTCCCCATCTCCCGGGACTCTTCTTTCTCTCTTTTTCTCTATGCTTGTGCTGGCTTGTGGCGTTCTATCGGCTCTCCCGATCTCGTGGTCGCCACGCCCCCAAGCCGTTGTCGCGTCGCCTTCGTTCAACCCTGTCCACATGGATGACAGCGGCGCTCTTTGAGGAATATGTGCGTGCGCTGGACCGCTGGACGCTTGTTTCTAATTCATTTTTTCTCGTTTTAGTAAGTGATTTCTTGCTTAAAAACGAAACTGTGATTGGTGCGATTTTCGGAAGCGCTAGATTTTCGAAATCCGCTGTAGGTACTTCGGAAATTTCGGTACTCCGCTTATCTCGAAATTTCGCTTATCTCGAACTTTTTCCCGGTTTTTATGACTTCGAGTTAACGGGGGTTTACTGTATATAAAAAGTAGTGCATTTGAAAGCACCAAAGCAAGCATAAGTTTACAAAGGGGCGTGTAATTGCATTTTAAGGTCATGATGATAATGCAATTAATGCATGGGTGCAGCCAAGCTGGACAGAAATAAACTAATAATCCCTAGAGAAGGGGAACAAGGGGGACAAAGGTCAAACACAAATCTAGAAACAGACCTGCATGCACCAGTCACCTAGCTGTGTTTGGAAATTTGTGTTTGTCCTTTGTCCCCCTTGTTCCCCTTCTGCAGGGATTATTATTGTTTATTTCTGTCCAGCTTGCCTGCACCTATGCATTAATTGCATTAACATCATAAACTTAAATTGTCTTCATTTGGCCTCCAGGATCACAAATATCGAGATTATTTTTCGATTTGGTGCACGGAGGCTGCAGAAAATCATTTTGAAAGCATTGCCGAAGCCCTTCCTTCCCGGAGCGTAACGTCATATCCAGAGTTCTCGGAATCTCCACTTACGTATCTTTAGCACCTATCAAAGCTATGTATGTGCACTCTTGCTATTTTCAAAAAGGTCAGAAAAACCCGCCACAACTGGTGTCGGTGCGGAGGAATATACCTAGCAAGTTTTCAAATGCACGCGCTGCCCACGCGAGCGACACACGCTTGGCGGCCGAAAGATCTGGGTATGACTGAACGACTGGTGTTTTTTTTGTGTGTGTTTTCTTGCATTTACTAACACCTTTGGGAAAAACAGGTGATATTGAGATTCACATAATAAAAAGAATCTAGAATTGACCTCTAACTGGTTTTTCTAAAGGACCTCTTCAGCTTCCCTTTAAGTGGTTTGGTCGACCCTGGCTGTCCCTCGTCTCCGTGTGAATGCGCCTGGGAAGTGGACAATCCACGGATGTGTCGCCACATGATCAATCCGTCCACGAGTCGGTCCGTCGTGTGAATCGGGCGGTGGCACTATGTCGACGACTTTATGGACATAAGAACTGGGAAAGCAAGCACACTAAGCAGGAAATTAATACATGTGTTCCTATGAGAGCTCGGCAGGACCGACACTTCTGAACAAAAAAGCCGGGAAAACGCATAAAAACGATGATTTTCCACTCTAGTTGCATTCTACATTTCCTAAAGCATATGCTTGCCAAATTTGGTTGTGATAAGACTGTGAAATGCAAAAATTCTTGTGCATAAACTGTGAAATAGAAACACTCGTACGAATGTGAGATGTTCACAACACTCTTTCGTGGCATAGAAAAAGTTTCTTGGTTATCCTGTACCATTAGAAACTGAAACTACTGAAGACTGCGACGGGGAGAAGACGGCTATGCCTACTTCTCAAAATAAATAGACTGGCGGGCGACGCCACCATTTCACAACAGCACGCACGAAAATGGCTCGGATCTTTCTGGGTCACCGAGAGTTTTTCAAATGACTTATTTCGCAATCATATTCGGTCCTGCTTTTTTTTTTTTTTTATACATAACATAAAGATAATAAAACACCTGAAAACCCGAAATCGCACGCTCATCTAAAAACTGCTATTACCGTTATAAGAGCAAGCTGTTAAGTCTTGGCACTAAAAAATTGAGAGTGTGCGATGCTGAAGGAAGAGTCTCCGTCCACGCGCGTAGCCCCTTCCTTCAGCATCACCCACCCGTCCCCGTGCGTGGATGTAGATATTTTAATCGTCCAGCTGTTGACAGGCGTCCCAAAGGCTAAGACGATTTCCGAATGCATACCTGCCACCGGGGTGGCATTAGGGAGATCTGACCGGGGGAAGGGGGGCGTGAGGGAGAGAAAAAGTAGTAGCAACAACAGAATGGATTTTTACACACATTTTCTTGTTTACTTACAACAGAGCAGGAAATGAACTCTTTCGTCCAAACTACCAACAAGCTACACCACTGGTGATTTGCTAAATCTGCGACGTGGCTGACGCCGCCTTTTTCAGGAAGTCCTGGGAATACTGTCGAGCATAACAATGTTCGCCCCTGTGGCACTTCGCCTAAAGAATGTTACCGAGGGTTGTGTCCGACATGGATGCTCGGAACTGGGTGCGACTTTCCTTTATTACGCTCAGCTATGGTTTCTGAGAAACCATAGTAACCGTAGTTCTCAGAAACCAAGCATGGTTTCTGAGAAACCATAGTAACCCTAGTTCTCAGAAACCAAGCATGGTTTCTGAGAAATCATAGTAACCATAGTTCTCAGAAACCATGCCATACTTGTCACCTCTCCGCGAAGTGACAAAGCACAGAAACTCGGTCGTGTATGAACTGAGAAATGCTTGGAAGTACTTCTTGGCTTTTGAAAGCGCCATCGATCGTTCCAACGATCCAACCAAACGACTAACCTGGGGGAAGCACACAGAGTAGTTCGACGTTCCGCAATTCTCTTGACGACCAAACAAAGCCAACTGAAGTCTAGCGCACCCATGATTATATAAGCCGTGTTCCAAAATGCGCTCGAACTTACTCCAGAGTAGAGGTTTCGTACCCTGGCGTTTGAAAATCTACCCTCATTTTACGCTGCTGCTCTGACTGAGTTGTGACATGGTAACCCACTGGAGTAACCTAAACCTATTCTCGAGTAACTCGCACTGACATGCGCGTGATAGTTATGGCAATTAAACGTCCACAAAAAAAAAAAAATTACCGGCGGTTGTTTTTTTGGGAGATTTGAGGTCGCGTTCGTACAATCTGGAGATGTGATCGAAATTCGGGAGGCTCCCAGACAATTGGGAGAGTTGGCAGGTATGCGAATGGCATGAAACCAGCATGTGGCCTTTTACGCAACTTTCTTAGCTTCTAAGGTGGCAATTGACCTCTCAACTTGCAGGTTATTGGTAGCAGCTTGCTGATCGTCCATGATGGCAAGAAGGCGGGTGTCTGGATGATTGACTTTGCCAAAACCATTCCCCTTCCGGAAGGAGTGTCGGTGAGCCACCGGGCGCCCTGGCTGCTGGGGAACCACGAGGACGGCTACCTCACGGGACTGGACAACCTCATCTCGGTCAGTTTCTTCCCTTGTCAATCACCAGGCTCTCTCTGCATTCCAGGCTTGGTATGAAGATGGCCTTTGACAAAGAAATATTCCAAGGCGTCTGCGAGCAGTGTCATGCATGCTCTCAAGGGGAGATGCGAGTCGAAAAACAATATTTTGCCAGAAAATGTGCTTTTAGGCTTTATGATGTTTGATTATTTTTGAACGTTTGATGTATAAAAATAATTAGTGCCGGTTAAGATAGCGAAATTAGTCGTATACGCATTTGAAGACCTCCAGGCATCCCAGAACGGCACGAATTTGAGTAATTTTTCTCTGCACGGTTCTTTGAGTTGCAACGTCACCCGTCGCCACATTTATGTCGACAAGTAGGCCTAGCCGTCCCCTCTCTATTGCAGTCTTCTGTAGCTTCCATTTCTTGCAGAAATTTATTAACAAAATTAATTTTTCCACACCGCGAAAGAGTATAGCTACACATCGATGGTAAAATTCCAACGAGTTTCTTTTTATGTAATTTTGGAGCATGTTCACAGTTTGTGCGCAAGAATTCCTGTTCTTAATATTGTCCTATCGCAACCAAATTTGGCATGCATATACTTTAGAATACATATACAGTCGAGCCCGGTTATTGGCGACTCCAGCGAAACCGACGCCGCGTAGCCGCAACACCAAGAAGCTCAGGAGAGGAGGTCGTTTCGACTCTGTCGTCTGCTATCGCTGCTTGGTTCCCGTAGGCAGCACAGAAACAAACATTGTTTTCAGTAATTATTTTTATGCTTCCGCCGTGTCATTCCTACGCACTGAGTAGAAGAATGTTTCTACCGTCGAAAAAGCCCTGTGCTTTCATATGTAACACAGATCTTACGCTGCAGTGCAAGAAATGTATGGTAGTCCGCGTGCTGAACGACGAAAACGACCTCCTTTCGTCCGCCATTTTGCCTGACCAGCGCACCCCCTATAGTTTGCTGGAGTCGCGAATATCACACTCCGGTATTTCGAATTACTGTAAAACCCTTAATGTTCGCGAGCCCCTAATTTTCGCGAATTGAAAAATACGCGAAATTTAAGGGCACGCGAAAATTTCGGTCCTTAAGAGTTTTAATGTAGGCGCATGGAAGTCGCGAAATTTAGTGGACGCGATTATGTCCTTTGTGACCGATTCGCGAAAAATAAGGGCCGCGAAAATATAGGGTTTTACAGTATTGTTTATATTGAACAGTCCAGACATCCCCTTGCAAATCACATGTAATTGTATAGGAGCATTGTTTTTCTGTATCGAACTCCCATGGCGGGGACACTCGATATTGGGCAGGAAATTGAACTATAGGGGGCGCTCTGACCTGTTTGTTGTCCCCACAACTCGGTGTTTACCCAACACAAGGCCTGTGCACATGCCACAGGCCTTGTGGGCATGTCCATATCATCTTCTTCAATAGAGCGCAGGGCACAGTGTAATGTAAAAATACTAACAATAAACAAAGTGACGTTAGTGCCGGATGTCTCCTGAAAGCAGTCGTCAGAGAATGCGAGCTTGACCCACTCCGGCTTTTGTGCTGAGTTAGGCACCGTGCATGCTGCATTGTTCATACAGGCCGGAGTGGTAACAAAAGAGCCCCTCCTCCCCCTCACCGAAGAACACAAACTCCAGCCAAACGCTGACACCGCGTTCGGTTATGTCAGCCGAGCGCTGAGTCATTGTATTTGTGTCCCCATCCGTGTAGTTCTAAAACTAACCGCTAGGGGCATCACGGTCTGGAGCCCTATGTTGCGCTTTTTGGACTCCTGCGGCGACCAGGGAGAAGGAAGTAACGTCAACAACGCAGCAAACGCAGATTGAATGTTGATTGGTGAGAGTCGCTGATGACGAATTTCCGCAGAAGAAAACAAAGCTAATTTTTAGAGCGCAGCTCTTAGGTGCCCATTTCCGGCTTTAGTGGAGTGGTGCTGTCGTCGCCGTCGGCGTAACTGCGCGGTGCATTATGGGACACGTGACGACGATGCCGATGACGTCATCAGTGATGATGACGGTGATGTCACACGTGACGTCGCTGATGTCATCGCCACGTGAGCTCACAGGGGTCACGTGATGCCAAGGGGGTCACGTGACCCTCGTGAAGCGACGGTGACGCCGCTTGGAGGGAGGAGTAGCAGACAGGATGAGGAGGTGAGGAGGAAGAAGGGGTATACCCTCCCCTCAGTACCCTTCCCTCCTCCCCTTTAAGAGCTGCGCTCTAATTCGGCATTACAGGAAGTTGTAAACGGCTTTAATTTTTTCTTTGTTTTCTTCTGCGGAAATTCGTCATCAGCTACTCTCACCAGTCAACATACAATTTGCGTTTGCGTCGTTGTTGACGTCACTTCCTTTTCCCTAGTCGCCTTGGGAGTTAAAAAAAGCGCAACATAAGGCCCCTGATCTCCCCAATAGTGAACGAAGCACGGCGGCCCGTCGCTTCTCCTGCGGCAAGCGCGTAACTCGCGTTGCGGGGCTGGCAGACTGCCAAGCCAGCATATCCGCACAGGGATACGCAGCGAAAGAGCTGTAAAAAGAAACGAGCAACCGTAAAAAAAAAGAAAAAAAGTGGAGGATAGCAAGGGGAAGCGCACGCACCCGCGTAGGAAGACAGGGACTGCCCGCTCTGTTGGAAGGGTAGCGTGCACTCTTTCCCCGGACACCAAGCAAAAAAAGAAAAAAAAAATGTCTTTGTCAATTTGAATGTGTCGACAACGGTTGAACAATCGCACTTTGAACGCCTTATTTTTGTTTATCGTTTTCTTTTGCCGTTATTGCTTTGCGCGTTTTTTTTCTTTTTGCCTTTCTTTTTTTTTCTGCTGCCTGATTTTTTGCTGCTTGCTTAACTTTATTCTATACATCGAGTATTTTTTTTTATGCGGCTCGCTTTTTTTTTTATTATTTTCGTGGTTTGTTGCCGTGGCCAGGCGGAAACGATCGTCGCAAACACCGTCGCCTAAACGCGGCGGTGTTTGTAATCTTCACCAACTAAGCTGTACTGTATTATAGCGGCTCTTAGAGGCTCTATTTGGTAAGGTCCCGTTTGTCGCGGCCTTCTGTATTAGCAGAGAGGCGTGGAAATTTCAACTGGAGCTTAAAGACCGACAACCAGTTCGCTCTTTCCACTTTTCCCTCGCATCCTCCTCTCCCCCTTCTACCCTGTCCACGGTCTCCTGTTTCCTCCTCCCCCATAGTGAGGAGGATCTTCTGCCTTCCTTGCAGAATCTCGGGTCTGGTCGCCGGCCTTTAAGTTAACATAGTTTTGTATATCAAATTATCGATATATCAAACTATTTTACGGATCCCCTTTAAATTCAATATATCCGGGTTCGACTGTAAGGCAATTATCTAGGTTTGGTTAGAATGTATATTTTTTATATTTGTAAAAAATTTAAGAAATTTAGACCCTTGAAATGGCATTTTTGTTGCAATTGTTTTAAAACAAAGAGTGTCACACACATGATTTTTGTTGTTCATTGTTCTCCAGGTTTAAAGGGGTAGGGAAACGAAATTCCAGCGCTCATTTTCTAGCTTGAATGTGTTGCATGTTGCACCCTAACCTCAAAAACACCAGTCTCCCGTTGAAAGGCACAAGAAAACTAATTTTAAAGCTAAATAAACAATCTTTCAATGTGCACCTGGTGGATGCATGCGGAGCCTATTTGGGAGGTAATCTAGCAATGTTGGGGAACTTGCTACATAGTCGTGACGTAGCAGATTCCTTTGGAGCAGCGCCGCTCTTTGGCATTTCAACATTTTCCTTCTTAGCTTTCCTCCTCAACTCACAAATCCCGCATTGAACCAAACAGTCCAAGAAGACGGAAAGGGTGGACTCCCCTCTTTCTCGGACCCTCGTTTGTGCACCCGGATACAGCCATTCTCCCTCTAGAAAATTAGCCAGTCGCTCAAATCTTGGACAAAAGTTGCTTTCCCCACCCTCTTCAGCCCTAAGCTGACAGTGCTGTGGAAGCTACGTGCTCCTTGGGTCAGCCACACGCTCGTCACCCCACGGGTACTTCGAACGGCTCGGTTGTAACGCGTTGACGCTATTGGCACCACCACAACGCTGACACCACCACCAAGGGCAAAGCTCATAACCCCACCAGCCTTGCTACGTCACGAATGCGGGGAATCTTTTCTTTCTGTTTCTGTTTGCGCCGGATATCCCATGACGCATCGCGCTCTCCGTTCGCTTCTCTTCGAGCGCTTGCTCGAGTGCACCGTTTGGAACAAAAAATATAGCCAATCGTTCAAAATACAAACATGCGATTATCATTTACGGTTATTATCCGTCATGCAGTGATGTGATTGCTGCGCCAATTGCGCCAAACTGCGCCAAATGGCTAACCTTGCTACATCCTGCTACATTTTGCCAAAATATGGGTAATCTGCGCCAAGCCTGCGCCAAAAATCCAATTTCGGTCGCTTTTTAAAACCGAAACTGTACTGAGTACCGTAATTGAGCATGCGTGTGTTATGTGGCTCAAGCGGCCGCCCGACACAAAGTTCCCTGCATCAATTGTCCACCCGGTCTTGCATGGTTTTCCCGCCGTCTCGCGTTTCACGCTTTCGTTGTCGTGGTTCTTGTCTCGCATCTTTTTTTTAAATATCTTCAACGATAGACGCGGGTGTCTGCGGACGCTCCGACGATAACGTGCCGTGTACCAGCCATGCCGTCAGGCTGTGAAACGAAACCATGTTTTTGCGCGGCGGGAGTTACTTTGTGAGCTGAAGCACTCGCTCCTCAAAGCAACGGCTGTGGGAAAACTACTGCGTGTCCCAAACGTCCCAAATAGCGGCCAGACTCTTTAAATCGAGCTCAAAACTCGGTTTCTTAACCTATCGCGTTCCGATTTTGTACAGCGTTGCACGAAGGTGGCGCATTTTTTCTATAAAATTCGCAGAGAGCGAGCTTACCTGAGCAAAAAGTAAAAAAAAAGAAAAAGGCTTAGCTCCTATGAAAACGCAACGAAGCCACCGGTCTTCAAACCATAGGGCGCCCTATGGTTTGAAGACCGGTGGCTTCGCTGTGTTTCCATAAGAGTTAAGCCTTTTTTTTTTTTTTTTTTTTTTACTTTTCCCTCAGGTAAGTTCGCTCTTTGCTAACTTTACCAAAAAAAAAAAGAAAATGTACCACCTGTGGCCAACGCTGTACAAAATCGTAGCTCGATAGGCTAAGAAACCGATTTTTGCGGTCGATTTAAAGAGCCTAGCTGCTATTTGGGACATGGGGTATATTTGGTCTCTGCCTTCCATTCACCGTGGTCGCGCGACGTCGGGTGTTGCCGTGCCCACGTCGCTGCAGACATGGCGCTTTCTAAAATGAAATTAAGTACCGCCGCTCTGCATGTTCAACATTCCTGTTGTTTAAATCATACGTTACTACCATAATCCCTCTTTAACTCAAAGATTGCTGTGTTGAAGTATTGATTACCTAGGTTTCTCTCGGTGGGCTTTCTTTTGAGAGGGACCGAAAAAAATCTGCCGCCAAAGAAAGTTGGTGAAGTGAGCTAAAGCAAAGAAGGCAATGTCTGCACGCTGAATCCGCACAGTGCGTTTGTTTGTCTCGAGTTCAGTTGTTGCACAAAGCGCTCCAAGAACTTTTTGACCCTGGTTCGCAATGACGGGCAACTGCAAGCCTGCCGAAGTTGCCCTCACGTGCATGCGAATATGATTACACGACAGAGGTACCAGCCAGGACGCTTGCAATCTATTGTTTTACTTTTGACGAAAATCTGGCACTTCGGGCACCAGTAAAACGGTGGCTCAGCAGTAAAAACACGAACAACGAGTTCCGTCACAACACACCACATCAGAACGCAACACACACAATGTGCACTTCGTTTGTACAGCGCTTAAAACGCGAATATTTTTATTTTTCCAAAAATATCTGCTCCAAAAGCCACTCTTACTGCTCCGAAACACTGTCTTGGCTGCTCCAAAAGCCCCATTTGCTGCTCGAAAACACTGTTTTGGCTGCTCCGAAAGGTGCTCCAAAATGGCTTAGGCCAATCACATCACTGGTCATGCTTGACTCATTTCCGAACGAAATTTGAATATTTGAATTTTTGTTTCCGTACCCCTTTAAAAGGAGCATAGGCTTTTCTAAGTGTGTTGCCATGCCTCATGAGTGCACAAGAATAGTTTTTTCTCCATATACATTGCATCGAAAACCTAAAAAATCAGCTATCTCAGATTTATAATGAGAAGATTAAGCACCATAAACTAAATATTTAATTTCAATATCGTAAATAATAATAGTTCCCCTGGCGCATGTTTTCTTAACACGAGCATTGTCGTCTCTTCCTCCCAGGTCCTTGAGAACTGCAGGTCTTAATATCACTGCCAAGACGGGCAGTTTTCATCATGACATCCGGCATCTATGCACCTCCGTCCCAAGGCTATCAGAGCCCGGAGGTTTCAGTCCCTGTGAAAGATGCACTTGGAAAGGCCAAAGCAGAATGGGTGCTCAACTTTGAGTGGTGCACCCAGCTTCAGGACAACGACCTTTGCCACAGTTGCTGGCAAGACGGCGCTTGGCCCCTGGTTCTGGTTGGGCAATTGCAAATACCAGTGGTTGCGCGCGACATTATGTAGTTGTCTGGTAGTCTTATTCTGGAGCATGTGTAGAGCTGTTGAGTGCTGCTGCTCAACAGTTTATGCCTTTGTATGTTTTGATCCCCTTGTGGCTATGCAATATTAATTAATGGCCAAGAGGCCATGATTTTTTGCAGTCATGCAATTTTCCTGCATTATCATTACAATGAAAATCAAAGCTGAAAAATACCAAGGGGTAGTCTGTCCACCACAGAAAGCAAGAGTGTCAAACTTCGAGTGCAGCATTACATATGTTTCTAAGTATTCTGTATATATGTAAAGATATTTATTACATGGCAACTTCTACCTTGATTTTTGAAAAATAAATTTGTCAGACACGAATTGCTCCCGTTTTGCTGCTTGCTCCACATGGAGTGCGCTCTCTTATGTATTGTTGCCAGTGCTTTGTTCGTGCATTTATATGGAAATTTACAAATTCTGTTGTTTTCAAAAGTGAGGCAGAGATGTTATTGTACCTTTCACTAACTTGTCAGGTAGAGGTAATTATATCCTGCCAAATAAAATCTTAATTGGTTTGCTCGGAACCTGAGGAAAAAAAGACTACGCAAACTCGTGTTTGGAACATTCATTAACATTCATACAATTACTGGATAATGAAGGTGTTTGCAACAAAACGGCAAAGTTTAGGCCATGAGCAGCACAAAAGGCATGTGGCCCAATTTTATGCTAGTTACAGGCTCCTGTGTAACATTGCTCGTAGTGCCTGTTAGCCCTTTGACGGTAGAGTTGTTTTTCTAAAAAAATGCTTCCCAGTGGTCTGGTTTTGTTTCCATAGAAATGGCATAAAGAAAACGTCAATGTGCAGATTTTTTTCCCCAATTATTTAGCGGGAGCACATACAGTGCTTGCACGCTGTTTAGGTTTAGAAGCATCAAATTAAAATATTAAATGCGAAAAGTTGTCACCTTTCTGCCATTCGGTTTCATTTTGGCGCATCCGCTTCCGTGACATTCCCGCAGCTTCGGATTACTAACCGGAGGTACGGAGCTTTTCTATCGATTGATGAGCTCTCATCCTCCCAGTTTAGTTCTGAAAAACGTAATTTGAAGAGCCACCACTGGCACTACTGCCAGAGCAGTCGGTATGGCAAGTGAGCGTCACGTGTGCGGAGCATGTAATCTGAAAAGTAAATAGGCCAGCAAAGCGAAACACAGTCCAAATATAATGTTTATCGTAAGAAATAGCGACACGTCTCGCAGTGTGCTCAGTTTTGCATTTAGGTGGGCTCTTTGAAATGTGTAATCAGCGTATGGCGACGACCATGTATAGCGACGAACATGTATGGCGACTACCATCAAAGAAGACATGGCAAAAGTATAACTGCATTGCTAAAAGCCATTGGGTGCACTAAGTTTGCCAGGGATGGGATGTAATTGCGAGAGATGCGACCATCCGGGAAGGTTGCCACGTTTGAAGGATCGGTGAGGTGGCTCTGTGGCGCCTGGTGACCTTTGCACATGTGCACTCTCTGGGCTACCTTTTGCATTTGGAGTAGAAAGTCTTCCCCCTAGACTCTGACTGAGCCAGTCAAGCAGCGAGTGCATCCTCGTTTGCTGGTACACGCTAAACACAGAAAAGAGTGCAGGATCACTTTGCGTTCACTGGGCGTGATTGGACAATGCACTCTTGGTGCTGCCCCATTAGCTCCGTTGGAGCATTGACCCAATGTGAAACGGAGTACAGCTCCAATGACACTGATCGCAGGAGCGATTGTTATCGAGAAATGTTGCAAGCTGGTTATTTGGACTCGCTGCAGCAACAACCTCCCCATGGACACAAAAGACTCGGCCGTCAAATAGTCTGCACACAAAACCGTTGTGTCCGCCATTGCGGGGGACGTTTTGCATGCTCCCATTGTGTAGGATCCTTGGAGAACAAAACCAGTGGTTCTCCTGTGCATTCCCCATTTGAGACTGCGTCGGGAGCTATGCAAGCATTCTCCAATACCGTAGAGGGAGAGCCAGCCGGGCACACGCCAAGGGGACGAGCCTTGGAATGGCCAAGAATTAAGGAGAGCCACATGGTTTATGGACAAAAACCAATTTGGGTAGACGTCGGAATTCTACCAGCCTTGCCTGGTTGCCAGATGCAAATGATGAGCATTAGTAAATTACCTAATTATTGCGATCCTTGGAGTCCTAGAAATTGCAAAACTTGCTGTATATATTAAGCTACCTACAAGCATTTAATTTCGAGATTATTTTTTGTGTCCCAACCCCTTTAAAGGGAAATGTAAATCTAAAAACAGCAATATTAAAAAAAAAGTGATTTTGGGTTTTATGGTGTTTTGTTATTTTTGAGTCTTTATATTTCATGTATAAAAATAATTGATGCCAGTTAAGATCGTGAAATTAGTCAAATATGCATTTGAAGACGTCCAGGCAACCCAAAACAGCATGAATTTAAGCCATTTTTCTCGGCGTGGTTCTTCAAGTCGTCACCCGCCATCACATTTTCATGGACAAGTAGGCCGTCCCCTCTTCATTTATTTATTCAGATACCTACAGCGCCATGGGGCATTACAGTAGGGGGGGATGTTGGGAATGAAAAACACAAATAGGTATACAAAGGTTCAAAGAGCAATATACACAAGACATAAATATTTTAGCATTATAACAAAGTGCAGGCTACATAAAAATGTGGTCTATTAAAAAATGAACTAAACACTAAGAGGTTAGTGTTGAATAAAACATATCGTTAGGGACAATGTTGACTACCGAGGTTGGCAAACCATTCCAATCCCGTTTTGTTTTAGGAAAAAATGAGTTTATAAAGATGTCAGTTCTACAGAGGATTTCTTTAACCTTATAAACATGATCCTTTCATTGCATTATGTAATCTGGCGGGTGAAGGTAGGCGTTTTTTTCTATATTTCTCTCCGTTGCACTCTTCTGTAGCTTCAACGTCCAACGGAATTTTGTTAACATATTATTTTCCGCACAACTACAGAGTATCACTATGCATCTATCGTATAGTAACCTCCTGAGACCCTGCGTCCACCAGTGTGGACATTGGGCTTTGAATTGTTGAAAAAAAACGGCGCCGCACACAGGAAAGAACTCCTGTCCACCGTCATGGACATAGTCTGTGCTGCCATCTGGAGGTGTGTTGAGCAAACAGCACTGAAAACAACTGGTTGCTCGCTATTCCCAATGGCGACCTTCAGCACTCGCACGTTCTACGGGCGATGCCAAGATATGTAATCAGTTTACGTGATTTACACAAACGGAGGCTGTTAATTTATATTTCTAGCGTTCTTGAAAGTTCACAGATGGTTAATAATGCTTTATATCGACAACAGTATTAGCATGGGTTGCGGTAGTCGCCTGTCAAACTGTGTGTCCACGTGGGTGGACGCTGGGACCCAAAAGTTGTGACATGAATTTCGGGATGACCATGTTTTGCTCACCATCAATGTCAAACACTCGTGAAGTGAAAACAATTGGTTTGATTGATTGTGTTCAATTTTTCTGGATTAACAACAAGTCAGGCGAATGCCATTTAGACTGTGTGTGCAGTGCCACATGTTCCGCGCAAGAGAGTCAAGCCGCTGCCAAGCTTGCTAGTCAAGACGGCGCAGGCACCTCACATGCCAAAGAAAGACGACATCAAGAATGCTTCAAGGAGCAGGTACCCTGGCCGCTCAAAGAAACCTCCTCACCGTTGCACGTCCTATGATATCTTCCTCTGCATTGAAACTGACAGGCACTGCTTCTTTGAATTTCATACCAAGAAATGGACATAATTTTTTTGCCGGTATCACTCCAGATTTGTTATTCTTCCGCCCGTAACCTAACTTGCAAAAATGAACTAGTAAAATGTTGAATAAAAATGTGTTCATTTTCCTGATTTGAAGTGTAAAGTCCCACTGTCCATGTGGGTGGACATCCATTTTTACTGAACCTGCAAACTAACACTGCAAAAAAAAGTCAAAAATTCTCAAATTTACTTCTAACAAAGCAATTAAGGGTATTTAATATTAAATACCTATGCCGGATTTTTCTCGGGTCCCACGAGGGTAATATTCAAACGAGTTTTTCTTTTTATGTATAATTTTGGGGCATTTTCACAGTTTGTGCGCAAGAATTCCTGTTCTTAATATTGTCCTATCGCAACCATATTTTCGCAAGCATATACTTTAGAATACATAGAATGCAATACACCTTTTTCGTTTAGCCTCGCACCCAGCCACGTCGTCCCCATATCCGGTATGCGTTCCGAAAAAAAAAGCGAGAGATTACAACCCCGAACAAGTAAAAAAGTATAGAAGGGTCATAACAAGAACGACTGACGGTTAATGTTAACACATTCTACTGTCGAGGGGAGAAGAAAGCAACGTTTTCACGCACACCGGAAGTGCCAGAATTGAAGATGGCGGCGCCCACGTAGAAAAGGTGTATAGGTTTGGTTAGAATATATATTTTTTTATATTTATGAAAAATTTAAGAAACTTCAGACCCTTGAAATGGCATTTTTGCTGTATGTAACTATTTTAGAAGGAAAAGTAGTTTTGTTGTTCATTACACTCCGTGGTTTAACATTGCATCGAGAACGTAAAAAAACAAGCTACGCGTATATCAAACCTAGCACCGATTTATAAAGAGAAGATTAAGCACCATAAACTGTAAAAACTCTTTATCGTAAACAATACTGAGGAATTGGCAGAGAATTGTCTTGTTCCGGGCACAGGACCGGTTCCTAGTGTCCTCTCCATTCTCACTCTCCCCAAAGGAGCGGGTCTCTGAGCTACTCCCTGCACAAAAGAGGGTCTCCCTCTTTCTCCAATGGAGCAATTAAGGGGGAGTTTCCTCCTTTCATTTATTTATTTCAAAATACTGCCAATTCCATTGGGATTTCTGCAGGTATTGGGGAAAAAGAAATGCACATCAAGAGGCTAATATCAATAAAAACGGAACAGCAAAATATTGCGTCATTCCCGTAACAGAAAAAAACATCAATTCATAAATTGACAAAGTAGTAGTTTTTCAACTGCATCACTAAACAGTTCAACACTTGTACTACTAAAAAAGTGTCTATGTAAACTGTTCCAGTCTTTTATTGCTGAAGGAGAAAATGAGTATTTAAAACTTGTTATTGAAGGAATACTCAACGAGTGTGTAGCTATGTTTATGTCTAGTGGCTCTCGCTTCCGATCGCTTAACATACTTGTTTTTATCTATTTTAAATGCATCGTTTAAAAGGAGGAACATAAATTTCAGTCAACCGAGTTTACACGATCAACGATAGTCAATAAACCAGCTTTCTTTAGTAGTTCTGTTGGTGAATCGAAACGACTGTATTTGGGGTAAACAAATCTGACTGCCTTTCTCTGGACACTTTCTATAATACTTACCGTAGAATACCGCACATCCGCCCATTCCACATTAAGCGCCCATTACCAAATTTGTGAGATCTAAGAAAATATGCACAGTACATTTATATGTAAAATTGATGACCGGACAAGCGTCCATCCCCCAGTTTTTTGCGATTATCTCCAAAGTTTGAGTGAGCGCTTGCCCGGTATTTTACGGTATATTCTTCCGCGTATGTGCGAACCAGGATATATTTGCGTATTCTAGTACTGGACACACAAGAGAGATGCATGCTAAAAGCTTTATTTCAGGAATTGAATACCATTCTCTTCAGAAAGAATAATTTTGCCAGGGCTTTTGTTATATATTTGACGTGTGCGTTCCAGCTTAGGTCAGATGCTAATATGATACCAAGATACTTATATTCAGTGACCCTGCGCAATGTCTACACCATTAACACTGTATGTAAACTCGAGAATATTATTCTTTTTCCTCGTTAGGCACATAGTAAAGGTTTTGTCAGAATTTAGAGCCATTTGCCAGTTATCACACCAATCGGTTATTGTTTTTAGTGATTCGTTTAGTTGAATTTGGTCAGCTTGGCTTGTTATCTCGCGATAAATAATACAGTCGTCGGCAAAATGTTTTGTTTACATCGATACCATTAACAATGTCATTTATACAGGGCGTTTCACGAGAAGTGAACAAATTCAATATTGCGAAAACTATACTCGTCGCAACGAAAAAAGGCTTGCGTCGTTTTGGCCCTAAGCCATAGGCCTATTTAGGAAAATTATTAAAGTCTGGGAAAATTAGATTATTAATTATTTTTGTGTAATTAACTTTTTTAATATTGCGTTTAAGGGCATGGTTTCAATTAGAAAATTGCTCAGCATCATCGAAAAACACTAAATCAACAAATTGCAGAACGGTAGAAGGCACGCGCAGCATTTTACGGCTTTCTGAAAAACTGCACAACTTCGATGGGTTTTTAAGTCTCGGTTTGCTATCGGAGTGCATCTCAGCCCCGACGGCACCACGCCCCGTGGAGAAATAGCGCAACCAACCTCTGCTGCGCTGTCCTCGCGCAACGCAGTAGAAGCTGGTTGCACTATTTCTCCACAGGGTGCGGTGCCGTCGGTGCCGAGATGCGGAGTGGTGCCAAAACAGTGCCTTGCGGGACACCAGACAGTACCTTAATTGGTCGAGAGACGTGTCCTTCATAACATACAAACTGAAACCGATTTTTTAGGTAATCTTCTATCCACGATACTATCCACGACACCCATGATCTGTGTTAAGTTTTTTAACAAGTTTCACGTGTGAAACACGGTCAAACGCTTTTGATAGATCTAAAAATATTACATCAATCTGGCTTCTATTATTAATACCCGTCACGAAGTCGTGATAGCCTCGACCAATTGCATAACAGTTGACAGTCCACTCCTAAAGCCGTGCTGCTGCGAGCATAAAATATTGTGTTTATCAATAAATACCGTCATGGATTTAAGGATGATGTGTTGGAGGAGTTTACAGCACGTGCATGTAAGAGATATAGGTCTATAGTTCGAGGCCAATGAGTATTCGCCGGATTTGTGAATAGGTACAATTTTTGCCATTTTCCACTCAGTTGGCGTAGGACAGCTGAGAGACCTGTTAAAAGCTAGCACTTAAAATTTACTAATCTATTCAGCAGACCGTTTTAGGAACATACTTGGAATTTCGTCAGGACCATTACTTTTTGATGTCCAGTTCAAGCAGCAATGCTAGAACACCTGGCTCGGTGACTGTTAGGCTTCCTAGGCCTTCAGAGTCACTATTTGGAGAAAGGAAACTGTGTTGCCGTTGTCAGTCGTATAAATGGACTCAAAGTAGCTGCTGAATTCACATGCCATTCTCTGTTTCTCTGAGGGTCTCAGACAAGCGGTTTTTGACTTTTTTGGGTTAACGTGGTTCCAAAATTTTTGGGGGGATGCTCGCAAAAATTCGCGAAGGGTTACGTTGTTGTACTTTTGTTTGGCTTCTTTAATTTTTAATTTACGCGTACTCGCTTGTTCTGAAAGCTGTTTTGTAATCTGTTGTTTTGCAGTCTGTAATGGGATACTTTTTAGACGACTTTCTAAGGCATTTGATTAGTAGACGTTTCGGGTAGATAATCTCAGGGGTTATCCATGGGTTATGTGTCCTTATCACTTTAAGTTTTTTTTGGGACGAACTGGGTAATGCAATGATTTACAATTGCTTTGAACCTGTACCATACATCATCTATGCTAAAAGAATTACAATCTCACATTTCGCGAAAGTCAAAGAATTCATGCGCAAGGTAAGTTAGGACAGATGCATCATCAGAATTGCTAAAATCAAGGACATAGGTAGTACAACCACGAGAGGGCACAGAAGCAAAGCACGTGCAGGTGTCGCACATACAACTGTTTTATGATATGCCATCCACCACATCTACATCTGTTTGGGCTTTTGGAAAATGGTCACTAAGAAATACCAAGTCTAGTAAACTACAAGATGACCCCTGCGTGCAGGTTGGCTTCCTGACGATTTGTGTAATGTAGACAATGTCAAGAAAAGCATCTGAAGTAGACGTGCCTGGGTGCAGCAAATCCCAGTTTATCTCTGGTACATTACAATCTCTCCCATCATGATTATTCTTTCACCCTTGATACGTTGGTGAATGTAGTCGAACAAGCTATACAGATATTTTAGATCCGAGTTGGGAGGCCGGTAAACCACACCAACAAAGACAGAAAATTTTGCCATGATGATTCTTTCACCCTTGATATGTTCGTTCATGTAGTCGAACAAGCTATACAGATATTTTAGATCCGAGTTGGGAGGCCGGTAAACCACACCAACAAAGACAGAATAATTTGCCATGATGATTCTTTCACCCTTGATATGTTCGTGCATGTAGTCGAACAAGCTATACAGATATTTTAGATCCGAGTTGGGAGGCCAGTAAACCACACCAACAAAGACAGAATAATTTGCCATGATGATTCTTTCACCCTTGATATGTTCGTGCATGTAGTCGAACAAGCTATACAGATATTTTAGATCCGAGTTGGGAGGCCGGTAAACCACACCAACAAAGACAGAATAATTTGCCATGATGATTCTTTCACCCTTGATATGTTCGTGCATGTAGTCGAAC
Organism: Ixodes persulcatus; assembly: GCA_013358835.2. NCBI lineage: Eukaryota > Metazoa > Arthropoda > Arachnida > Ixodida > Ixodidae > Ixodes > Ixodes persulcatus. The sequence goes on along the minus strand of JABSTQ010009684.1, from coordinate 176,777 downwards.
AAGCTATACAGATATTTTAGATCCGAGTTGGGAGGCCAGTAAACCACACCAACAAAGACAGAATAATTTGCCATGATGATTCTTTCACCCTTGATATGTTCGTGCATGTAGTCGAACAAGCTATACAGATATTTTAGATCCGAGTTGGGAGGCCGGTAAACCACACCAACAAAGACAGAATAATTTGCCATGATGATTCTTTCACCCTTGATATGTTGGTGAATGTAGTCGAACAAGCTATACAGATATTTTAGATCCGAGTTGGGAGGCCAGTAAACCACACCAACAAAGACAGAATAATTTGCCATGATGATTCTTTCACCCTTGATATGTTGGTGAATGTAGTCGAACAAGCTATACAGATATTTTAGATCCGAGTTGGGAGGCCGGTAACCACACCAACAAAGACAGAATAATTTGCCATGATGATTCTTTCACCCTTGATATGTTCGTGCATGTAGTCGAACAAGCTATACAGATACTTTTAGATCCGAGTTGGGAGGCCGGTAAACCACACCAACAAAGACAGAATAATTTGCCATGATGATTCTTTCACCCTTGATATGTTCGTGCATGTAGTCGAACAAGCTATACAGATATTTTAGATCCGAGTTGGGAGGCCAGTAAACCACACCAACAAAGACAGAATAATTTGCCATGATGATTCTTTCACCCTTGATATGTTCGTGCATGTAGTCGAACAAGCTATACAGATATTTTAGATCCGAGTTGGGAGGCCGGTAAACCACACCAACAAAGACAGAATAATTTGCCATGATGATTCTTTCACCCTTGATATGTTGGTGAATGTAGTCGAACAAGCTATACAGATATTTTAGATCCGAGTTGGGAGGCCAGTAAACCACACCAACAAAGACAGAATAATTTGCCATGATGATTCTTTCACCCTTGATATGTTGGTGAATGTAGTCGAACAAGCTATACAGATATTTTAGATCCGAGTTGGGAGGCCGGTAAACCACACCAACAAAGACAGAATAATTTGCCATGATGATTCTTTCACCCTTGATATGTTGGTGAATGTAGTCGAACAAGCTATACAGATATTTTAGATCCGAGTTGGGAGGCCGGTAAACCACACCAACAAAGACAGAATAATTTCCATGATGATTCTTTCACCCTGAACTTGGTGAATGTAGTCGAACAAGCTATACAATATTTTAGATCCGATTGGGAGGCCGGTAACCAACCACCAAAGACAGAATATTTGCCATGATGATTCCATCACCTGATAGTGGTCATGTTCAAACGCTATACAGTATTTTATAGAGTTGGGAGGCGTGCCTGTGTCCAACAAGACAGTTTGCATTGATCTTTCACCCGGATATGTTGGTGATTGTAGTCGACCACATACGTTTTAAGCCAGTTGGGTCAGTAAAACCCAACAAGACAGAAAATTTGCATGAGATTCTTTCACCCTTGATATTTTGTGATGTAGTCGAACATCTATACAGAATTTTTATCCGGTTGGGAGGCCGGTACCCCACCAACTGGTCGCAGCTCACGAATGGTTTGTCGAAGGTCTGCGACATAGCGGCTTGGTTCGTGCTGAGAGTCGGGGGACGTTGGAGAGAAAAAGTCTCCAGGGAGGCGCAATGGGGAACCATATACAAGCTCAGCTGTCGTATAGCCGAGGTCGGCCTTGAGCGCCGAGCGAAGGCCCAGGAGGACGAGGGGAGATGGTCGGCCCAACGTTCGCGCGGCTCGTAGGTGGCGAGGGCTGCCTTCAACTGCCTGTGGAGTCGTTCCATCATGCCATTAGCTGATGGATGATAGGCAGTTGTGTGAATGTGTCGGACGCCCAGGATGGAGACAAAAGCCTCGAAAAGGGCTGACTGGAACTGTCGTCCCCTGTCAGTAGTTACGACTGTAGTACAGCCGAAACGGGACACTCAGCCGTCGAGGAAGGCTTTCGCGACTGTCTCTGCTGTCATGTCGGGGACAGGGATTGCCTCGGGCCACCTAGTGAACCGGTCCACGCAAGTCAGCAAAGAACAGATAATTTACCATGATGATTCTCTTCACCCTTGATACGTGGTGAATGTAGTCGAACAAGCTATACAGATATTTTAAGATCCGAGTGGAGGGAGGCCAGTAAACTCACACCAACAACAAGACAGACTAATTTGCCATGATGATTCTTTCACCCTTGATATGTTAGGTGAATGTAGTTCGAACAAGCTATACGATATTTTAGATCCGAGTGGGAGGCCGGGTAAACCACACCAACAAAGACAGAATAATTTGCCTGATGATTCTTTCACCCTTGATATGTGGTGAATGTAGTCGAACAAGCTATACAGATATTTTAGATCCGAGTTGGGAGGCCAGTAACCACACCAACAAAGACAGACTAATTTGCCATGATGATTCTTTCACCCTTGATATGTTGGTGCATGTAGTCGAACAAAGCTATACAGATATTTTAGATCCGAGTTGGGAGGGCCGGTAAACCACACCAACAAAGACAGAATAATTTGCCATGATGATTCTTTCACCCTTGATATGTTCGTGCATGTAGTCGAACAAGCTATACAGATATTTTAGATCCGAGTTGGGAGGCCGGTAAACCACACCAACAAAGACAGAATAATTTGCCATGATGATTCTTTCACCCTTGATATGTTCGTGCATGTAGTCGAACAAGCTATACAGATATTTTAGATCCGAGTTGGGAGGCCAGTAAACCACACCAACAAAGACAGAATAATTTGCCATGATGATTCTTTCACCCTTGATATGTTCGTGCATGTAGTCGAACAAGCTATACAGATATTTTAGATCCGAGTTGGAGGCCGGTAAACCACACCAACAAAGACAGAATAATTTGCCATGATGATTCTTTCACCCTTGATATGTTCGTGCATGTAGTCGAACAAGCTATACAGATATTTTAGATCCGAGTTGGGAGGCCAGTAAACCACACCAACAAAGACAGAATAATTTGCCATGATGATTCTTTCACCCTTGATATGTTGGTGAATGTAGTCGAACAAGCTATACAGATATTTTAGATCCGAGTTGGGAGGCCAGGTAAACCACACCAACAAAGACAGAATAATTTGCCATGATGATTCTTTCACCCTTGATATGTTCGTGCATGTAGTCGAACAAGCTATACAGATATTTTAGATCCGAGTTGGGAGGCCGGTAAACCACACCAACAAAGACAGAATTGTAGGAGCTGGAATGAGAGCGACCAGTACAGACAGCGGTAGGATTCGAACTGCTTTTATGTGTCGGTGCCGCGCGAGCCCCGCCTTTTCTTCGTCTTCTTTTGCAGACCGCTTGTGCTGACCGCGAGGGTCGCTATAAGGCTCCCCCCTGTAGAGCGATGGCTGCCGTAGGGGCCCAAGTGACGCGCTGGGGTCTAGGTGCAGACGCCGATGGTGGCAGTGGGGTGGTGATGGCAGAGGCGGGCGTAGGCAGGGCTGTGTCCAGGTAGGCCGGTTTGACGCGGTCTGTAGACCAACAACGTCATGATGACCGTTGATGTCGAGGGTGTAGGTCTTGGCCTGGCGACCGAGCACTTTGAAAGGTCCATCGTAAGCTGGTGTAAGAGGTCGACGAATACGATCGCGCAGACGTGGGTGCACGACTCAAGGTCTTGGCTCATGAAAATGTGCTGAGGATTCCTCTGAGCGGGAAGAACTGGTCGCAGCTCACGAATGGTTTGTCGAAGGTCTGCGACATAGCGGCTTGGTTCGTGCTGAGAGTCGGGGGACGTTGGAGAGAAAAAGTCTCCAGGGAGGCGCAATGGGGAACCATATACAAGCTCAGCTGTCGTATAGCCGAGGTCGGCCTTGAGCGCCGAGCGAAGGCCCAGGAGGACGAGGGGGAGATGGTCGGCCCAACGTTCGCGCGGCTCGTAGGTGGCGAGGGCTGCCTTCAACTGCCTGTGGAGTCGTTCCATCATGCCATTAGCTGATGGATGATAGGCAGTTGTGTGAATGTGTCGGACGCCCAGGATGGAGACAAAAGCCTCGAAAAGGGCTGACTGGAACTGTCGTCCCCTGTCAGTAGTTACGACTGTAGTACAGCCGAAACGGGACACTCAGCCGTCGAGGAAGGCTTTCGCGACTGTCTCTGCTGTCATGTCGGGGACAGGGATTGCCTCGGGCCACCTAGTGAACCGGTCCACGCAAGTCAGCAGATAACAGGCACCTCGGGATGAAGGAAGAGGTCCAACTAAGTCGAGGTGGACATGAGCGAACCTCGAGTCTGGTGGGCGATATGGTGAGAATAGGGTGATGGTGTGTCGTATGATCTTGACGCGCTGACATTTAAGGCAATTTCGAGACCAGCGGCGGACATCCGCATTCATGTTCGGCCAGAAGAAGCGAGCGGTAATCAATTTTTGTGAAGCACGGATTCCCGGTGGTTTTTGTTGTGCAAGTGGTCGAACAGAGTCCGGCGAAACGGTGGTACAAACGGGCGTGAAACGCCGGTTGACGTCTTGCAACTGACGGTTGTTGGAGAAAGAGGTAGAGGAAGGTTAGCGAACTTGAGAGATGCAGAAGAGTCACGAAGGCGTTGTAGCTCGGGGTCGTCTTGAGCGGCTGCTAGCTCTTCAAAATCCACTGGATGTTGAGCTGAAGTAATGTTTGCTACGCGAGAGAGTGCGTCAGCAGCAGTAAACCACACCAACAAAGACAGAATAATTTGCCATGATGATTCTTTCACCCTTGATATGTTGGTGAATGTAGTCGAACAAGCTATACAGATATTTTAGATCCGAGTTGGGAGGCCAGTAAACCACACCAACAAAGACAGAATAATTTGCCATGATGATTCTTTCACCCTTGATATGTTGGTGAATGTAGTCGAACAAGCTATACAGATATTTTAGATCCGAGTTGGGAGGCCAGTAAACCACACCAACAAAGACAGAATTGTAGGAGCTGGAATGAGAGCGACCAGTAAAGACAGCGGTAGGATTCGAACTGCGTTTATGTGCCCGTGCCGCGCGAGCCCCGCCTTTTCTTCATCTTCTTTTGCAGACCGCTTGTGCTGACCGTGAGGGTCGCTATAAGGCTCCCCCCTGTAGAGCGATGGCTGCCGGAGGGGCCCAAGTGACGCGCTGGGGTCTAGGTGCAGACGCTGATGGTGGCAGTGGGGTGGTGATGGCAGAGGCGGGCGTAGGCAGGGCTGTGTCCAGGTAGGCCGGTTGACGTGGTCTGTAGCAACAACGTCATGATGACCGTTCATGTCGAGGGTGTAGGTCTTGGCCTGGCGACCAAGCACTTTGAAAGGTCCATCGTAAGCTGGTGTAAGAGGTCGACGAATACGATCGCGCAGACGTGGGTGCACGACTCAAGGTCTTGGCTCATGAAAATGTGCTGAGGATTCCTCTGAGCGGGAAGAACTGGTCGCAGCTCACGAATGGTTTGTCGAAGGTCTGCGACATAGCGGCTTGGTTCGTGCTGAGAGTCGGGGGACGTTGGAGAGAAAAAGTCTCCAGGGAGGCGCAATGGGGAACCATATACAAGCTCAGCTGTCGTATAGCCGAGGTCGGCCTTGAGCGCCGAGCGAAGGCCCAGGAGGACGAGGGGGAGATGGTCGGCCCAACGTTCGCGCGGCTCGTAGGTGGCGAGGGCTGCCTTCAACTGCCTGTGGAGTCGTTCCATCATGCCATTAGCTGATGGATGATAGGCAGTTGTGTGAATGTGTCGGACGCCCAGGATGGAGACAAAAGCCTCGAAAAGGGCTGACTGGAACTGTCGTCCCCTGTCAGTAGTTACGACTGTAGTACAGCCGAAACGGGACACTCAGCCGTCGAGGAAGGCTTTCGCGACTGTCTCTGCTGTCATGTCGGGGACAGGGATTGCCTCGGGCCACCTAGTGAACCGGTCCACGCAAGTCAGCAGATAACAGGCACCTCGGGATGAAGGAAGAGGTCCAACTAAGTCGAGGTGGACATGAGCGAACCTCGAGTCTGGTGGGCGATATGGTGAGAATAGGGTGATGGTGTGTCGTATGATCTTGACGCGCTGACATTTAAGGCAATTTCGAGACCAGCGGCGGACATCCGCATTCATGTTCGGCCAGAAGAAGCGAGCGGTAATCAATTTTTGTGAAGCACGGATTCCCGGGTGGTTTTTGTTGTGCAAGTGGTCGAACAGAGTCCGGCGAAACGGTGGTACAAACGGGCGTGAAACGCCGGTTGACGTCTTGCAACTGACGGTTGTTGGAGAAAGAGGTAGAGGAAGGTTAGCGAACTTGAGAGATGCAGAAGAGTCACGAAGGCGTTGTAGCTCGGGGTCGTCTTGAGCGGCTGCTAGCTCTTCAAAATCCACTGGATGTTGAGCTGAAGTAATGTTTGCTACGCGAGAGAGTGCGTCAGCAGCAGTATTTTCCTGGGAGGCCAGTAAACCACACCAACAAAGACAGAATAATTTGCCATGATGATTCTTTCACCCTTGATATGTTGGTGAATGTAGTCGAACAAGCTATACAGATATTTTAGATCCGAGTTGGGAGGCCAGTAAACCACACCAACAAAGACAGAATAATTTGCCATGATGATTCTTTCACCCTTGATATGTTGGTGAATGTAGTCGAACAAGCTATACAGATATTTTAGATCCGAGTTGGGAGGCCAGTAAACCACACCAACAAAGACAGAATAATTTGCCATGATGATTCTTTCACCCTTGATATGTTGGTGAATGTAGTCGAACAAGCTATACAGATATTTTAGATCCGAGTTGGGAGGCCAGTAAACAACACCAACAAAGACAGAATTGTAGGAGCTGGAATGAGAGCGACCAGTAAAGACAGCGGTAGGATTCGAACTGCGTTTATGTGCCCGTGCCGCGCGAGCCCCGCCTTTTCTTCATCTTCTTTTGCAGACCGCTTGTGCTGACCGTGAGGGTCGCTATAAGGCTCCCCCCTGTAGAGCGATGGCTGCCGGAGGGGCCCAAGTGACGCCAGTGACGCGCTGGGGTCTAGGTGCAGACGCCGATGGTGGCAGTGGGGTGGTGATGGCAGAGGCGGGCGTAGGCAGGGCTGTGTCCAGGTAGGCCGGTTTGACGTGGTCTGTAGCAACAACGTCATGATGACCGTTCATGTCGAGGGTGTAGGTCTTGGCCTGGCGACCGAGCACTTTGAAAGGTCCATCGTAAGCTGGTGTAAGAGGTCGACGAATACGATCACGCAGACGTGGGTGCACGACTCAAGGTCTTGGCTCATGAAAATGTGCTGAGGATTCCTCTGAGCGGGAAGAACTGGTCGCAGCTCACGAATGGTTTGTCGAAGGTCTGCGACATAGCGGCTTGGTTCGTGCTGAGAGTCGGGGGACGTTGGAGAGAAAAAGTCTCCAGGGAGGCGCAATGGGGAACCATATACAAGCTCAGCTGTCGTATAGCCGAGGTCGGCCTTGAGCGCCGAGCGAAGGCCCAGGAGGACGAGGGGGAGATGGTCGGCCCAACGTTCGCGCGGCTCGTAGGTGGCGAGGGCTGCCTTCAACTGCCTGTGGAGTCGTTCCATCATGCCATTAGCTGATGGATGATAGGCAGTTGTGTGAATGTGTCGGACGCCCAGGATGGAGACAAAAGCCTCGAAAAGGGCTGACTGGAACTGTCGTCCCCTGTCAGTAGTTACGACTGTAGTACAGCCGAAACGGGACACTCAGCCGTCGAGGAAGGCTTTCGCGACTGTCTCTGCTGTCATGTCGGGGACAGGGATTGCCTCGGGCCACCTAGTGAACCGGTCCACGCAAGTCAGCAGATAACAGGCACCTCGGGATGAAGGAAGAGGTCCAACTAAGTCGAGGTGGACATGAGCGAACCTCGAGTCTGGTGGGCGATATGGTGAGAATAGGGTGATGGTGTGTCGTATGATCTTGACGCGCTGACATTTAAGGCAATTTCGAGACCAGCGGCGGACATCCGCATTCATGTTCGGCCAGAAGAAGCGAGCGGTAATCAATTTTTGTGAAGCACGGATTCCCGGGTGGTTTTTGTTGTGCAAGTGGTCGAACAGAGTCCGGCGAAACGGTGGTACAAACGGGCGTGAAACGCCGGTTGACGTCTTGCAACTGACGGTTGTTGGAGAAAGAGGTAGAGGAAGGTTAGCGAACTTGAGAGATGCAGAAGAGTCACGAAGGCGTTGTAGCTCGGGGTCGTCTTGAGCGGCTGCTAGCTCTTCAAAATCCACTGGATGTTGAGCTGAAGTAATGTTTGCTACGCGAGAGAGTGCGTCAGCAGCAGTATTTTCCTGGCCGCTGACATGTCGGAGATCAACGGTAAACTGTGAGATAAAGCAGAGGTGCCGGATCTCACGCGCGGTGTAGTTGGTGTGGTTTCGATGGAACACAAATGTCAGGGGCTTATGATCGGTCAGAACGTAAAAGTCCCGGCCCTCGATGAAGTGGCGAAAGTGTTTGATGGATAGATACACTGCTAGAAGTTCCCGTGCGAAGGTACTATACTTCTGTTCAGCGTCTTTGAGTTTGTGTGAAAAAAATCCGAGCGGCTGCCAGCCAGAAACGTTCTGTTAAAGAACCGCACCGACAGCTACGCTTGATGCATCTGTGAGGAGTCGGAGCGGCGCGTCTGGGGCAGGATGGGTGAGCATTGTGGCGTCAACAAGTGCCTGTTTCGCTAACGAAAAGGCAGACGCTGCACTTTCGCTCCGATTCAGAGACGCCGAGGCTTCCTTTTTGGTAGCGAGCAGGTCAGTTAGGGGTTTTAGTAACTCGGCACACTTCGGCAGGAACCGACGATGGAAGTTTAGTAGGCCCAAGAATTCACGCAACTTTTTTTAGAAATGTTGGTTGAGGAAAGTCACGAATGGCGGTGACTTTGGTCTCTAAAGGCTTGATGCCTTGTGGGGTGACGAGGTGGCCCAGGAATTCGATGTTGGTCACGCCGAAAAGACATTTGTTGGGGTTGATGACCAAACTGTAGTCGTCAAGCTGGGTAAAAAGGGCGCTCAGATGTTCCTCATGTTCTTTCTTCGATGCGCTGGCGACCAAAATATCGTCTAGGTAAGCAAATACGAAATCTAGGCCGCGCGTCACCTCGTTGATGGTGCACTGGAAAGTCTGGGCGGCATTCCGCAAGCCAAATGGCATTCTCACATATTCAAAGAGGCTAAAAGGTGTAACGATGGCGGTCTTTGGGATGTCTGCAGGCTTCATCGGAATCTGGTGGTATGCCTTCACCAAGTCGATCTTGGAGAAGATCTGGCATCCAGCCAGATTCGCGGTGAAGTCTTGTATGTGAGGCAGTGGGTATCTGTCAGGTTGAGTCTTGGCGTTCAAGGCGCGATAATCACCACATGGTCTCCAGTCGCCTGCATCTTTCTTGGCGACCATGTGAAGAGGTTATGCCCAGTTGCTCGACGATGGACGAACGATTCCAAGTTCGAGCATGTGCTTGAACTCGCGACGAGCGATGGCGAGGCGTTCTCCAGACAGTCGACGAGGACGCGCAAAAACGGGAGGGCCAGAGGTAGCGATGTGGTGGGTGATGGTGTGTTTCACCGGCGACTCTCTTGTGTGCGGTCTTGTGATGTTCGGGAAATTCGCAAGAATTTTCTCGTAGTCTGACGACGGCGAAAACGTGCGAATGGCTGTCGTCGTGGTGGTCGAGAGCACGGCATTCACAGAGGTGTGTGGTAAAATCAATGATGCGCCGTGAATGAATGTCTACGGCAAGGTTGTAAAAGCTGAGAAAGTCAGCGCCCAGGATAGCCTGCTTGATATCGGTGACAATGAATATCCACCGAAATGTGCGGCGCAGTTCGAGGTTGAGTGTGACGGACTGCTGACCGTAGGTGGCAATTGGGGAATTGTCGATCGCCTGGAGCGGGGAGGTCTTTTGCTTGCGTTGTTGGCCCAAAGAAGAGGCCGGTAGTATGCTGACCTCGGCTCCAGTGTCGACAAGGAAGCGATGGCCAGCTACTCTGTCTACGACGTAAAAGAGGCGGCTTTCCTGTTGACCGGTGCCGCTTGCCGCTGTCAGTGCCCGGTCATCTAGTTTCCCGCCCTAGAGCAAGGTAGGGTGCACTTGCGGGCAGCGTTTCCGAAGGTACGATGGTACCAGCACACACCCGAGGTAGTGTCGTCTTCACCTGTGTTGGAGGAAGTGCGCTCCAGGAAACGGGAGCGAGAGCCCGAGCGTCGATGGGAGCGGAACCGTGGTTGGCGATGCCGCGTCAAAGGTGCAAGGGTGGCAAGTTGACGGCTTAGAGCATCAATGCGGTCTTCGATACGAGAAAATCTTGAGTCTTCCGTTGTTGTTGGTGACTGAGGAGTAACGGGGCTGATGCTAGGGGACCTCGAATAGTCTGCGACTCGGTCAGCAAGCTTGTCTAGTGATATGTCTTCCGCAGCCGCTAGCACCAGAACCATGTTCTGCGGAAGACGGAGAAACAACTCACGGAGGGGATGGTTATTGGGGTCCTGGTTTTGGTCTCCCAGCAGCTGGCGCATTCGGTGGAGGAGTTGCGACGGGCGTCTGTCACCAAGTTCTTCTGTGGTGAGAAGTTGTTGCAGCCTGCTGCGCTCCGATTCGGACTTCCGATCAAGGATGGCTGCCTTCAAATGATCGAAGGGGTTGACCGGATCCGGTGTGGAGAGAATGTCGGCCAGTTCCTCGGCTACGTCGGCTGGCAAGGAGGAGGCGGTGTGAAGGTATCTCGTCTCTTGGCTGGTGATGTGCCGGAGACGGAACTCTGCCTCGACTTGCACGAACCATACTCGGGGATTTTTGGACCAAAAAGGCGGAAGCCGAATGTTTTGGATCGTTGCCGTGAGGAGGGCGTCGCCGTGAGGAATGTTTGATGGGCCGGCGTGAGCCATGGAAGCAGCAGCAGGGTGGAAGGCGCGAGTCCAATACCGGGTCACCAAATCTATAGGAGCTGGAATGAGAGCGACCAGTAAAGACAGCGGTAGGATTCGAACTGCGTTTATGTGCCCGTGCCGTACGAGCCCCGCCTTTTCTTCATCTTCTTTTGTAAACCGCTTGTGCTCACCGTGATGGTCGCTATAGAATAATTTGCCATGATGATTCTTTCACCCTTGATATGCTGGTGCATGTAGTCAAACAAGCTATACAGATATTTTAGATCCGAGTTGGGAGGCCGGTAAACCACACCAACAAAGACAGAATAATTTGCCAAGTACACTTCACACCAAAGAGACTTCTTCTACGTCAGGAAAAAATACATAAGGAATACCTTGCTTTGAAAGGATCGCTACACTCCCACCTATCCGTTGCTGATGCGCCATTAAACCGGCAAACAACAACACACCCACCTCTAGATGTTCTGTCTTAACATAACGTAGTTGGGAGCCCAGGCGAAAATTTTCAACTGGGACCAACTGGTCCCAGTTGCAACTGGTTTATGGAACAAGTCCCAGTTGCAACTGGTCCCAGTTGGAGTTGGTCCCGGCTGGAATTGGTCCCAGTTACAACTGGTCCCAGTTGGAGTTGGTGCCAGTTACCGCTGGTGCCAACTCCAGCAACAATGAAACACGGCACAAAATGGAAGGTTGACAAGTCTTTATTGTCAAAACTTGAAGAATAAAACTAAATAATAGGTTCGGTGACGTGCACGCTCTGGGTTTAGCTACTTACTTACGACGACTGAGTCGCCTGTTCAGAGGTAGTATTCATGAGATGAAGGAAGATCGGCCACTGGCGTCTGTTAGTGAAGACGTCCTCAGCTTCTCTCCCCATTGCGTGAAGAAAGGTGTTCACCCGTGTTCCCGCGTTGAGCAGGTGGAGTCCTTTTATGCCAAGATATTGTTTTTGCTTCTTTTATGTTTTTTATGATCATGTAATGCAGTTTTGTATCTGATCTCTAGCATATGTCTTGTATTATTTGTACATCTTTGATATATTTTACGTAGAGCGCCTACTTTTTTCCGTTCTATTTTTAAATCGGCATTCCACCATATTAATGTTTTAAAGTGTTGTTTCACTATTTTGGAGTTTAATTATGTATGTGTGAATCTTTGATTTTTATATGTATACATTAGTTTTTCTTTAGTTGTAATATTCTGATTTTTTAGTTCTAACATTCATCTGTTGTTTTTGATGTGTTGTAGTAATTTTGTTTCACCTTTCTTTGTAAGTCGCTTTGCTGACATCATGGGTTCGGCGAAACATGTTGCGAAGATGTATTTATGATCACTTTCACTATGGATGTTTAAAATCTCCCTGGGGAAAGTAAACCATTGGTTAAGGTTAGGTCAATAGAACTATTGCCAGTTGTTGAGGTATAAGTTGGAGCTTGATCACTGTTATTTAAAAGTGAATTATTTATTGCGAATTGGGCGAGGATATCTCCTGACCTGTCGAAAGATCCTCCCCCCCTGCCTGGTGTTTCAACGTTAAAATCCCCCAAAATGGCTGTTGGTAGATTCTCATGTGTTGTGAGGATCTCTTCTATTGTGTGTAGTATTTGCAACACCTTCCCTTGGAGATTTATATGTATTAATGATTCTTGTTTTTGTTGTTATTGTGAGTGAAGTTATATCTCGGGTTATTGTTTCAGGAAAAAGATCCACTTCCTTGTCCCATACAATCATAGCTGCGTGCGATTGTTCAGTATATTGTATAATGTGGTCTGTTAAAGAAAATCCAATTATTTTATTTTAAAAACAAGAAAATTCTTGAATTGCAATTATATTAGGTTGAATTTTGTCTATGGTAATTTTTAGATGGATCTGTAGCTGAAATTGAATGATTAGTGTTGATTTGCAAGGTTTTGAATGTTGCAGCTATATTTGTATAGTAAGGGTGTCTCCTCCTCCTTTTTTTGAGTGGTATGTGATTTTTGTTTGCAACCTCTCCATTTGGGCGAAGTAGCTTGGACACTTGCCAGAGTGTAAAATGTGTAAGGTTTCCCTTTGCAAAAGTGGCATTATCTGTACAATTTATGCATCTTTTTGTTTGTTCTTGACAGTTTTCCCCCAGATAGTCTCTGTTACAATTGTGGCATGGACGAGATGCCAAGCAGTGTGCCAGCAAGTGGCCAAACCGGTAGCATTTTTTGGAAAAGGTGATATAGAGGTTTTCCTCAAAAGGACACAAGGTTCAGTCAAAGAAGACCCTCCCTTTCTCCTGCAGCTCCTTGAACATCCTCGGGCTGAGCTCCAAGATGACTGTGGCCAGCCTGTTGCGGTTCCAAAACATCCCCACAATCTGTACTTCCTCAGTGGTTCCTGTCAATGTATTTTGATTTATCAATTTTTCTTTTAGTTGTTCAGGATCGGTTGTCACAATCCCCCTAACCCTAACTTGCAGGTTTCGTCTGAAAGTTTTTTTTACTTCTAGTTCTTCCTGTAGTTGCGGTCTCTCGTTCATTGCTCTTTCCAGGTTGGAAATTCCTTCCTTGGAAGTACTCAAAATCAGCGCTCCTCCCTTAATGGTCCAAAACTCGGGTGTGCTAAGGGCCAACTCTTTGGGGAGAACCACCGATCTCAGAGTGGAGATCACTTGTAGTAGTTCCTTCTCCTTCTGCGGTGTTTTTGGGAATACCAGAAGTGCTGCCTTTTCTGGCTCACCCCTCTTGTTTTCAGCTGTTGTTGGCGTTGTTTGTCTTCTTTAATTGTTAGTTTGTCCTTTATCTGTGTTGTTGGTCACATCAGCATAGCTGCGAGGCGGCTGGAGTGTCCGCTCATCCAGCCTCCCCTGCGAGTATGCATTACGTTCGATTAGATCGATAGCAATGTTAGTTAAGTTTTGAACACTCAGTGCCAGAGCATCTATCTGTTCTTTAGTCATTAAGGCTGCAAATGGGGTAACAGCCTTTATGTACTCCATCTGTGCCGTCCCCAGTCTGTCTCGGAATGACCCCAAAAGGTCGCCCACAAGAGCGCCCACGGGAACACCCGCGGGAGCACTCGCGCAGCAATCCGCAAGGGCACCCGCGGGGGCGCCCGTAGCAGTTGCCCCCAAGTACCTCAGATGGGGCCGGCTCAGGTGGTGCTGTCACCATTGGTTCATCTGTTTCTTTTGTTGTGTCATTATTGTCTTTGCCAGTTCATCTTCTTGCACCTTTATTTATTTTTTTTTTTCTGGGTATTCGTCCTTGCGGCTTTCTTTTTTTGCTTTTTCCTTTTCCGTTGCTGACTCTCCATGGAGTCTGCTGTGTGCTTGGAAGAGCTGTTCTTTTTCTCTTTTTTGTCTAGTCGTCTCATTGGGGATCTCTAGTTAGATCATGAGTTTGTCATTTCGAAGGTTAAAGGAGCTGTGCGACAATTTTAATGTTGGAAGAATTTGCATCTTCTACTTTTGACATTTTTATCTTGTCACAAAGGACAGAAAACACATCTCCTTCCTTCGAAATGTTGCAATTTCGCTGCGTAATCGCGAGGCAAAAATTAGAATATTTCCCGACTTGCAGCCGCGAGCGGCGGCCATGAGAGCCACACAGCATGACGTCAATGGGGTACTTGTAAAAAGAAAGGAAGTTGTGCAAATACCTGCTCGATAAAAGGTAACTTTTCTATAAATCTTGTCGTTCCAACATAAATATAAATGCGTCAACCTGGTATCATCGACAAAACTTTTATTAAACGGAGTTTTAAAGGCGCCATCTATCCGAGGTCAACAAAACCGTCAGCTCTATCCGCTACCGCGAACAGCCACCAGAAGCTGGAGGGGGACGAGGGCAGAGCCGGACGGGGATGGCCAGTCCCAGACAAGCACGTTGGCACTTTCCTCCTTTCGCCATGTTGATCGCGCTGCGCATGCATGTGGTCACGAGCTGGTGAGTTCTCGCTGCTCACTGATGGCTCCAGAGAAAAAGCTTCACTGGAACCCCCACGCGTCCACCATTCACGTCACAGTGCACGTGACTCGGAAGATGGTGAAGGAGTTGGGAGGTGCCGAAAACCTCAATCTTTGTCCATTTTTAAAATAAAAACTAGGACATGCAGACAAAAGCGGTTTTTTGTTCTTTACTTGAGAAAGGTCGAGACACCAACTCCCAAATTATTTAAGCAAAGCAATGAAATTGTTGCACAGCTCCTTTAAGCGGTTAGTGCAGTGACTAATTTTGAAAAGAATTCAAATGTTTGCGCCTAAATACAATCACCGCAACGTATTGTATGTCCCGACAATCTGATGGGTGTCTTTACCCCTTATTAGTAGTTTGCGAGTCGAGCAATACAATTTTGCTGGTGTCTACCCGTGCGTGGTTTGAAGCGTCAAAGCTCTTCTAGGAGCTAGAACAACACTTCCACGGGTGTCTGTTACTTCTTGGTTAGTCAGCAAGGAAATCTAATAAATTGGCAAGTAACTCACTGTACGCTATGAGCGATAGTGGGTTAGATAGTTCAAGGTTCTAATACTACTAACCCATTGGAGTTTGATGCTATAGATTTCTAAAATGGGCTTGTTTTCCCTCCCGCTACCTATTCAAGATGGCAGTTCGGAACGCACTCGGTTCTATCAGCCTTTTAGATTATTTAGGTATTCTATAAGCTATATTTAGTATCAAACTGATCACTGACTTTAGGAATCTAATCGAATACATGGAATATCTCACAGAAGTCTAAGAGTAGAAAAATAGACAGAACGATAACAGAGCTTACTGTTCAATCTAGGTGGGATCGTCTTCTTCCTCGCCCTCAGTGAAAAAGTACAAAGAGAATTTCTGAATGTGTACGACAGCGCCCTCACATACTTGGAGAAATGGTTTGAGATTTTGAAAATTCCCCATTCAAGAAGCTTGAGTAGCGTAAGGGCATAGCTCGGTTATTAGCGGTGGTCAGTGCGGGGGAGCAGTTCGGCATTGATTTTCAAGAGCACTGCAATGAGCTATATAATGAACTCTGCCTTTTCAAGGACGCTTTTTCTGTGTTTTTGAGAAAACATGTAACATCAAGCACACTGTGGCTTAGTTCCTTGAAAGAGGATGAATGTCCTAACTTGCAAAACCTCATGGAACATGTATTGGCGACCTTTTTCGCATAACCTCAAACCAGCCAGTACCTGACGTACCCTCGACCTGGTGAATTTTTGGATTGCCCGCTGACACAGGGTATGCAACCGCCAAGGGTATGGGCGAAAAGGCTTAAAAACGGACGTCGTGCATGAGTTAGTTCCGAGTGCTCCTTTTTACCGTGCTGCAATTTCCGAAAATCTATGGTTGTCTGCCTACCACTGCGTGGCCGTCGGATGGATAAATAATTTTAAAAAGCATAAGAAGAATAGCAGAAAGTGTGCCATGAGCACAAGAAGCTGCAGCGCGAGTGTGGCTGCAATGTTATCGAGCTTCGCATTTTCCCCAAGAATCCTTATTTATGAAGTCAGTCGATTGCGAGCTTGAATCACGAGAGATTTGTATCAGACTCAACGTCACGTTTAAGCTCACGACCACTTCGTCTATGACAAAAGGACCGATTTTAATTCCCGGTGCAGGGGGTCCAATTAGAATATCACTGCAAGCCCCATGGTATGTGAAAGGTATGAAAACGTCTACATGCCACCACTCAAAATGGAGCTATCAAATGCCGAGAGCTTACCTGCATAGACTACATTAAACTACTCATATATACTTCGCTGTGGAAACTCAATCAAAACACCCCACCGTCTTCGTCGTCGTTCTCTCGAGGAGGCAAGGTGATGGCCTGGGAGTAGCCACCTGGATTCAACCGACAAGCTCCAACCAAGTTATTGCAGCCCACCATAGCCAAGTCTAGCCAAGTGCCCCCCATACCCACACCGTTGCCTACCCAGATAGCTGTACTGCCAGAACTAGCCGGTATTTCTTTTTCTAAGCCGGTAGACGGCGTCGTTGGCGCCGCAATTCTCAAGATGGCGGCGCCGTTAAAGAAAAGGTCTATATCCTGCAGCAATGCCTTCGTAGAACGGGTGTGTAATGGGCAATCTGTGGACGGACGAAAGGAACAGACTAGGCGTTCCAATGGTCAAGGCAGAGCTCAGCATAGCGCTTAAGAGGATATCTCAGCTCCCAAGCCCTACGCAATTCCAATGGCAACTTTTTGATATTTTTTCTCAGCAACCACCGAACGGATTGAATTGGGAATGGTTTTATTAGAAAGATAGTAGAAAACTGAGTAATAGTATTGTGACGCTACTTTTCCCGATCTAAATGTTAAACTTGTTTTATGGGAACTTAAACTTGCTTGTAAAGGCCCTTTTTTCGTTCCGTTCTTCATGACTATTTAAAAATAAACCAGGGCCTAAATACAAATTCAGGCGCCACAATATTGAATACCAAGACCTTTTGAATATATCTCTTATAAGCCCTTTTTGCCAGAGATTCCCATTGTGTTAAAATTTAACTAAGTTTGTGGCCCATCAAAATGCCAGAAATCCAGCTGTCAGCTGGTGCCATCTATGAGCGTGTCGCTAATACTACCTCTTGAAATTGCGCAATGTGTTTTGCGCCCCAGACTACTTGCATCTTCAACGTCGTCGGGTTGACAGTCGGGATTTCGAGGGAGAGTGCCTCTCAAAACTTTTTTATTTTTTGGCGGGCGAAGATATTTTGCGGGTTATCGCGATAGTGAGTAGTAGGTTGTCTATCGCCCGAGCACGTCCTTGGGAGGATGTTCCGTTCTTTGTTGGTGTTTTGGGGTCGCACAAATGCGAAAGAAACATTTTTTTTTTTTGTTTCCTTTTTTGTTCGGCAGCGAAGATATTTTGCGGGTGGGTGCGAGTCATTAGTTTTCAATTGCCAGAGCGCGTCATTGGGAGGATGTTCCGTTCTTGCTGGCGTTTTGGGTCACGAAAATGGGGGTGAAAGATTTCACGCTTCAAGCGGTCCTTGTGCGAGGCCTGAAGTTACCAAATGCCGGCAGACAGAAGCTACCGAAGCGTCAAAGGGTCGATACTAGTCTTACCATTTCTTTCTGTTCGAAGTAGGAGAGGTGATTTGATCTGGCGATTTCAAATATTCTGCAGAGATGCATTTCAAATGTTTAAATATTTTAAATGCGGAAGAAACATACGCGAGTTCATTGATTTTGTTTTAATTTCGACATTTGCTTTGCATATCAACTTGTGGAGGCTGATTTGTACCAAACAAAAATTGCGAAAATTTCTTCAGTGAAGCTAAAAAGAGCTTTTTGGTAGTAGGCGTCACAAGTTGCTATTTGGAAGTTGTGAAAGTCTCGCGCTGAAGATTCTTTGTTTGACCCGGACCAACACACTCTTGGTTCAGTATTTTATGAAATAGAGGCGAATGTAGTAGACAAGAACCCGCACATCATTTATTATGGATGCGAACAATTAAAAAAGTGGGGAATGCGTTTTTTTTCTTGTTATCATTTACATGGGTCTAGGCCAACTCGTCGAAAGCCAACTCGTCGACAGCCAACTCGCTGGCGGCCCATTCGTCGAATAGGCCGATTCGTCATAGGGCAACTCGTCGAAGGAAAACTAGTCCAAGAGGCCAAATGGTCGTCGCTGTTTCAAAGCCATTATGTAAAATTTTCGTTCTGAAATTTTAAAGCAAATCCTGTCCTATAGTGATGCGTAATATCGCCGCACGGTAATAGACCTCCAATGTGCTCTTTCTTGTAGAAGATAACAACGTGCAGCTTTCTTCACTTTCATGGTGCCGCGGGGAACGATAACTACATCGCGCATGTATTACTGGGGAGCTTGTTAACCTACTCAGCCCACAGCGTTTACTTATTTGAGTGATTAGCGGAGGCGGTATCTCGTCCGGGCAAACAAAACAAAACAACAACAAATAAGGTTCTCGGTAAAAGATGCCGGGGCCTTAGTGGCAATTCAGTTTTGTGAAGTGATTAATCGGAACATGTAATTATAAAAGTTAGTTAGAACCTATTTTTTTTACGTAGTTTTCTGACAATGGAACTACGCTTTGATCAGTATGTATACAAGACGCAACACTATCTAAACTCGTGGTAATTTATTTTTTGGCATTTTGACAGTACAGCATATAGTTCTGCTTCCGTGCAATTTAGAAATCACACACCTATTTAGAAATCAGGGTGACCGTTGAAATAAAACGAAATCCGGTGCTCTGGAAAAAAAGAAAAAAAGGCTGGGACTCTAATGGCTGTAAATTGCATCGCGAAATGGTTAATTTCGTTTCTTTTTTTCTCACAAGAAGATCAGACACTTTTTAGAGTGAGTAGCTTTATTTTTCAAAGCACTGCTTCGTTGGAATGAAAAGTAGGCTCTGAGGGGCCGCTATTACGACGCAACGCCATTCCGACTTGTGGCAGATTATTTTGCAACATTTTAATTTATGACACAACACCACGAAATAAATGTATGGCATATTTCGCTTTTGTACTGACGATATCAACAATCTACATGCAATTTGGAAATCGTATCGTGCAAAAAATCTTGGAACACAGAATACCCGAAAAACTGAGCCAGATAATTTTCCGAAGTAAAACCGGGCAGCGAAATGAGGCGTTCTCTAACCGCGTTTTTTTATTCCTAATCCAGTAAGAATGGGACAAAGAGCCTCCTTCGCGATGGGCCTGGAGGCCTACAACCCTCACTGCTATCCTCTTTCTAAACTGCAGAAAAAAAAAAAAAAAAAAAAAAAGCCATTCTCGCAGTTTGCAGGGCGGGGTGACGGGATGGGTGGGTTAAGTGGGGCGCTTTCAGGGTCAAGCCGTCCGCTGATAACCGGAACAAAAAGACAAGCTTTCTCTTTATTTTTGTTTGGAAATAGCACTATATCGCGCAAGCAGGTGAGTGGAAAGGCTTCCTCCCCAGTGCCATCTGGATTCTGGAAAAGTTCCTATCGGAGATGAAATTCTACTGGGGAGACACCCCCTGGGAGGGTCAACTTTTGAACCCTTGGCTTAAAATTAATGAAATTTACAGGGTAGGCTGGTGGTCATGCTAGAGGGTGCATGACAAACTTTCAGGTCTGTTGGTTAAGTGGGAACATCAGCAACACCCCTACATTGTTTAGTTAATCTATCGTCGGAAAAGTATCGCAATATTCAAGATTTTTATTCGCTAGATATGTAGCAGAATGCCTAGGATGTGCGCCTATGGAAAGTTTTTTTGTAAAAGGTCATTGATTTCTATCAATTTTCTCTTCTGCAAAATTGGTCAACTTTTTGGTCTTCTGTGTCTCCGACAAAATGTCAACATTTTTTATAAAAGACATCCGTAAAGTGACAAACAAACTCCATAGGCGCATTCCTTATTAAATTTTAGTCAGGAAAAGTGAAGAACGAGCCTTCCCTGTATTGCCATTATCAAACGATAGATTGACTAAAATGGAATTGATACCAAAAAGTGGAACGGAGAAAAATGTGTTCAAAGTGCTCCAAACCCTACCTTTTCTTTAGCTTCGGTGGACAGAAAATAATTTATAAAAAATTAACTATGCAGTGTAAACTAGTAAATATTTCTGGGAATACTCTCTGGATGTAGATGGATGTAAATATGTAATTTTTCAAAATCAATGTTTTTTGTAGAATTGTTTTTTCTCTAAGTAGTGTCCCCCCTTAATCTTCCGTATAGCTGTGAAGACTTTGTGGGGATGGCAAAACAAAACAGCTTTTGTGTGCAACTAGGTCCAATGCTAAGTACACATTTAAAATGCGAAAATGGGCCGACCAGTCAGATATGGTACATTATTCGTCATGTTTTTATTTTCATCCTTTTTTTCCTGTTTTAGTTGTGACTTGTGTACATGATGTTACCGTTTCAGCTAGCCTAATTTAGGATTCCTTCTGCATTTTCATGAGTTGGTTGTTGCTGCTGCCAGTGCTGTTTTGTTTGTTGTTTATTTTGCATTAGTTATTTTAGGACTGGTCTAGATATATAAAACGACAAAAGTGTAGCAATGTCAACCTTGTCCTACTTTATTAAGTTTATATGTTGCATTATATTTTGCTGTATCACGTTTACTTTGTCTACACGTATAAAGACACCTGTGACAATAAACACATTTTTGCAAAAGCAAGAAAGACAAACGTGAATCATTGCAGTATTGTCACGTTTCTATATAAAGGTACAGCTTTTTCAGATAAATCAGATAAAATCCGTAAAACACTCGCCGGTAAAATTTTGCCCATTCGGGCTTATCCGGAGAACTCAGAATTTCACGTACCATAAGAGGAAGCTTGGAAAAACTATGAACCTATGCTAAAGAAATAAACTTAAGAACCCCGACATTTTTACGTTAGTTTAACGGGCCGAATAAGTTTGGCCCGTTACTCCAACGGGCCGAACTTATTCAAACTTAAAGGGATACTTGAACGAAATTTCAGCACTTATTTTTCAGTCTATATGCGGTCAAAGGACCAGTATCACATCGGACAGTCCAATATCCACTCAAAAAGTCACGAAAAGGAATTTCAAAATGAATTAAACGATTAGCAAAGAGCACCTGGTGGATGTCGCTAACGCCTCGTTTGTAATGCTTATCTAGGAACCTTGACACGTAATGACGTTAATTGTCTCGCCTCCGGCCACCACGAAAGTAGAGGGGAAGGAGGAACTCCCCTCTCTCCAAGAATCTCTTCAGAGTCCCAGAAGTCGCTATTGTCCCTCTACAAGATTATAGAAGATTAACCCGTGACTCAAAATTCATACAAAAGTAGCCACTTCGGTGGCTGGAAAGGCTAGGGCATCCTGACGACGTCAGCCTCGCCGCAGCTTTGCTCGTCCTGAGACGAACTACGTCACGATTGCGGGGGATGTCACGTTCTCTCCGCTGGCTGCTCTCCGAGCGCTTGCCAGAGTGGGCCGTTTAGAACGAAAAATACAGCCACCAGGCTCAAAATACAAACATGCGATTGTCGCTTACGGATATTGTGGATCATATTCAGCCTATTTTTGCACATTACCGGTATATTTCAAATTTCATTGAAGCAGGGTTCTCCCCAGGAATTTCTGAGGGGTGGACATTACCTGGGGGGGGGGGGGGGGGGGGGGACGCGCGCATTCGTTTTTTTTTTGGGGGGGGGGGGGGGGTTTGTCTATCGCCCCCCCTCCCCCCTACTCCGGGCACTGCCGGCGGCGCGCCACTGAGGTAGAGAAAGAAAGAAAAAGAAACACGATGAGCACCCGCACTCTTTGTTTGAAGCAGTGTGGCAGTGGCGGCAGTCAGAGATGCAATAGCGAACAATAACGTGGCGGTGCGCGGACCTGCTGAGCATGACGGCAACGGTCTGCAGCCATGTGCGCAAGCAAAATTGCATCGTCATCCCACGGCACAAAAAAAAATAAAAATTGAGCGGTGAGCGGCCAGTTGGAGTGGTGGGCGGTCAGTCGGAGTGGTCGGCGGCAAAGCCACTGCCGCCCACCGTGGGGAGAACCCTGCATTGAAGTATCCCTTTAACACTTCCACCAGGGTGCGATTTGTCTCCCCGCAGCATGTCCAGTTACACTGAGAAGGTGGTTTACAACTTCCTGCATTTCATGATCGTCTCCGGCGCTCGCTGTTCACTTTACTAATGTTTAGGGTTTTTTCTAGGGGTGTGCGAATATTCCAAACTTCGAATATTTTGCGAATAATGCTTGCTATTCGATTCGATTCGCTTCGCACTTTCGCTGTTCAAAGTATTCGAGTTCTTCGAATACTTCGGAAACTACGAATAACGCGGAACCTGCCGATTAGTGTCAACTCGTGGTCGAGTTTCTTGTCTCGTTTTTGGACAAACCCCAAAAGCCAACCCAAGTTTGCTCTGGAAAGTTATTTGCGGTAGCGCGATCTGTCCTCTGCTTGCCATGATGTTTGGATTCCGGAGTTGGCGAAGTGGCCGTGACACAAACACTGCGATAGATTTGATGAAGTTTGCAACGGCACGTGCGTCGTCGTAAGCACAAACGCGACGGACCACTCACACTACTATGGATTCGGATATGGATTTACGGCTGACCTCGGTTATCGGCGATATCTGGCTCGTGTTATTTTCCGTTTCATTTTCCGGTTCATCAGTTTGCCGGTATTCCTTTTGTTATTTATTTCTACCCGTTTTCACTAATAAAAGTGAGACTTGCTCCCTTCGAAACAAAACAATGTATTTTTAATTTATTGCTTCTTTGTGTCGCCCTCTATCGGCAGAACTATTGCACATGAAAAGAGATGGCGCAAAGTCAGGACGGCTGCGCGGCGCAATCGCACAATCAGCACGATCTCCAAAAAGTAGGTTGTGTTTATGTTTATACAGCCTAGAACTTGGTCTGCCTCAACGGGCGACGAGTCTCCCAGCTGTAGATGAGCAATTTAGCCAGTGCAGTAGAACCACTAGCCTGGGGTCTTTACCGTGCATCACGCAGCAGTGATACACGACCGCACACCGGTACGATGCTCAGGCAGGGCGGGGGATTGAACCCAGGATCCCAGAGTTCCGCAGCGCAAGCTTTCGCTCCACGTGCTCCGAGCTGGTGTGCGCTATAATAGCCCACTCGGCCACCGATCCCCCCAGCACCATCTCCAACTCTGCTGTGGCCAGCCGACCCGCCTCCGCTTTTGTACTTGGGTTTACGTTCACGTGGTTACGTTCACCCGGGTAAAAATATTTTGCACAAAGTTGGGTTGCCGCTGCGCGACGCGATCTTCGACTTTGTATTGTGGCTTGCCAACCCCCCACCGCTTGTGTACCTTCGTTTACGTTCACATAGTTGCGTTTGTCCGCAACGCGATCTCCGACTGCGTTGCGGCTTGGCGACCCGCCTCCACTTCTGTACTTACATTTACGTTCTGTAACTCCACTCCTTAATGGTGTTTTACTGACTCATCTTCTAGTTCATCTGTTTTTTATCGGTCACATCTGTGAAATTTTTCTTATTCCAATAAAACTGACCTATTCATAAATGTTTGTTGAAAAAAAAATTCGTTGTGTTTTAATTGAGCATTCTTGTTTTTTTTTTTTTTTATATAACTAGTGATTCAATGCAAATTAAAGTTGCATAGCTTATCCTGCCAGTACAATCTGACTACAAATATGTACTTGAGTCTGATGTAACCTAACTAGTTTTGTTAGTATTGAAAATCTAATTTTCAATGTTTCTGGGAAGGATTAGGAGAAATTGAAATACTGAAATAAGAAAAGAAACATATAGAGAACTAAAAGCTAGGTGGAATACAATAAGGCATGAATTAAAGCCCTCGGATGCTTTATAAACGTCTTTTGAACTCTCCAGTTTCAAACTGATTTATTGCAGGGTGCCCAAAAGGCACCTAAAAAAAGCCTGATGCCCTATTTATGATATTTGTACCCCTTATTGCATATGTCACGCATACACCTACCAGAGAAAGAAAAAAAATATCAAGTCTAGATATGTGCCATTGGAGATCTGGCTTCCATAAAATAGGAAAATAGTTCACTCAGAAATATCAAAAAAACATCCACTGACCTATTTTACTTTGTTTCCAAGACGTTATTTCAAGATAAGAGTTATTTAATGAAAATCGTTTAGGACAAGACGATGAGTGCCTGCCAATCTTCAAAAACCACAATTTTAAAAAAAATGTTTTCTTAGTATATTTTTGACTCAAAGAGCATCTCCCCTTAATTCACATCAAATAGAAAATATTTGTTTTCAAAAATGTTCTTATTCGAAACTACTATTCGTATTCGAAAATATTCAATTCAATTCGTAACCTTTATTATTCGCTTCGAAAGATTTTGATATTCGCGCACCTTTAGTTTTTTCTGGTGACCCGCATAGTTTTGATTATATACTTGTTATTTCTGTTTTTAGGGCAGGCGTGGGGATAAAGAGAAGGCCGCCTCTTACTATTTATTTTTGCTTAAACTGCCTTGACCAGATTTTCATTTTTTTTATAGTGTGTTTGCGTGTTGTTGCAAACATGGCCCCTTGTGCATGAGTTTGTTTTTGGGGTGTGTCTCTTTATTATTGTATTCCCTCTCTCTCCGAAACATCCTGCAACTTGTATTTCCCTACACTTAAAAAGACCAGGCTCTCCTTAAAACGTCCAAAATAAAGCCTCTGCTGCTGCTCGCAATTTTTTCTATGTTTCATACTCTCTTGTTGAAGAATTGCTTATTAACACTTTGAATTATTAAACCCATTGATCAGTTACACCAATGTTCAGCTTTTTGGGAGAATGACCCTGCTGCACACCAGTAACACATTGAAGAATTTCATTTGCTGCTAACTGCTCTATAGGCGATATGCGAAATGTAGAGCGCCATCTAGTAGCGCGCCGAGAACTATGTTGGCCATCTTGGTACAGGCGAGGAAACGAAACCAGTGACCTGACCGGTAAAGACCCCGTGTAAACAAGCGACAAGCTTCATGCGAGGGATGCAATGCCAACGCATCGTTCCGCTGCAGCGATAAGCCTTCGATTCGTACGTGACATGAACGCAAACAGGGTTCACAATTTTTTCTTATTTTTATTTGTTGCTCGAGACGCAGCTTCTAACAAAAACAATCGGTGACAATGCAAAGTAACATGCGGATGTTATCGCGCGGCGTGAAGCCATTTACAACTTTTGAACTGGGTCCGAATTTTTTCACAAGGTTGTACCAAATTTGGTTCTCAACTTTTTTATTTTTTAAATTTTTTATGCACGTTGTAGCGCCGACCTGCGTTTTTCTTGATGCACCAGCTGATCAATGCATGCGGATGAGACCGAGGAAAACGATGACTGTTTTAATCATCTACCCCACCAAGCATAATTGAAGATGCATATGGTTAACAGTGAACAAAAAAGCTGAAAGCACCACACAGCCCTCATTTTAATGTATTAAAAAAAAAAAATTAATTACTTTGGAAAGCTAGAAAACAATCTCATTGCTTTGCAGCAATTTTTATACATTTGATCTGGCGTCGATAAACGAGGTTTGTAAAACACCTCTAAAACTAAACAGAAAAGTTTGTCGATAAAATATTCTTGAATATTTAAAGCGCGGTCATGTAGAATAGAAAATACAACAGACTCGGACGACGTGTCTGTTTGCTCAACACTCACAAAGGCGGGATTTTGCTGTCTTTCTTTGTCAAACGCCACGTTCGATTACATCGAACGTGGTGTTTGACTTAGGTTCATCGCACTGCCTAAAACTTCTATGTCGGCGGCCACAAAAACTTGCGTTGTGGATATCGAGTGGAGCAACACGGGCGGTGTCTACTCAATTTCACAATCTCCTTTTCCTTTCTTTCTTTCTTTTTTTTTTTTTTGTCACAGCCGAGGTAAAAATTTTGTTTAGTGCAATGAAGCTTGAGGGTAGTTTTGAGAAAGTCAATGCAGTTATTCTGCCAGGGTTGAACAAATCTTCATTAATAGTGCAACATTCGTCAACTGTGCTTGAGATCACTGCTATCTGAAACCAATTTAAGCTCTTTGTAATGCCTGAAAAATATTGTCCAGGGCAGTTTCCTTTAAAAGAACACAGAGCTTTCCACAAAAAAAAAAACAACAAAAAAAAAAACCTTTCGCCAGTAAAAACTAAAACAAAACAAAAACTAACCCTCAGTGGCATGTATTGGCGTGGAGCAGTCTACCCCTAAACAGTACGACCTCATGCGTATTCGCATTGAAAGAAGAATTACAAGTGTCCTCACAGATGAAAGGCATGACGGCCTAGTCCTTTGTCCACGTTGGGTGATCGGAAGTCAGAAAACAATCAAGTTTGCGAATCACACTTAGTGGCAGAGCGTCCATGCCCTGCAAATGCTGAGAAACCGAAACTCAAGATACTTGATGCTACCAAGATGGCCGCGTGCACAGTGCTGCCAGACCACCAAGCAGTTTCGCATATGGTCTATTGACATCCACATTCAAGTTGTGTGTGGAGTGCTAAGGCAATCCTAAAGTGTAGTCTCTGTGAAAGTTCGGGAACGGATGACAAAATATCATGTGGACTATTGCTTAACTGTTGTAGTTCTACAGTAGACTCTCATTAGTTCAAACTCCAGGAAGCCACAAATGTTTTAATTACCATAAACTTATATAAATATGATGCAACATCCAATTATGCTTTGTTATACAGATGGCTACACATACAAAGTAATACTTGATGATTTCCTCTACGCAGGCCTACTAATCATATGCAGGTATGCCACACATGAAACATTAGTGAAATGTATGAGATAAGTTTATTCAATCCTCAGAAATGTTGTCTATCATGAACTTTTTCAAGAGCACATGACACCTTAAATAAAATTAAGTTTGTTCCTCCACCAAGAAAGCTGTCCATTGTAGACTATCGGCCCCGTCGAGCGTGCTTCTTACCAAGCAACGGTGCATTGCAGAGAAGCGACACCTGCGGAAGCTAGCTCTGTGCATGTTGCTTCTCTGCAGTGCACCGGAGCTTGGCAAAGGCTGGCTCACACAGTTGCGTCGAATGGCTTGCACTGCGTTGCGCCTCCCCATCGGCTTGTCCTAAGGGTTGCCATAGCAACAGCTGGACGCAAGCAGTCTTAACGAAGCGCAAGTGGTCGCACTCCAACGCAACTGTGGGAACGAGCCTTAAGAAGCCCGCTCCACAGGGCCGCAAGAACAAAAAGCATGAATTACACAAAAACGCCGTTTGAATTAAGCGGCTTATAAATACATTCAAAACATAGCGGGACAACCAAATTTTTTTAATTTGTTTAAAAAAACCAGAAGTATCAATCATCACGAGCCTTTTGTATTTTAAGTATGGTAACTACTAATGTCCAGCTCTGTGGAACAATGGATCCTTGCAGCAACTTGAAACTAGACAAGAAAGCGTGCAAAAAAAGAAGTTCCAAAATGACAGTTCCGCCCGTAAAAAATGCAGCCCCAATGATCATCTCCAAATTTGTTACACCTTCAAATCGAGAATTTAAGTCAGACACAATTGGGGCCAGGTTTATGGAAAAGATCCAAAGAAGATATTGTTTATTTTATTAAGACTGCAATCACACCCGACATGCCTTGAACAGGCATTAGGGTCTTTCCCCCCCCCTCAATGACACTCTTAGTTATGAATATTTTTGTACAATGACACACATTCCCATGGCAACTGGCCTATATGTACAACTTGTATGCAACTTTTACCAACATTCCAAGCTCTGCACTGAATGGTCTGTGAGTAAAGAAACTTTAGAAAAGCAAAGTCCTTTCCTGTTTTCCGAAAGGGCCATCCGCCGAGTGACATTGCATGGCCCAAAACCCTGTGTGCAAGACACTGCTGCCCCACTTCCTTGCCGCCACGGGCCAGGAAGTCCACCAACGTTTGAGGAGCGCACGAGACTGCCCATGCTAACTTTTGCTTCCCTGTCGAGCTCTATCAAGACACAGCCCATTCTTGCGAGGGAATCCACAACTGGATCAGCTGGATTCGGTAAACTAAACACACTACATTCATATATATAGTCGCTGACCGATTCTTCCGACTTGGCAGGGACCGAAGAAACGTCCCAATAATAGAGGAGATTAAAAAACTTGCCTTTATTATGCCTAAGCGGGCTTAAAAAAGCCGTCGATAGTGCCTCGCTTCATGTTACACTTCCGCTTGCTATCGGCCACTTTCGGTTAGCTTGAGAATCGCTGTTTTCTTTTCTAGCGTCATGGAAGAGTACTTTCTTTGCGGCGGCAGAAGAACAAATGGGGCCGTGATGCCCAAGCCGGCATAGGCCGAAAACACTATTCACCGAGACGAGATGAGAGGCGCCATGACTGCAGAATGGCAAATTAACCAAAATGGTAACAATGATCACGCGCAGATAGAGGGAGTAGCGTACTATCACCTAGTGGCAGGACTTGGCAGTACTCAAGTAGAGCTGTCAAACCAAGCCACTTCATGTACAGCCAACATAAGTCGAAAATGACGGCTTCTCGTCCTGCTGGTTGCTCGTGACCATTTGGTCCGAAAAATTCAACTTCAATCTGTTCAAAACATTCATCGTGAATATGCACTATTTCTATGAGGTAGATCATGGTTCTTTCTTTAGGTCCCAAATATCCAACAAGTTTGAATTATTGGCGCCCAAAAAATCGGTCGGCGACTATAATACAGATAGAACGCTGACCCGGTGACGGCGCAGCCTAGAGCACTGCATGGGCCTACCCCAGAGGCCGGGAAGTGCATTGTTCCTAGCCCGGGACAAGGGTGTGTTGCACGGACAAGCACTTGGCCAGATGTCCAGAACAAACTATGAACCTCTTTGAGTTTGAAGGAAAATTGTCTGAAGCAGGAGGGAAAACCTCTCGAGTCCTTCTCCCTTCCCTTAGCAAATGCTCCGTTGTGTACCTCGTGTACCCTTCTGGGGCACACAGCTTTTTTGCTCCTGGACCTATCATTGTATATTTGTGTTGACTGCAAAGCGTGCAAGACTGTTGCTTGAGGTGTAAAGAGATGAAGCATACATCTAAGAACGCCTGACCACAGCAACTGCCAAGTTGAGTCGGTCAGGTCACTCGTTTCAAGACTGCCTCTTAGTATACGGTAGTTCGGCGGTTCCGATTGTTTCCATGAATTTTGAGATGGCCCGTGCAGCGCTCTAGTCCAGCAGACTCCTATACAAACAGAAATGAGTATTCCTTCAAGAGTCAACAGGGCCTGCACTGCACCATCTGGCTTCACATGCTTAGCAAACAACTGACCACAGGCACTGCTTCAGTCACTTTTTAGCTAGCCACCACAATTGCCACTTTTCAAACTCCACTTGCAAGCATGCAGTTTCTCGCAGTTTCCCAGTTTCTCACTAGCAAGCATTCTCTCAAGATTAGGAGCTAAGCTTCGTGCCATGTATTTGCCCCGTACAAACCAAATTCGGGAAATATGGGGCACTCTGATGGAATGCTACCATTATTTTGGGCCTCCGCAGCAATGGCAGCTCCTGTGGGGCCATCCATCTTGCGATTCACACAACCAGGGGCTTCCTTCTTCATTACGAATAACTTGCTAGATCACTCATTTATCGCAACTTCCTTCATTAGTGGCTAGTCTTGCATGTACCCTTTCAGTGAGTTTTTACAAACAGCTGCCCTCAAGCAAAGCAAAACAAACCACTGGTCACCATATCTATGTAGCCTAACAGTTGCACAAATACCTGCCCCAGAAGCAAGGAAACGCCTTCGCTTACAGCTGGTCACTGAACAGTTGGGTAGAAGAGGACAAACTTTTGTTCAGAGGTCAAAAACAAGCTGCTTTGCTTTCACCCACAGGACTGAACACCACTCTCATCTCTGCAAGGGCCATCATTTATGTTAGTAGCTGTGTCTCGGTCCCCAATAGCATACATGCTACTGACTAGGTATACAGACTGTTTCAAGGCAAGTAGGCTTTGCACTGGTCAGAGATCAAAAGCAGTGCAACCACTCCCAGCTGAATATAGCCCCGATGTTCATGGATGCAGAGTCAAAATGATGTAGCACTAATCAAACGACTGCATGTTTCTGCTTTAAAATCAGCACAATGCCACAAACACTGGCAATATTTCAGGAGCTCCCCACACCTCAAAAAAGAAGGGTGCGGTAA
Organism: Ixodes persulcatus; assembly: GCA_013358835.2. NCBI lineage: Eukaryota > Metazoa > Arthropoda > Arachnida > Ixodida > Ixodidae > Ixodes > Ixodes persulcatus. The sequence continues at coordinate 146,391 of JABSTQ010009684.1, read as the reverse complement.
CTTGGAGTTGTCGCCTAGCTGGGTATCCTGTAACCCCAACAAAACAGCCCTGTGCATTCATCCCGAGCTCAAAAAAAATTATATTGCCATTGCAGTTTCCAGACACAGCGTTGCAATGACAACATCTGGGGGAACGATTTCCCAACACAACCTTGTTTTATGGGGACACAGTTAAGGAACTTGAATGAATAATGATGCACCTAGAAACATTTTGTCCACACACTTTTGTAGAAACTCTACATTTTCCACAAAGGGAAACATAGCACAAATTAAAGTGCAGAAGACTGCATAGTCTCCAATGGCGTGCATGTAGCAATGACTCATTTAAAATGACGCCTCGAATTTTTATTTTTTTTTCGTTGCTGCCAAGTAGTGTAGGTGATTAAAAATATTTTCTACTTATCATAGAAAAATAGTTTTTGTCTTTCACAAGTTGAGGGAAATTCTCTCGCGTCCCAGTTCCACGCCAGCCCACATAAACTCAAGTAAGCTAACACTAAACTCAATAAATTAATTGTTGCCAGTCTCCAACAAACATGTCTACTTGTCCTAAGAGTAACTTTGCATTGTATGGCAACAGTGCAGAGCATGCCTCAGTCGAGAATGCTGCTATTCGATCTGTCCTACTGCTGGCAACAGCTCAGTCCCGCAGAGAAAGAGCAGCACCACCCACAGCGTCCTCCTCTCTCTTGGCTAATCCTGCAAAGAGTTTCAGCAAGCTAGACATCCAGCTGTATCTTGGGGTCTGCAGATGCAATCTTGAGCAAAGACTTCTTCATGCGCAGAGCGGTCAACCGGGCTGACGGATTGTGGTGCCAGCACTCCTTCATCAGCTTGGCTGTGGCCACCAGCGTCTGAGCAAAGAAAAATTACAGTGTGCTTTCTTCTAGCTTGCCCATTGCATTTTAGACGAGTCTCTATGATTCACTCCAATTCATGGTAGAGTCACTGATCCAGCCACACAAACCATGCAATAAAATCCAAAAGGATCTTCACAATGCGCTCTTCTTGTCTCCATTACAAAATGTACTACACCTAGTTTAAAAGTTTTGCCATTAGTCCAACTCACGTTGCAAAATCCACTGGGCTGTATACATCACAAAGCTCCCCAGCGAGGCTGTTGAATGTTAAAGCAGCGAGCAGGGATGTGCGGCCCACGGACATGACACTGCGAGATGTGCTCAAGATGGCAACCAGTGCATTTTTGAGCTGTGCACCCGAGAGCATGAAAGAAGACTGGAACGAAGCTGCATTCAGCAAGCCAAAACAGGCCCTTGAATGCCATAGACAAGCCTAAGGCCAAGCTTTGCCAGCCGACCTAAGCAAGGCCCGGGGAGTGAGCAAGAGGAGGCTCACAGGGTCCGACGACCACCGGTTGGGGATGACCGGGCGCTGCTGGTCCACAACCACCACCTTGCGCATGTCTTCAAAGCTCGGATCCGATGGCACCATGTCATAGAAGGGTGGCATGTATTCCTCAGCAATCCCTGCAGGCAAACGCCACAGGCTCCATGCAGGGCTCCAATAGAAGAGCGCCATTTGTCCCACTCAAAGGCGCCCCCGACGCCATCCTGAAGGATCATGCCAGTCTGTAAATGTTCCAATGTTGCGATACTAATCACAATACTTTTGCATTCTGCTGCATAAAAACAGAGGGAGAGTAGTTTCGTTGCCCCAATTAGTCAAGAAACTATTTCTCTTGTTCTGCTGTCCAAACTAAAAGTCAGCCACCATCGACGTGGCGACTGCCCGTTCGACGTAGCCAGGGCCGTTTGATGCGGAGATATGCGAGCGCGGTGATAAACTACGAATGGAGTTACGATTCTTATTAATGAAAGTGAAAGATAGGTAAAACTATGGTCTAGCGTGCTCGTCTGGCAGATTTATACAGCTGATTAATTACAGCGTTCAGACTGCTAAATGCAGGGTGTCCCCCCAAAAAATTTACAAGGTTTTTTTCAGCGCAAAAATAAACTATGCATCACCGAACGCTCATTCTATGCCCAAATGTAGCCCTAGTGGTCCGAACAAGATGCCAAAGTTTCACAACTAACCATTATGTTATTCAGCAGTTATAACCCATTTTCTGAAATTTTCAATGGGAAAATGGCGGCCGATGGACCTCTTATTCCCGACTCCAACTAACTATAGGTGGAGCCACTCCTTTTCCAAAATGGCGGTTATAGTGAGGGTCGGAGATGCGTGCCGCTGCTGAGCCTGTCTAGTGTGCTGGCTTCACTGAGCGACGCAAATTATTTCTGGTAATAGCTTAGGAGCGCAGGTCACCTCTTTATCCTGAAAACGGTGTTTAGCGTAATACTTACTCCGGCAGGCACGTTCTAATTCTGGAGCCAAACCGAAACTAACCTCTATTTTGCATTTAATTTCTCGATATAGGTTTTAATTTCGGATTCTTTCAGAACTTAAGATGTGTCTCACATGGTAATTATTTAGTTAAAAAGGTTGTTCGCTGAAACTTTATTTTGTGACATACATGTTCGATTCAGGCACTTGAAAATATCTTGGAGATTTCAGTGTCCCTTTAAAGGAGCTGTGCAACAGTTATAGTGATTTGCTTAAATAATTTGGGAGTTGGTGTCTCGACCTTTCTGAGTAAAGAACAAAAAACCGCTTTTGCCTGCATGTCCTAGTTTTTATTTTAAAAATGGACAAAGATTGAGGTTTTCGGCGCCCTCTCAACTCCTTCACTAACTTCCGAGTCGCGTGCGCTGTGACGTCAATGGGGAAGGCGCGGGGTTCCGGTGAAGCTCTCTCTTTAGAGCCATCAGTGAGCAGCGAGAACTCATCCGCTCGCGACCACGTGCTAAGCGCGAACAATATGGTGAAAGGAGGAAAGTCTCATCCGGGTCCGGCCATACCCGTCCGGCCCTGTCCCCCCTCCGGCTTCTGGCGGCTGTTCCGCTGCTGACGGTTTTGTGGACCTAGGATAGATGGCGCCACTGAAACTCCTTCACTAACTTCCGAGTCGCGTGCGCTGTGACGTCAATGGGGAAGGCGCGGGGTTCCGGTGAAGCTCTCTCTTTAGAGCCATCAGTGAGCAGCGAGAACTCATCCGCTCGCGACCACGTGCTAAGCGCGAACAATATGGTGAAAGGAGGAAAGTCTCATCCGGGTCCGGCCATACCCGTCCGGCCCTGTCCCCCCTCCGGCTTCTGGCGGCTGTTCCGCTGCTGACGGTTTTGTGGACCTAGGATAGATGGCGCCACTGAAACTCCTTCACTAACTTCCGAGTCGCGTGCGCTGTGACGTCAATGGGGAAGGCGCGGGGTTCCGGTGAAGCTCTCTCTTTAGAGCCATCAGTGAGCAGCGAGAACTCATCCGCTCGCGACCACGTGCTAAGCGCGAACAATATGGTGAAAGGAGGAAAGTCTCATCCGGGTCCGGCCATACCCGTCCGGCCCTGTCCCCCCTCCGGCTTCTGGCGGCTGTTCCGCTGCTGACGGTTTTGTGGACCTAGGATAGATGGCGCCACTGAAACTCCTTCACTAACTTCCGAGTCGCGTGCGCTGTGACGTCAATGGGGAAGGCGCGGGGTTCCGGTGAAGCTCTCTCTTTAGAGCCATCAGTGAGCAGCGAGAACTCATCCGCTCGCGACCACGTGCTAAGCGCGAACAATATGGTGAAAGGAGGAAAGTCTCATTCGGGTTTAATCGCGCAGCAAATGCAATGAGAGCCGCTCTAGCTGCCCGCTATATACAGCCTATCCACAATACGCTTTAGTGGCGCCCTCTCGCGCCGTCGACACGGAGTGCGGCAGCCGTGAGCGCTCGCTCAGCTCACTACCCCCTTGTCTAGTTCACGGCCACTCAAGCAACCAAGGACGTCATGAAGGAGGTTATTTTTTGCTTGCTTTTGTAATTTTAATTTGCCTATAAACTTCTAAAATAAAGCAAAATTCGAGAAAAGAAGCGTTTCATTAAGTTACTACGTTCAGTGCGCTCAGGTTTGGTGCAAATTAAAAATTAGTAAAAAGTCATTGCAGGGCCCCTTTAAGCATCGCTTCAAGATGTCACGTATTGTACATTCCTTTAGGAATTTTGTTAAATTCATAATAGCAATTGGCAGTTTGGGGCAATGAAGTACTACATTCTTATATTTTTAATAATAATAATAAAATAGTTTGTATGCTGGAGGACGCGAGATCGCTAAAGAAAAAATTGGGTTGATGAACTTTTGTTAGCCAGGCAAATAAAAATGTGACGATTAGTCATGTATGAATATTTTAATAGTGTTAATATAAAACTAAAATCCACACGCGGTAATACGACCGCATTCACATACAAACATCATGGTATTGTAAATATTTACATTAAGTTGATATTATAATGGCTTAGAAAAATGTAAGAACCAAATCGGGACTCCCGAAGCATCGGTGTCAATATTCACAGGTGCGAGGTCAGTCTCCAAAATGCTTATGCAAATAATATCCGAAGCAAAACCAACAGGAAATAAACTTGAAAATAATACAAAGATACAAATATGCGACACTACTGGAAGAGGGATGTAAAAAAAAACTGGCAAAAAAGAAAAACAAATAACTTCGTAGAGAATTAAAATTCCCAACCTCAGCTGAAAAGTGAAGCTAAATTGTTTTTCTTTCAATATTTTGGCATCTTTACGCTATTGTTTTCTTCTCGCACCGCAGACGGTGCTACACGGCGCTGTTGAGGCAGGCTCGAAAGAGGATTGTCTCTCAACCCGCGGTGTAAGCAACGAAACAGCAAACAGTGCGACACTATTTATTTTGTGCGTGTGCGTGTTTGTGCGCTAGTGTTTCACCGAGAGCCAGGCCACTTGTGCGAGCGCTGAGGCTTTCAGAGAGGTTCTGTCGGCGCCACGATGTTTTGCAAAAGTAATTGTAATTGTGCCTGAAATTTTGCAATTACTGACACCAGAAAGTAATTAAATTACAATTACAATTCCTTTTAGCCAAAAGTAATTAATTCCAATTACAAATTACCAAGAAAAGTAATTAAATTACAGTAATTCAATTACTGTAATTGAATTACTACCCAAGTATGGTTATAACCCATTTTCTGAAATTTTCAATGGGAAAATGGCGGCCGATGGACCTCTTATTCCCGACTCCAACTAACTATAGGTGGAGCCACTCCTTTTCCAAAATGGCGGTTATAGTGAGGGTCGGAGATGCGTGCCGCTGCTGAGCCTGTCTAGTGTGCTGGCTTCACTGAGCGACGCAAATTATTTCTGGTAATAGCTTAGGAGCGCAGGTCACCTCTTTATCCTGAAAACGGTGTTTAGCGTAATACTTACTCCGGCAGGCACGTTCTACTTCTGGAGCCAAACCGAAACTAACCTCTATTTTGCATTTAATTTCTCGATATAGGTTTTAATTTCGGATTCTTTCAGAACTTAAGATGTGTCTCACATGGTAATTATTTAGTTAAAAAGGTTGTTCGCTGAAACTTTATTTTGTGACATACATGTTCGATTCAGGCACTTGAAATATCTTGGAGATTTCAGTGTCCCTTTAAAGGAGCTGTGCAACAGTTATAGTGATTTGCTTAAATAATTTGGGAGTTGGTGTCTCGACCTTTCTGAGTAAAGAACAAAAAACCGCTTTTGCCTGCATGTCCTAGTTTTTATTTTAAAAATGGACAAAGATTGAGGTTTTCGGCGCCCTCTCAACTCCTTCACTAACTTCCGAGTCGCGTGCGCTGTGACGTCAATGGGGAAGGCGCGGGGTTCCGGTGAAGCTCTCTCTTTAGAGCCATCAGTGAGCAGCGAGAACTCATCCGCTCGCGACCACGTGCTAAGCGCGAACAATATGGTGAAAGGAGGAAAGTCTCATCCGGGTCCGGCCATACCCGTCCGGCCCTGTCCCCCCTCCGGCTTCTGGCGGCTGTTCCGCTGCTGACGGTTTTGTGGACCTAGGATAGATGGCGCCACTGAAACTCCTTCACTAACTTCCGAGTCGCGTGCGCTGTGACGTCAATGGGGAAGGCGCGGGGTTCCGGTGAAGCTCTCTCTTTAGAGCCATCAGTGAGCAGCGAGAACTCATCCGCTCGCGACCACGTGCTAAGCGCGAACAATATGGTGAAAGGAGGAAAGTCTCATCCGGGTCCGGCCATACCCGTCCGGCCCTGTCCCCCCTCCGGCTTCTGGCGGCTGTTCCGCTGCTGACGGTTTTGTGGACCTAGGATAGATGGCGCCACTGAAACTCCTTCACTAACTTCCGAGTCGCGTGCGCTGTGACGTCAATGGGGAAGGCGCGGGGTTCCGGTGAAGCTCTCTCTTTAGAGCCATCAGTGAGCAGCGAGAACTCATCCGCTCGCGACCACGTGCTAAGCGCGAACAATATGGTGAAAGGAGGAAAGTCTCATCCGGGTCCGGCCATACCCGTCCGGCCCTGTCCCCCCTCCGGCTTCTGGCGGCTGTTCCGCTGCTGACGGTTTTGTGGACCTAGGATAGATGGCGCCACTCAAACTCCGTATAATAAAAGTTTTGTCGATGATACCAGGTTTTTGGCGCATTTATATTTATGTTGGAACGACAAGATTTATAGAAAAGTTACCTTTTATCGAGCAGGTATTCGCTCAACTTGGTATCTTTCTACAAGATTCCCCACTGACGTCATGCCGCGTGTTTCTCATGGCCACCGCTCGCGGCTGCAGGTCGAGGAATATTCTAATTTTTGCTTCGCGATTACGCGGCGGAATCGCAATATTTCGAAAGAAGGAGGTGTGTTTTCTGTCCTTTGTGACAAGGTGAACAATGTCAAAAGTAGAAAACGCCAACTCTTTCAACGTTAAAATCGTTGCACAGCTCCTTTAAAGACCGGGTCTTTTATACACCTTAGAGGTAACATAGAATATTGTAGTTAAAAACTTGAGTGCTGATATTTGTGCGTTCTCGCTGCCTTTTCTTGCTCAGACAATTGTCATGTGAAATAATGAACTGCGGGCCTTTTAATGGGTTTTGGGTATTTAGATGATTAATTGATGTAACATTATTCTACGCGCAAGAATAACAAAATAAATCCAATTTTTACAATATGTCCACAAAACATAATTAATAAACGCTGTTTTCACTACAACAACCCAAAGACGGAGTCAGACAGTTGAAGTTCTTTATAGCAACGCGTGACGCATACGACTTTATATTGCATCCAGTGTTTGTTTGTCTATCTTGATAACCAGAGTTTTTCATATGCTAAAAAGAAAAACAACAAATGATACCTTTCTGGAAAGACTATTATGGTTAAATGGCGTATTTTTGTGATGGTGGCGTTAATTGGGGGCATACATTGCCGTGATTTGTATTAATATTAATAATATTAAAATTCAGATATTTTAATACCCAATTTTTCAAACTCTTGCTTATGATCTAATTTCAAACGTGTGAACAACTATGACAATCAAAAGTGTGCTAGTTATCATCACTTGTGCCAAATGCAGCATTTTTAATCGCCAAGTTATAAAATAAAAATAGTCTAAAATCAATCAAAACATTCTAGCTAACGTGAGAAATTCATGTAAAATTACAGTAGTAGAATACCGTAAAATTCCGAGCGAACGCCCACGTTTGAAGGATCGCCCACCCCCCCTTTTTGTCCAACATCTGTTGGGAATGGTATTCCGATACATCGCCCTCCCCGCGATTCCCGCCGGACGTAACGCAATGTCCGACGGGAATCGCGCGTCAACGGCGCGATCTGCGGTCCCGCGTTTTTGTCTACGATCCGCGCGCGTGAAATGCGTGAAATGCAAATCTGCTGCGTTTGCGATCTGCGCTATCCGTTCCCGAGTTTTTAGCGGATTCCCATATTTTTGCCCGCGATATTGATTCCTAGCTGTAACACGCGCGAGTTGTTCCGCGTGTATTATTGCATCGTGAAATGTGATTCTGCTGCGGCCGCGATCTGCTTGATTTGTTTCCGTGACATGCGGGTTTGCAGTGGATTCCCGCGTTTGAGTCCGCAATCTGCGCACGCAGTATCGGTTTCCGCGGCATCCGTTCCCGTGAGATGCGAGTTCTCGGTGGGTTTCCGCGGGTCTATCGCGCTGTGAAACGCGCGAATCTGCTGCGTCTGCAACCTGCGGGATCCTTTCCCGTGACACAGGAGTTCGGTAGCGAATTCCGGCGTGTTTATCGAATCGCGAAATGCGAATTCGCCGTGTCCGTGATCTGCAGTATCAGTTCCCGCGTCACGCGGTTTGTAGCGGGTGCCGTGCCTGCCCTGCCCCCCCCCCCCCCCCCCCCCCCCCCCCCCCCCCCCCCCCCTCCCCCCGCCCCGGGTTCTTATCATTATTTCTGATAAAATTTTGCTGAGGCATCCCCAAAGATAGCCCACCCCATGTTTTTCACCATTTATCTCTTCATTTTGGGTGGGCTTTCGCTCGGAATTTTACGGTAGATAAATGGGCTAGTTGGTACATCACTGAATGGAAAGCGTCGAATAAACAAGGACGAAGAAGGGGAAGGCATGGATACGAGCTTCCCAGCCAGTACCTCCAGGTGTGTATTGATTTTAAGGTATCAGTAAGGTTCTTGATACAGTAAAACCTCGTTAATTCAACCCCCGCTAATTCGGAAATTCGGATAATTCGAATTGCCGATCCGGTCCCGTCAAACGTATGTATTAGTCAATTGCAGCAAACGCTCATTAATTCGGAGGGAACGCGGAGCGCTATGGTTAATTCGGACGAATTCGGCAGGTGGCGCTAGCTACCATCCGTTCCAAAGGGTATGACCGCTATCCATCCGAGGTGCACACGTGGCTTTTCCGGTTTTCCCATGGTTCTCCACTCTTCCGGTTCTCCGTGTTTCGCACCAGTTTTGCTCTGGATTGCCGTGCTTCAGCGCGCTACCGCTACCCGCTACTCTCCTGGCATGGAAGCGGCAGAAGCATAGCTGCAACGGAGAAAGGGTAGCACAAGTGACCGACGACCGGAATGGCAAAATCGCGACACGCGGGGCTATTGTTCCCGAGCGCGCCGATAGCGAGAGTGACAGTCACGTTTCATGCCTCAACGCGGGGATCCTGAAGCCCTCCATTTTAACCGGCCACCCCCGCGTCGTAAAATGCAACGTGACTGGCACTCTCGCTGTCAGCGCGCTTGGGAAAAATAGTGCCGGGTGTCGCGATTCTGCCGCTCCGATTATTGGTCAGTTGTGCTACTCGTTTTCCGTTGCAGCTGTACTAGGCTAAGAATTTAGCGACGAAAAGCGGCCTTGAAGGACGGCGCCTCTCGACAAGTGATGGAAAGTTACGACGTCAAGAGAAGCAGTTTGGCCATGTACGTGAAAATTGAGGCCGATATCCTACGGGCTTTCAAGAGCGAGAAGTTCAACGCGAAAATGAAGTGGTCGTGGACGGTGGTGCACCCGAAACTGAAAGAGGCCTTGGTGTTCTAAATCGTGAGCGCACGGGATGCGTAGTTCCGAATGTGCGAGCGCGGTGGAGCATTCGACTGCGCTAAGGAAAGTTGCCGTCTCCGCCCAAGTGTCGTCCAAAAAGCAGGCGGTAATAACAGATTTCTTCTCAAAATAAAGGTATGTCACAGGGAAACATTTTCGCGCAGTTTTCTTTGTCCTTTCGATATTTCGACTTTCGGATAATTCAGACATTTTTGCCGGTCCCATGAGATCCGAATTAACGAGGTTTTACTGTAGGTTGAAAGGGTGGTTCCTCCTCGATGGTGTGGAGGAGGATGGCTTGCGTTGGACGGTGGCGGCGGTGTAGCAGTTCGGGCCAGACAAGTGTTTACACAGGTACTTTTACGCAACAGTTTAATAAAAGACAATTTAACATACGGGATACAGGAATACAAACATCGACAACCCGAGCCCCGGACTTGGCCGCCGTTAGAGAGCGGCTCCTTTCTCTCCAGAGGTACCGAACCAAAGACCACTCCATTTGTGTCGCCTGTGCTTTTATTGACAGCAGCCTGTCCCTCTTTCCCATCTTCCCGTGGGGGTCAACGTTTTCATCCGGCGCTCCGAGCCCAGGGCCAGGCGGCGCCAGGCATAGGAGGCGCAGACGAGCCTGGCCCTCAGACACAACAAATCACCCCTGGCATTCTGAACACCGGCTGGAGGGACAGGTGCCGACAGACGAAGCACAGCGCCTGAGACACTTCTAGGAGAGCCATCGACACTTCCGGCACCGCAAAGGAGGGGGCTCCCTGCACAAACTTCTCCCTTCCAGAGGTCGTCCCCTAGCAAACCCCCACACACATCTACCCCAAAACTGGCCTCCAGACCAAGTAAGACAACAAATCAAAAGGTTCCGGAACCTTACAGTATCAATATTTATCCAAGAGACACTTATGTGCAACTTTTGTCCTGGGACAAATTAGTATTGCTAATGGCAATGGCACCAACGCCAAAGCCAGCTTCTTCGTCCTTGTTCATTCGGCGCTTTCCATTCAGTAAAATTACATTAATTGTGGGTAAAGCATATTTTGCTATTAAAGCAGTCTTGGGCAGTAACTGGTTACTAGTAACGCATTACCGGTAACTAGTTACTTTTTTCGGTAACTTTTACCTGTAACGCATTACTCTTTAATACTGGTAACTTGTAACTGTAACACTTACTTTTTTATTGGGTAACTGTAACTGTTTAGGCCGTTACAGTTACTTATTTTTTTACTATATAAATTAGAACCTACTGCCACGGACATGGTGAAATTGCCATCTTGAAGTATTTATCTCAAAACTCTTCGCTGACAAAAAAAAAAAAGAAAAGAAGCGTGATTTCGCATTAAACAAACAAAAAATTGCCTGGTTTAGCCCACGACCGAGAATGGACGGACGAGTCAGCACGAAACCGGGAGATGAAGGAAGCAGCACCCGCGGTGGTAGGGGCGGCAAACAATGTCTGTTTCACTGACTGTGGCTCACTCTTCTCTTGCGGGGACCATCTGCGGGTGTTGGTGGTCGTGCGACATGTCTCCGAGTATACCGTCTATGCTGTGTCTGCACCCTCTCCCTTCCCCTTTGTCCGATTTGTCCGTGCTGTCGTTTTTACACCCCGCCGGTCGCCGTTTCCTCTTCCGTATTCGTTTTCGAGGAAGTTGTCCCCATATTGTGCAGAAAGCCGGCGCTTGTTTAACTTATTCATTCCCTTAGGAGCCACTCGAGTAAGCACGAAGGCAGGTTCGAGTGTAATTGCCTTTTTCGTTGGTAGCCTCAAGAAACACCCCAATGGAAGGACACTTTGTTGTGAAACCTACGGAGTGCTCCAGATGAAGCGATGATGCCTGTATGCGGAGTGGTCTTCCACAGTTGGCGTTTCGGACACACACGCCGCGGTGGTCGTCGGACACTCGTGGAGCACCAGAAGGCCTCACTTTGTCTCATTTTCGCATTTTCCCCTATATTCTTTCAAAGCTGTTTGACCTGCTATTTTCAGGCCTGCTTCCGAGTATATCCCATAAGGAAATTATGTGATCATCTGTGTCCTCGTTCGTTTCGGAGTGAAAAATAAACGAAAACGTTCACTAACGCGGGCCGATGACTATTTTGAAAAACAGTCGATTCTAAGTTATAAAAATTACTGCAAATAAATTATGCACATCAAAATGCTCAGAAGGCAAATGACGCAAAAAGGAAACACCCTTCGGGTTTAAATTTTTCTAATCTCTCAGTTTACCTTTCTTCTCACTATGGTGTAACAAGTAAAATAATATTGTTTTGGTTTGTGATTTCTTGTGTCCATTTTTGTACTGTAACGAGAAAACGGCGCATTACTGTTCTTGCAGTAACTGTAACACATTACTTTTGGAAGCCGGTAACTGTAACTGAGTTAGTACTTTTTTCCCCTAGGTAACTGTAACTGTAACACTGTTACTTCTTACTGGTAACGTGCCCATGACTGTATTAAAGTTGCAACTTTTGACAATCAGCAGGAGTTAAAGTCGCCGCCAAAATCCTTCCAAACCAAAAGCCCCCCCCCCCCCCCCCAAAAAAAAAATAAAAAATAGATTTTTTTTTAATTACAAATTTTTCTAACATTTCGTTACTTTCAGTTGTATGCGCCGTCGTTTTGCCAATTTCAGCCTCTCCAGTACGAAGGAACGCCTACCTGCTTGCACGTCTGCTCACTGCAGCATGTTGCGTTGGCGTTGGAAGCCGGTGAAACAGTTGTGAGTTTAAGTATTGCGTATACGAGACGAACGCAAGCGCTGTGTGTTTGCGTTAGCGTGTGCGCGGAGCCCGAAATTGCGGTCTTGGATTGGCGCATGGCGATGAGGCGCACGCACAACGTGGGGCATGCAACTCTAACGCAAACGCACAGCGCTTTTGTTTGCTTCTATTGGCGAGGAGATCGAACAGTCACGCCTCTAGCGGCACGCTTCAGTTGTGGGGACAACAAACCATAGTTTCTTGTTTGTTTTTGATTCGAGAAGTCCAAGATTACTATTCGAAGGCCGATCCTCGTGCGACCAAAGCACTGGTCAGAGTGAAGAGCTCGTGCCCAGACCGTGCAAGGCGAGGTTCAATTTCTTTGTTATGCTGTGTTGGTAAACATCAAGCTGTGGGGACAACAGCACGAAAAAGCGCCCCCTATAGTTCAATCTCCTGCCCAATACGCAATACTAAAACTCTCCAGTAAGGTACAATCCCATATCGGCTGCAGCACTACGTTGGGACAGTGAAGAGTGTTGTTTGCGTTCGGAAATGACATTTCGCGAGCCATGATCGCGAGCAGTACCGCCGTGCCCACTGAGCAGGAGAATCGGGGGACCCTCACTAGAGCGCTTCCCGTTTCCGCCGCGGGAGGGCGAGCAACGAGCTGGAGACACGAATAATGAGGGTTCCGTGTACTCGGATAAATCCTAACTCGGAAAAACACCCGCCGATAAAATTTAATTAAATTTGGATTTATCCGATAAACTCCAAATTTTGATGTGAGCCCCCCCCAACAACAAAGAAAAAAACGTTATTTTACAATTAACTTTGATCGGCGGACAGGGTCAATGATCCTGCGAAAATGCCACCACAGTTATCTTTCAAATCAAGGATATTGTCAAAAAGGGTCTTGCCGCTTATTTTGTCAGGGTCATTCAGGATAACAGGGCATTGTACTTTCGGGTCCCAACAAAAGCTACTGCTTTGGTTTCTAGTTTGGGCCATACTATTTGTGCTTTAGAGGAAGGGGAGGTTTAACACTGAAAGCTATGAACCATGGAGATTGCATAAAATGGGGAAGAGGGGACTTGTATATTACATTCGGCTGCGGGGTAGGTTGATGGAAGGCATGGATACGAGCTTCCCAGCAAGTACCTCCAGGAGTGGATCGAAGCGACGCTTATGTGCACCTTTTGTCAAATTAGTATTGCCAATGGCAATGGCACCAATGCCAAATCCAGCTCAAGAACTATGGAATGATACAAGTGCATTTCATTTTTTATTTATCCTATGTTTCCACCCGGATATTATTTATTTAATTTTCATAGGAAACGCTGCCAAGTTTAACTCTGAATTTCCGAGAATTGGGAATCAAACAAAAATAAACTCCGATAAACTCAGAATTTTTGGCAAAAAATAAACTCTGAAAAACACCCTCCAAATTTTAGGCAAAAAAAAAGTCCAAAAACCACCCTCCGAATCTGACGAAAAATAAGCTCCGAAAACATGAAATCATACTTACAATACATGGAGCTGAATGGCGTCGGTAATTGAAAGCGGACCCCTTTTTCCCATCCAAATGTTCAGAAAATCACCTAGAACTTTGGACTGAATAACGGTCATAGTTTTGAAACTTTAGTACCTGGTTTGGATTGCTAGAGCTCCATTTGGGTAGAGAATGAGCGTTCAGCGACGCATAGTTACTTTTTGCAATGAAAAATACATTGTCAATTTTTTCGGGGGACACGCTGTACAATTCAAATTGACATAGTATTCCAATATTTTTGTGGCTAATACATGTACTAATTGTTTTCCAGGGATTGTTCATCTTAACAACTACGTTCAACAAGGCGTGAAGATTATTTGGTCATGAATACAATAAAACGTAAATATGTTTTACGCGGCCCGGGAGAAGAGTGAAAGCTACAGCGAGAATGAACTTGTAAACATTTTTGGATTGGGGGGCTTTCACTCTCGGAAAGGAGGGTGTAGCGGCGTGACGTGCGAAAAGGGTGCGGCGTGTGTGTGGGGAGCATGCACTAGATAGCACACTTATCCGTTTATCTTCATGGGCTGGGTCGGCCCTGATTGTGAATAAAGCGCTTGGGTTTTGGTACGCACGGAAATGGGTTGCTTCCTTCCCCGGGCAGCTGACTAGGGCGAGTCGCGACACGTATAATCCCATACCTAGGATTCCCGCAAGGATTTGTGAATGGCGGTAACAGCAAGTTACTAAGGAATAGGCTCTCTGCCCACTGTGATCTCTTGACAGAGACAGCTGCTGCCAGGAAGGCAGCCGACATTCCCGGTAGAATGCACCCGGAGGAATTTACCCGCAACTTGAACCCTCAATAATCTTTTGAAAGACAGACCCTGAAGCACAAGCTACGAGCACAATAGGTTTGGCACTTGAGGGCTGAAGAGTGTTGCCAGCCCAGGAGAGGACTGGGGACCAAAAGTGAGTGTCTTGTGCTCACCTCCACTGAGGCAGCGTCGACAGACTTCCCAGAGCACGAGCCCCAAGGCGTAGATGTCCACACGGCGGTACGACTCAAACGCCGACGTGTTGAGTGTTTCGTCGAGCAGCTCAGGTGCCATGTAACGCTTGGTGCCGACCCGGTGGTTGTGCGCAATGTTCAGCTGCCCCGTGGCTTGCCTGTGTGTCACGGCCAAGCCAAAGTCAGCAATGACGCACGTCCCATTCGCCTTCACCAGGATGTTCTTGGTCTGCACAAGACAATGGCACACATGCTTTCCTTCATGTCCTCTGTGCCATTTCTTGACACCATAAGCACTCACCAACAGGAAAAACTTTTACATTCTTCTACATGAATTGCGAGGAAAATATAACAAATACCTCGCAAATCCTTAAAACACACTCATTTGTATTATAACAAAATTAACGGTAGGCCTAGTTGGTTAGACATCACCAAAAGGACAAGTGCAAGAACAAGACAAGCACTACTATACACTCATGCTTTAATACATTACAGTCCACTCGTGTTCATTCCACGTATCGTTTAATCCCAGCCTGTACAAAGGTCCTGGCAAAAGCCCATCCATTTTTATAGAAAAAAAAACTCATCTTCAAATATAATATCGGTTAATTCGACCTAGAGAGAGGTGGGCAAAACAAACAACCACGATTGACTGTGCATTACACACAAAAACAGGCTTTTTTTTTCCCAATTACACGGTAGGCAAAATACAAGCGCGATTGGCCATGCCCATCAACGAAAAAACCCGTTTTCAAACTTTGAAGCACAGGCCAAATTGTGAAGAGAGAGAAAAAGATGTTAAGACACAGGACACGGCCGGGTCTCAACACAGAACAACCACTGCAACAGCAGCGCTCACTGCTCCGCAGCGGTGTTGCAATGGTTGCTGGCAGCGGCAGCGCCGACGCACACAACCAAAACAACCATTGCAGCACCGCTGCGAAGCAGTGAGCGCTGCTCCTTGGTGGTGTTGCAATGGTGCCAGTGGTGGCGCCGCTCCCGCCACTGCACCGAATGCGCAAACGACATAGACGGCTGCTGCCACCGCCATGCGGCAGTGTGCGACGGCTCATTATGAAAATGTGAGCCCACCTGATCTAAATCCAGAATTTCATTCACATCTTTTAATTTGGCTAATTCAACCCTATTTCGAATGTCCCATCAAGGTCGAATTAACGGAAGTCGACTGTAGTAGTCATGGACAAGGAGGAAGTCAGGGATATGATAACTGAGTAGACAGACAGAGGTAATGTTAATTTAAAACATAGTGAAAGAGCAAGTTTTTGAAATCATAAAAATTAAATACAGTGCAACCCACTTACAATGATACCACGTATAACAATGTACCGCTTATAACGATCTGTTTCTAGAGTTTCTAGACTGGAAATGATCAGTTGCTAGTCCAGATACAACGATAATCGGTTATAACAATTGAAATTTCGGGTTTTCTCATTATTGTTACAAGTGGGTTGCACTGTAGAACATGACTGCTTCGAGAAACTCTTAAAAAAAACTTTTGAAGAAAAATTCTTCATGAAAGGGAGTAATTGTTTGTTCGTACGTTGGCGTTACTTTGGTCCTGCCAAGTTTGGCAGGCTAATTAATGGTCGTTGAAGTTCTCGGGAGGCAATGGAGACTCTTTGGCGAACCAATTTATTTTACAAACTATGTACATTTGTACCAAATAGGGGAAGTTGGCATATTCGGATCGAACAGGTCTAACAGATGTCCAAATCAGTCCAAAATCGACCTCCCTCACCCCGTCCAAGGCTTTTGAAGGCACTCACTCCCTCGCCCTCAAGGAAGATTTAACCAATAGCTTCAAACTTTTTCAAAGTCAGGTGGCGTCAACCCTCCAATGGTCAGCTGGGGGCCGACCCGGCCGTACATTAAGTTTGTAACGGCCACGGCTGAGAGCTCCGTAACATTGGCCTAGCCTTGGATTCCAGACAGAGTGGCGCCACACCAGAGCTCCTGGCCCGAAACTCCAACGTACCCTGCGGGACGCTGGAGCACACAAGAAAACACGCGCATACACAAAACAAAACGCCCTCTTCGCGGAAGAGACAACGTTGGGGTGCCTGCTCGGGAGGACCACGGTCACCCGTCGAAAGCAAAGGAGACGAGGACAGCCCGGGTGCGTCCGCTTCCCCTCTTCCCTACACGGTTGTGGAAGGAGGACCACCCGGTGAAGGGGTCCCTCGCGACTCCTTTACAAAGTTCATTTCTTTCTCAGGCTGCCATAGACCCCTTCAAAAATTACGCCCTCCATCTGAAAGTACTGCAAAGTGGCGTGCGCAAAAAGCACCATAAAATGGCAAGTCTATGAATTGTCTTGGAGTTTGTGTTTTTTGCACACGCCATTTTGCAATATTTTCAGATCGAACGCAAGAGGGGGCTATTATTGAAGGGCAGTTCACCAATGCACATTAGCTTTGATGGTTCTAGCCTCAGAAATCTTCCTGGTATTCCAGTTATGGAATCGCTTGAGTAATACTACTTTTGTCTGGCGTCAGATTGGTGCATCAAATCATCACATAAGACTTTTGAAAGAATGAGGCATAAAAAATGGAAAAATATAAACGTATCAGAAGCGTGCCAGGGTATCCAATAGATGGCGCCACAGAGCTTGTTGCCAAACAAGAAAGGCATGCCTGCAGGGCCAAAGACACCTTTGTTTTCTTCAAAATGACCAATATTTTCCCTAATAAAAGCCAGACAAAACTGAAAATAAATATTTAATCGGGTGCCTAAGACAAGAGAGGAAACGCGATACATCCTGCAACAATGTCAAAGGAGCAACCTTCAGCTCCTTTTATAGACACATGACGATAATGATGATTGGGGTTTTATGGCGCAAGAGCAACTTGGGCCATATTGCACCAAACAAAGGTTTTTCCAAGAAGCTTAGAGATGTAATCTAAAAGAACTGCAAGCTACAACTGGTGTAAAAGGCCACGTTTTATGGAGGAACTTTATAACTCGATTGAACTGTACCAAGGGTTGATTGCCAAGCAGAAAATATGAAAGGGAAGGTGATCTCGGAGACGTTCTGGAAAACATGATCGGCGCCGTTGATTTAAAGATTTGCAATGCCACAGGATGTGCAAAACAGTCATAGCTTTCCCACAGTTGTCCCAAAGCTTAACATCCTCACCACAGAACAGGTACAAGTGGGTATGACCAATTCGTACGTGGCAAAGGAGAACTTCAAATTGACGGTCCTTATGGAAGGAACTCTTCCATACCCCAAGTAGAGACTTGATAATACGTGAAGCTTGTTCTCTTTTTATATAGCCCGGTCCACCTGCCATGAACCGATTTCAGGTCTTGGCGTGCCAAGCCAAAAAGCAGTTTGGGCACTCTTTTGCAGAGGCAGCAAGCAAGTCTGCTTTCTCATGGGCGGGAATACCCACCTGGCTTGGAACCCAGCAGAATTTCATCGGGTGTCCTAGTTGAAGTGCGTGGCTTAACCGTACCCGAAGATGTTGCATGACAAAGCTCTTGCTGTCTGCTAAGGACGAAACGGCTAGAAGAGCGCTCTGGGAATTGACAAACAGAATTGCTTTCATGATATTGTTTTCCAATAAATACTCGACAGTTATTAAAAGGCCGTACAATTCAGCAGTAAAAATATTTGCAAGAGAGTGGAGTTGTCGAACTTCCCTGAAGGCAATGGAATAAACTGCACAGCCCACAAAAGTTTACGTTTTCGACCCATCAGTGTAAAAATGCGACTAGCCCTCGTATTCCTGTTCCAAATCGTCAAACTCTAGCTGAAGAACAAGTGGAGAAATAGCTCTCTTTCTGTACTTGGACAGTGACCAGTCACAAGAAGTTGGCAGGAGGCCCCAAGGTGCAGCTCTCTCATTGCTCATCAGCAAAAGCAGCCTCACTAAAGGGAACATGGAGCGATGTTGTCATGCTTTGAACTCTGAAACTCATGGGCCGAACAATACTAGGCTTGTTTTCAAAGAGTCGGGAGGGTGTAGAAGGTTGGAGGGCATCAAAAGAGGGATGTTGAAAATAGCTGTCTATCTTCTAAGCGTAACAAAGACTCAAATATTGCCTTCGTCTTTCAAGGGACATTTCATGCGTACCAGCATAAGAGCTAAGCACAGGTGATGTCCGAAATGCCCCTGTGGCAAGTCGGAGCCCCAGAAGATGGACCGAGTCTAACATCTTTAGGGCAGACGGACGTGCCAACCTATAAACAATTGCAGTATAGTCCAGGTGGGACCGCACCAAGGAGTTATAAAGCCGCAAGAGGCACCGTCTGGCAGACCCCCAGGACATATGCGACAACACTTTGATGATGTTTAATGAACGCAGGCATTTAGGTTTCAACTCTTTCAAGTAGGGTATAAAAGTGAGCTTTTTATCAAATATTATTCCTAGAAACTTGTGTGCCTCCTTTACGGATACACCAACGTCATTCAGGTGCAACACTGGGTGTGGAGACGGGCCACGGCGGAGTGAAAAGGGAACCCGGCTTTTCTGGAGAGAACCTGAAGCCCTTTTGATCAGCCCACTTGCTCATCTTATTGATTGTGAGTTGCAATTGCCGTTCGCAGCTGGACAAGTTACAAGAAAAAAAACAATATCCACATACATTGAATAGGATACAGATGGTGGTATAACTTTGCCAAACTATTAATCTTCACAGCAAAAAGTGTAATGCTTAATGTTCCGCCCTGAGGGATGCCATTCTCCTGGAGAAAAAAATTGCAGCAGAAACCACAATTGTTGGTTGTCTATGAATTTTAAAGGGATACTACAACGAAATTTCGGCGCTCATTATTTGGTCTCTATTTGTTCAAAAGAGCAGTATCACATGGAACATACCAATATCTTGTTAAAAAAAGTCTCGAAAAGGAATTTTAAAACAAATTAAACGATTAGCAAAGAGCACCTGGTGGATGTCGCTAACGCCTCGTTTGTAATGCTCGTCTAGGAACCTTGACAGCTAGTGACGGAGGCTGTCTCGCCTCCGGCCACGACGAGAGAAGGGGGGAAGGAGGAACTCCCCTCTTCCCGAGAATCCCTTTTGTGTGTCGCAGAAGTCGCTACTGTCCCCCTACAAGATTATAGAAGATTAACCCGTCACTCAAAATACGTACAAAAGCAGCCGCTTCGGTGGCTGGAACGACTAGGCCAACCTCTCGGCGTCAGCCTCGCCGTAGCTTTGCTCGTCTCGAGACGACCTACGTCACGATTGCGTTGGATGTCACGTGCTCTAAGCTGGGCCTTCTCCGAGCGCTTGCCAGAGTGGGCCGTTTATAACGAAAAATACAGCCACCGGCTCAAAATACAAACGTTCGATTGTCATTTACGGATATTGTGGATCATATTCAATCTATTTTTGAACACGACGGGTATATTTCAAATTTCGTTGAAGTATCCCTTTAAATGTGTTTCTTGCAGGCTGAGTGCAATGGGTCTCAGCTCGGCCATAAAATAAGTTAGATCATCAATACAGTCGAAGCCGGATATATCGAATTCAAAGGGGATCGTAAAATAGTTCGATATATCGATAATTTGACATAGAAAAATATGCTAACTTAAGCTCCAGTTGAAATTTCCGCGCGTCTCTGCTAATACCGAAGGCTGCGACAAACGGGGCCTTACCAAATAGAGCCTCTAAGAGCCACTAAATACCATAGAGCTTAGTTGGTGATGATCACAAACACCGCCGCGTTTACGCCTGGCCACGACCTCCACAGAGCGCCAACAACAAAACACGAAAATAATAAAAAAAATGAAGAAATGGAAAAAGCAAGCCGCATAAAAAAAGTACTCTCGATCCGTAGGATAAAGTTAAGCAAACAACAAAAAAGAAAACTCACTAAATTCAGGCAGCAAAAAAAGAAAGGCAAAAAAGAAAAAAACACGCAAAGCAAAAACCGCGAAAGAAAAAGGTAAACAAAGATAAGGCTGTATGCACCAACACTGTATGCAGCACACATTCCACAAGAAACAAATATTGGCACTGCGGTGCTGTCACAACCGTCTTGTTTTGTTTAGACTTAGGAGCCTGCCAGTCCATCTTCTCCTGGTAGGACAAGACAGGAGTTGATGGACCAGAAGGTTCTGTTTCCTCAACCGTGGTAGCCTTAAAAAGGTAAACAAAGATAAGGCTGTATGCACCAACACTGTATGCAGCACACATTCCACAAGAAACAAATATTGGCACTGCGGTGCTGTCACAACCGTCTTGTTTTGTTTAGACTTAGGAGCCTGCCAGTCCATCTTCTCCTGGTAGGACAAGACAGGAGTTGATGGACCAGAAGGTTCTGTTTCCTCAACCGTGGTAGCCTTAAAAAGGTAACAAAGATAAGGCTGTATGCACCAACACTGTATGCAGCACACATTCCACAAGAAACAAATATTGGCACTGCGGTGCTGTCACAACCGTCTTGTTTTGTTTAGACTTAGGAGCCTGCCAGTCCATCTTCTCCTGGTAGGACAAGACAGGAGTTGATGGACCAGAAGGTTCTGTTCCCTCAACCGTGGTAGCCTTAAAAAGGTAAACAAAGATAAGGCTGTATGCACCAACACTGTATGCAGCACACATTCCACAAGAAACAAATATTGGCACTGCGGTGCTGTCACAACCGTCTTGTTTTGTTTAGACTTAGGAGCCTGCCAGTCCATCTTCTCCTGGTAGGACAAGACAGGAGTTGATGGACCAGAAGGTTCTGTTCCCTCAACCGTGGTAGCCTTAAAAAGGTAAACAAAGATAAGGCTGTATGCACCAACACTGTATGCAGCACACATTCCACAAGAAACAAATATTGGCACTGCGGTGCTGTCACAACCGTCTTGTTTTGTTTAGACTTAGGAGCCTGCCAGTCCATCTTCTCCTGGTAGGACAAGACAGGAGTTGATGGACCAGAAGGTTCTGTTCCCTCAACCGTGGTAGCCTTAAAAAGGTAAACAAAGATAAGGCTGTATGCACCAACACTGTATGCAGCACACATTCCACAAGAAACAAATATTGGCACTGCGGTGCTGTCACAACCGTCTTGTTTTGTTTAGACTTAGGAGCCTGCCAGTCCATCTTCTCCTGGTAGGACAAGACAGGAGTTGATGGACCAGAAGGTTCTGTTCCCTCAACCGTGGTAGCCTTAAAAAGGTAAACAAAGATAAGGCTGTATGCACCAACACTGTATGCAGCACACATTCCACAAGAAACAAATATTGGCACTGCGGTGCTGTCACAACCGTCTTGTTTTGTTTAGACTTAGGAGCCTGCCAGTCCATCTTCTCCTGGTAGGACAAGACAGGAGTTGATGGACCAGAAGGTTCTGTTCCCTCAACCGTGGTAGCCTTAAGAAGGTAAACAAAGATAAGGCTGTATGCACCAACACTGTATGCAGCACACATTCCACAAGAAACAAATATTGGCACTGCGGTGCTGTCACAACCGTCTTGTTTTGTTTAGACTTAGGAGCCTGCCAGTCCATCTTCTCCTGGTAGGACAAGACAGGAGTTGATGGACCAGAAGGTTCTGTTCCCTCAACCGTGGTAGCCTTAAAAAGGTAAACAAAGATAAGGCTGTATGCACCAACACTGTATGCAGCACACATTCCACAAGAAACAAATATTGGCACTGCGGTGCTGTCACAACCGTCTTGTTTTGTTTAGACTTAGGAGCCTGCCAGTCCATCTTCTCCTGGTAGGACAAGACAGGAGTTGATGGACCAGAAGGTTCTGTTCCCTCAACCGTGGTAGCCTTAAGAAGGTAAACAAAGATAAGGCTGTATGCACCAACACTGTATGCAGCACACATTCCACAAGAAACAAATATTGGCACTGCGGTGCTGTCACAACCGTCTTGTTTTGTTTAGACTTAGGAGCCTGCCAGTCCATCTTCTCCTGGTAGGACAAGACAGGAGTTGATGGACCAGAAGGTTCTGTTCCCTCAACCGTGGTAGCCTTGCCGGCTAGTTTGCCTGCAGGCTTTTGCTGGTCGGAGCCACTGGGTGTTGCCCCACGCCCACGACCAGAGCCAAGGGAGGTAAAAACGTGATGAAAGGTCGGGACACACCCCTTTCTGAGCGGATTTTTCCGCTCAGGAAAGGCGGGGCATCCCCAGCAGCGGTGTCAGCGTAGTGACGATGGGCGCTCGACGACCAATTGCCAGCCGCTTCTGAACCGCCAGCCGCCTCTCAGGGAGAGGCGGCTTGCAATTGGCCGACGAGCGCCCATCGTCACAGTGCTCACACCGTTGCTGGGGTATGCCTCGCCTTTCCCGAGCGGAAAAATCTGCTCAGAAAGGGGTGTGTCCCGACCTTTCATCACGTTTTTATTAGGGAAATCGGTGTCGCGCGATTGTAATTTCTGAATTTTTAGGATGCTTAGGGCCCGTAGAATCAGTTATGACCAAGAAAAGACGATCGCAGCATCCTCTTTAGTGTCCCTTTAAAGGGAACATGAAATGCTTTTTCAACTTCCTCCTCCTTAGCTTTAATCCTGAACTCAAAAGCAAAATGAGAAACCACGTGGTTGTGACGTGCTTGCGGTGCACAAGGTTCCACTGTGCTTTTAAAGCACATTATGGAACTTGTCATTCACAAGGGATGATAAGATGCCATCACAGCACTCATTGACCTTGAACGCGAATGTTCGTCGACGGATTGATTGTTGATGACCGCTTACGTCCGAGTTACGCATTGCTCGTGCCCAATGCGTGAGTTGGGGTAGGCTGACGTGGCTTTGGGGCTTTGGGCACTGCGGATGTATCACAGCGAAAAGGCAGCAAACTTTTGAAGGAAAGGAGGTATGAAATAGTGCGCTATATTTTCTCATTTTTGTAGCCAAAAGCAGGCTTTTAACTTTCTACTATGTATCTTTCTTTTGGCACACTAAGTGATATGCGATTAGCAAAATCCCAATCTAAAATAATTTATCCCAGCCTAAAATTCATTTCCTGGCCCGTTTAAGCTACAGTAAAACCTAGTTAATATTCTAAAAAAAAAAAAAAAAAAGTGAGAGGACAAATACATTGTTCCTGAAAAAACATAGGTATGATTTTAACTTGACATTTCTACGCATTAAAAATTATTATTTTCGTTTTGACAGGACGGTGTTGATCGTTGAACTCCTTTGCAATGTCAATCTGTTTACGTTTTGGGTCACTGCCGACAACTGCAAGGATGCGTAGCGTTTCCTTTAGAGACCACACTTTTCGCTTTCAGGAAGCAATCACTTCAGTAGCCCGAGCCACTCACATACTCACGCTGCGTTCTGCACAAACAAACAAATGTTCATTTGTTCCGTTTGTGTTAATCATGTTTATACATTATAGAATCATCACTAGAGTCGCTTGTCTCAAAACCATTTCGAAGCATTGGCTGGAGTTACCAAGAGTGACTCTTAACGAAAATACAGTCAGTGCACAAGCGAGTTGGTGCAAGTTGATCACAATGACTTTGGTTGTGCCTCACAACTCAAGCAATGTACTTCATTCCCTTTGTTAGTCAAGATTGTCTAGTAGAGATAGAAAGTGCTGGGTCAACCTTACAGCCTTGTTTGTATGTCACGGTTGCATTGTATTCTTACCAGGAAGTGTGACCTCTCCAGGTAGAAGGGAAGCAGTCCTGCCGTTTTTTGTCCAATCTAAAGTTGGTAGTGCTTTGTAGGTTTAATATATATATATATATATATATATATATATATATATATATATATATATATATTTTGTTTTTCAATGTGGGTGGTTCTGTGCACTAGGCCTTGAAAAAACAGGTTGTTCCGCAGTAACATGGCATGGTGGATCTGCATATAGGGAGGGTAGTTATATAAAATCGCTAGTTGAGTTAGAGATGTGCCTATCCCTGTTTCTTTTTCTGCCAGTGTCAAAATGTTTTTCCTCCTCCTGCCCCAGTCTCGGGTTGAAATCATCATGACCCTCAATCGCATAGATGCCTAAGTTGCCTAAGTGAATGCACCGCCTCTGTTTTGGCAACCGAACTTTATGTTCCAAGACAGGGCGAGCTTTTGGTTTAGTCCGATTTTCGGCCGATCGCATATCAGCGTCCAAGCCAAAGCCGAAAAAAGAAAAACATACCGCACACGAGTAGAGAAAATGATTTGTACAAGTCAGCGGTGCAGAGTCCTCAATCGTCAGTACAAGTGCACTGATCATTAGAGGTGAAAAAATTGCTGGAACACCTAGAATTCATCTGCCAGAGCCTTGAGGCTCTTACGCTCCCCGGTTTGGACCAGGCCGAGTAAACCGAGCGAGCCAAATTCTTGG
Source organism: Ixodes persulcatus (assembly GCA_013358835.2). Lineage (NCBI taxonomy): Eukaryota > Metazoa > Arthropoda > Arachnida > Ixodida > Ixodidae > Ixodes > Ixodes persulcatus. The sequence goes on along the minus strand of JABSTQ010009684.1, from coordinate 121,515 downwards.
TGACTAAGCTTATCGCGCCATATTAATAAAGCAGACTGTCTCTTCACACAGTGCATACTTTACAGCGTTGGCTGCGAAACGATCACAATTTCAGGCACGAGAGACCAGGTGTGCTGAAACCCGTGCACATCAAACTGGATAGGAATTAGCCGATTGTGAAAAGGGGCTTCGTCGTCCTATTGGCAAAAGACTACTATCCGATTCATGTTTGGTAAAATTTTGAGTATACTTCCCAGGAAATTGTATCATCCAGAAATGTATGAACCAAAAGAAACACGTACATGAGACATTTGTTTTCGTGTTTCTAATCATCAACGTATGAACCGGAAAATTGTATGAAATTGAACATATCACAGAGGTTGTACAGTAGCGCATTTCTACCGTCATGCTCAGGGAGTACAAATCGATTAGCATGCTGTCCCACTGGGAGGCTTAAAATCCTCTCGACTCGTTCGATAGCACAAAAGACGCCAAGTCTAGAAGCTCCGAGCAGAATGCGCTCAAGTGACGACGTGGAACTACAAAACGCCACTTAGAACAATCGCCTTTTAAAACAAAGATCTTTCAGTTTTGGACACAGTGGTTCGAGCACCGACTATTTCGACAGTGACCGATCCACGCTTTTCTGAATTTCCAGTTTGAGAGTTTAAGTGATGCGGCAAGCGGGAATATTCCTTCGAGCAACGAAGCCATTGCCACCACTGAGCTAGGCCGACCTAAATCCCCATTGTGGCTTCCCTCCTTCCTAATGGCACCTACCTTGATGTCACGGTGGGCGATGGCAGGCTTGCCCTGGGTGCCGTAGATTTCGGTGTGGAGGTGCACAATGCCGGAGACGGTCGACAAGGCCACCGCCATCATCTGCTGGCTGCTGAGTGGGGCCGTGCTGAGCCAGTCGTAGAGCGAGCCCGCCTGCAGGTACGGCGTCACCAGCCACAGCTGGGTGCACGAGTTGTGCGAGGTCACGTCCGAGCCCAGGTAGCCCAGGATGTTCTCATGCCGCATCAGCACCGTGCTGTAGATCTCCGTCTCCCGAGACCAGGATGCCTCGTCACGCGACGAAAAGATCTTCACCGCCACGCTCTCGCCAAACCAGACGCCGCACCACACCTCCCCGTACCGGCCCTTGCCTGCGCCAAGAGACCTTCTCAGCGGCCCTTCTCCCTGCTTTCACTCTCCCAATACACAGCTCCTTTGGCAAAGCTCTCGCCTGCTCGAGTTGCCAATGCAAGCCTTTCTGCGCGGCCAACACAATTACAGTACATTTGCCCAGTCGCTGACAAAGAAATCTCTATGTATTTCGTCCCATTTTAAAGCACAGAGCATGTCATGCCACTTTTGTCCAAATTTACAGCTACCGGATGACATGGGTCAATGCACTGGTAGTGCCATTGCTGCTATCCATTAACGCAGAGCAGCTATTCTTAATTACCATTTCGGGCTATTTGTCTATTCATCATTCAAAGTAAACTTCTTTCAGCTAAGATCGAAAAAAACTAAATAGTCACAATTATTTTATATAAAAATGGACATCTAAATCCTTATAAAAAGTCATTAAATGGTCACTGGTTGATATTTTTGGGCAACTCTAACAAAAATGAATATGAAAGAAACAAGCGAGGTTATTAATAGCAATTTCGAGGCAAGTTTGCCCCTAGGCGTAACAATTAAATGGGGCTCAATCCCGGTGGCCGATGCTATTCATCCCCAGGTATTTGTAGGCTTCATAGGCTCATTTGTCACTGAAAATTTCTGAAAATTGCTTATTACTTTTGAATCTAGAAATGACAAGCTCTGAAACTTTGGCACCTGGTCTCGATCACTATGCTCGGGGACAACTTTACCGGGAATGTTTGAGAAGAGAAGGTGCCTGAATGGGAGAGAGCAGGAGTGCCCGCACCTTGGACTGCATTGCGAAGAAAAGTTATCCCTGAGTAGAGCACTCCATATTAGCAGGAACTGGGTCTTGGACGATGAAGTTTATTTTTACAGCAAGATAATCATTTTCTTCCAGACACCAGGTACCGACAAGAACATCCAGAGATAGCTTTTTCAGGAACTGGGTCTTGGACGATGAAGTTTATTTTTACAGCAAGATAATCATTTTCTTCCAGACACCAGGTACCGACAAGAACATCCAGAGATAGCTTTTTCAGGAACTGGGTCTTGGACGATGAAGTTATTTTACAGCAAGATAATCATTTCTTACACCAGGTACCGACAAGAACATCCAGAGATAGCTTTTTCAGGAACTGATCTTGGACGATGAAGTTTATTTTACAGCAAGATAATCATTTTCTTCCAGACACCAGGTACCGACAAGAACATCCAGAGATAGCTTTTTCAGGAACTGGGTCTTGGACGATGAAGTTTATTTTTACAGCAAGATAATCATTTTCTTCCAGACACCAGGTACCGACAAGAACATCCAGAGATAGCTTTTTCAGGAACTGGGTCTTGGACGATGAAGTTTATTTTTACAGCAAGATAATCATTTTCTTACACCAGGTACCGACAAGAACATCCAGAGATAGCTTTTTCAGGAACTGGATCTTGGACGATGAAGTTTATTTTTACAGCAAGATAATCATTTTCTTCCAGACACCAGGTACCGACAAGAACATCCAGAGATAGCTTTTTCAGGAACTGGGTCTTGGACGATGAAGTTTATTTTACAGCAAGATAATCATTTTCTTCCAGACACCAGGTACCGACAGAACATCCAGAGATAGCTTTTTCAGGAACTGGGTCTTGGACGATGAAGTTTATTTTTACAGCAAGATAATCATTTTCTTCCAGACACCAGGTACCGACAGAACATCCAGAGATAGCTTTTTCAGGAACTGGGTCTTGGACGATGAAGTTTATTTCTACAGCAAGATAATCATTTCTTCCAGACACCAGGTACCGACAGAACATCCAGAGATAGCTTTTTCAGGAACTGGGTCTTGGACGATGAAGTTTATTTTTACAGCAAGATAATCATTTTCTTCCAGACACCAGGTACCGACAAGGAACACGACAGAAGAGCACACAACAAAACAGCATGGGTCAAAACAGAACAGCGACAAATCAGCACGCGACAAATCAGCACAGCGTCAAAACAGCGGAGACACAGAAGAGCACGTGCCAGAACAGCACGCAACAAAACACCACAGCAACAAAACAACACACGCGTAAATGCATGCTGGTTTTTCGCTGTAGGATCACGTATTAGCAAGGCGTGCCTAAATTAAGTACTTGCTGCTAACGTGTTCGGCAGAACATGTGTTTGGGCGAACGCCCCATTCGGGAATCAGGACGTCGGAACCAGTCAGGGTGAGTTTGCTTATTTCTGCGATTTCAATCTGGTGTTCTTGCCACATGTGGTGTGCTGTTCTCGCCAATCAGTTTAGTGCCCTGGACGCACTCTACCGGGAAGCTTCGTAGGCCTAAGGAGCCGGACGCGCTTGCCCGGGGTGCAGGCAAAAGCTTGAAGCTGGATGACGTGCCAAAGGCAGACAGTCAGTTAGAATTCAGGACCATCTCATGTATTGTATGATCATGCGCTAGTCGCACGTGCCAGCAGCCGTACCCGCTCAAAACAACAAATGCTAAGTGTCGATTCGTCCGTCAAAGCAGGCCAGCCGATTTGTGCCGAGCGATCTTGACGTGAGCAATATTGTGATCTTTTTCGCTGACATTTGTGTGCCATTCGGGAGACCCATTGGAGTCTCTTTTTTCAGCTATCACAGTGCAACTAACCCCTGCTCCGAATCGCTGCTTCGATCACGCCGATTGCATTGGTACTGATCAGCGGGAGCAGACATAAATAAAGTGGAGCAGAGTGCGCTCGACTGTAATGGTCGGGCTCTTCTTAGCGCAGCAGGGCATGGCATAGCGGAAGATCCTTCTCAGCTGGAGTCTAGGACCATGCAAGGGGGTTACTCTTGTCACGGCAGTCGCAAAGCCTAACCTGCCACCCAACCCTCTAATCAATTCATTTTTCCCAATGCGTCACCAGGCTCTTCTTAGCGCAGCAGGGCGTGGCATAACGGAAGACAACCATCCTTCTCAGCTGGAGTCTAGGACCATGCAAGGGGGTTAGTCTTGTCACGGCAGTCGCAAAGCCTAACCTGCCACCCAACCCTCTAATTAATTCATTTTTCCCAATGCGTCACCAGGCTCTTCTTAGCGCAGCAGGGCATGGCATAGCGGAAGATCCTTCTCAGCTGGAGTCTAGGACCATGCAAGGGGGTTACTCTTGTCACGGCAGTCGCAAAGCCTAACCTGCCACCCAACCCTCTAATCAATTCATTTTTCCCAATGCGTCACCAGGCTCTTCTTAGCGCAGCAGGGCATGGCATAGCGGAAGATCCTTCTCAGCTGGAGTCTAGGACCATGCAAGGGGGTTACTCTTGTCACGGCAGTCGCAAAGCCTAACCTGCCACCCAACCCTCTAATCAATTCATTTTTCCCAATGCGTCACCAGGCTCTTCTTAGCGCAGCAGGGCATGGCATAGCGGAAGATCCTTCTCAGCTGGAGTCTAGGACCATGCAATTGGGTTACTCTTGTCACGGCAGTCGCAAAGCCTAACCTGCCACCCAACCCTCTAATCAATTCATTTTTCCCAATGCGTCACCAGGCTCTTCTTAGCGCAGCAGGGCATGGCATAGCGGAAGATCCTTCTCAGCTGGAGTCTAGGACCATGCAAGGGGGTTACTCTTGTCACGGCAGTCGCAAAGCCTAACCTGCCACCCAACCCTCTAATCAATTCATTTTTCCCAATGCGTCACCAGGCTCTTCTTAGCGCAGCAGGGCATGGCATAGCGGAAGATCCTTCTCAGCTGGAGTCTAGGACCATGCAAGGGGGTTACTCTTGTCACGGCAGTCGCAAAGCCTAACCTGCCACCCAACCCTCTAATCAATTCATTTTTCCCAATGCGTCACCAGGCTCTTCTTAGCGCAGCAGGGCATGGCATAGCGGAAGATCCTTCTCAGCTGGAGTCTAGGACCATGCAAGGGGGTTACTCTTGTCACGGCAGTCGCAAAGCCTAACCTGCCACCCAACCCTCTAATCAATTCATTTTTCCCAATGCGTCACCAGGCTCTTCTTAGCGCAGCAGGGCATGGCATAGCGGAAGATCCTTCTCAGCTGGAGTCTAGGACCATGCAAGGGGGTTACTCTTGTCACGGCAGTCGCAAAGCCTAACCTGCCACCCAACCCTCTAATCAATTCATTTTTCCCAATGCGTCACCAGGCTCTTCTTAGCGCAGCAGGGCATGGCATAGCGGAAGATCCTTCTCAGCTGGAGTCTAGGACCATGCAAGGGGGTTACTCTTGTCACGGCAGTCGCAAAGCCTAACCTGCCACCCAACCCTCTAATCAATTCATTTTTCCCAATGCGTCACCAGGCTCTTCTTAGCGCAGCAGGGCATGGCATAGCGGAAGATCCTTCTCAGCTGGAGTCTAGGACCATGCAATTGGGTTACTCTTGTCACGGCAGTCGCAAAGCCTAACCTGCCACCCAACCCTCTAATCAATTCATTTTTCCCAATGCGTCACCAGGCTCTTCTTAGCGCAGCAGGGCATGGCATAGCGGAAGATCCTTCTCAGCTGGAGTCTAGGACCATGCAATGGGGTTACTCTTGTCACGGCAGTCGCAAAGCCTAACCTGCCACCCAACCCTCTAATCAATTCATTTTTCCCAATGCGTCACCAGGCTCTTCTTAGCGCAGCAGGGCATGGCATAGCGGAAGATCCTTCTCAGCTGGAGTCTAGGACCATGCAATGGGGTTACTCTTGTCACGGCAGTCGCAAAGCCTAACCTGCCACCCAACCCTCTAATCAATTCATTTTTCCCAATGCGTCACCAGGCTCTTCTTAGCGCAGCAGGGCATGGCATAGCGGAAGATCCTTCTCAGCTGGAGTCTAGGACCATGCAAGGGGGTTACTCTTGTCACGGCAGTCGCAAAGCCTAACCTGCCACCCAACCCTCTAATCAATTCATTTTTCCCAATGCGTCACCAGGCTCTTCTTAGCGCAGCAGGGCATGGCATAGCGGAAGATCCTTCTCAGCTGGAGTCTAGGACCATGCAATGGGGTTACTCTTGTCACGGCAGTCGCAAAGCCTAACCTGCCACCCAACCCTCTAATCAATTCATTTTTCCCAATGCGTCACCAGGCTCTTCTTAGCGCAGCAGGGCATGGCATAGCGGAAGATCCTTCTCAGCTGGAGTCTAGGACCATGCAATTGGGTTACTCTTGTCACGGCAGTCGCAAAGCCTAACCTGCCACCCAACCCTCTAATCAATTCATTTTTCCCAATGCGTCACCAGGCTCTTCTTAGCGCAGCAGGGCATGGCATAGCGGAAGATCCTTCTCAGCTGGAGTCTAGGACCATGCAATTGGGTTACTCTTGTCACGGCAGTCGCAAAGCCTAACCTGCCACCCAACCCTCTAATCAATTCATTTTTCCCAATGCGTCACCAGGCTCTTCTTAGCGCAGCAGGGCATGGCATAGCGGAAGATCCTTCTCAGCTGGAGTCTAGGACCATGCAATTGGGTTACTCTTGTCACGGCAGTCGCAAAGCCTAACCTGCCACCCAACCCTCTAATCAATTCATTTTTCCCAATGCGTCACCAGGCTCTTCTTAGCGCAGCAGGGCATGGCATAGCGGAAGATCCTTCTCAGCTGGAGTCTAGGACCATGCAATTGGGTTACTCTTGTCACGGCAGTCGCAAAGCCTAACCTGCCACCCAACCCTCTAATCAATTCATTTTTCCCAATGCGTCACCAGGCTCTTCTTAGCGCAGCAGGGCATGGCATAGCGGAAGATCCTTCTCAGCTGGAGTCTAGGACCATGCAATTGGGTTACTCTTGTCACGGCAGTCGCAAAGCCTAACCTGCCACCCAACCCTCTAATCAATTCATTTTTCCCAATGCGTCACCAGGCTCTTCTTAGCGCAGCAGGGCATGGCATAGCGGAAGATCCTTCTCAGCTGGAGTCTAGGACCATGCAATTGGGTTACTCTTGTCACGGCAGTCGCAAAGCCTAACCTGCCACCCAACCCTCTAATCAATTCATTTTTCCCAATGCGTCACCAGGCTCTTCTTAGCGCAGCAGGGCATGGCATAGCGGAAGATCCTTCTCAGCTGGAGTCTAGGACCATGCAATTGGGTTACTCTTGTCACGGCAGTCGCAAAGCCTAACCTGCCACCCAACCCTCTAATCAATTCATTTTTCCCAATGCGTCACCAGGCTCTTCTTAGCGCAGCAGGGCATGGCATAGCGGAAGATCCTTCTCAGCTGGAGTCTAGGACCATGCAATTGGGTTACTCTTGTCACGGCAGTCGCAAAGCCTAACCTGCCACCCAACCCTCTAATCAATTCATTTTTCCCAATGCGTCACCAGGCTCTTCTTAGCGCAGCAGGGCATGGCATAGCGGAAGATCCTTCTCAGCTGGAGTCTAGGACCATGCAATTGGGTTACTCTTGTCACGGCAGTCGCAAAGCCTAACCTGCCACCCAACCCTCTAATCAATTCATTTTTCCCAATGCGTCACCAGGCTCTTCTTAGCGCAGCAGGGCATGGCATAGCGGAAGATCCTTCTCAGCTGGAGTCTAGGACCATGCAATTGGGTTACTCTTGTCACGGCAGTCGCAAAGCCTAACCTGCCACCCAACCCTCTAATCAATTCATTTTTCCCAATGCGTCACCAGGCTCTTCTTAGCGCAGCAGGGCATGGCATAGCGGAAGATCCTTCTCAGCTGGAGTCTAGGACCATGCAATTGGGTTACTCTTGTCACGGCAGTCGCAAAGCCTAACCTGCCACCCAACCCTCTAATCAATTCATTTTTCCCAATGCGTCACCAGGCTCTTCTTAGCGCAGCAGGGCATGGCATAGCGGAAGATCCTTCTCAGCTGGAGTCTCATTTTCTTCCAGACACCAGGTACCGACAAGAACATCCAGAGATAGCTTTTTCTTGTTAACCTTAGCATCACACAGTAAAAAAAAATAACTCAACATATTTATGGGAACACGACAGAAGAGCACACAACAAAACAGCATGGGTCAAAACAGAACAGCGACAAATCAGCACGCGACAAATCAGCACAGCGTCAAAACAGCGGAGACACAGAAGAGCACGTGCCAGAACAGCACGCAACAAAACACCACAGCAACAAAACAACACACGCGTAAATGCATGCTGGTTTTTCGCTGTAGGATCACGTATTAGCAAGGCGTGCCTAAATTAAGTACTTGCTGCTAACGTGTTCGGCAGAACATGTGTTTGGGCGAACGCCCCATTCGGGAATCAGGACGTCGGAACCAGTCAGGGTGAGTTTGCTTATTTCTACGATTTCAATCTGGTGTTCTTGCCACATGTGGTGTGCTGTTCTCGCCAATCAGTTTAGTGCCCTGGACGCATAGGACCATGCAATTGGGTTACTCTTGTCACGGCAGTCGCAAAGCCTAACCTGCCACCCAACCCTCTAATCAATTCATTTTTCCCAATGCGTCACCAGGCTCTTCTTAGCGCAGCAGGGCATGGCATAGCGGAAGATCCTTCTCAGCTGGAGTCTAGGACCATGCAATTGGGTTACTCTTGTCACGGCAGTCGCAAAGCCTAACCTGCCACCCAACCCTCTAATCAATTCATTTTTCCCAATGCGTCACCAGGCTCTTCTTAGCGCAGCAGGGCATGGCATAGCGGAAGATCCTTCTCAGCTGGAGTCTAGGACCATGCAATTGGGTTACTCTTGTCACGGCAGTCGCAAAGCCTAACCTGCCACCCAACCCTCTAATCAATTCATTTTTCCCAATGCGTCACCAGGCTCTTCTTAGCGCAGCAGGGCATGGCATAGCGGAAGATCCTTCTCAGCTGGAGTCTAGGACCATGCAATTGGGTTACTCTTGTCACGGCAGTCGCAAAGCCTAACCTGCCACCCAACCCTCTAATCAATTCATTTTTCCCAATGCGTCACCAGGCTCTTCTTAGCGCAGCAGGGCATGGCATAGCGGAAGATCCTTCTCAGCTGGAGTCTAGGACCATGCAATTGGGTTACTCTTGTCACGGCAGTCGCAAAGCCTAACCTGCCACCCAACCCTCTAATCAATTCATTTTTCCCAATGCGTCACCAGGCTCTTCTTAGCGCAGCAGGGCATGGCATAGCGGAAGATCCTTCTCAGCTGGAGTCTAGGACCATGCAATTGGGTTACTCTTGTCACGGCAGTCGCAAAGCCTAACCTGCCACCCAACCCTCTAATCAATTCATTTTTCCCAATGCGTCACCAGGCTCTTCTTAGCGCAGCAGGGCATGGCATAGCGGAAGATCCTTCTCAGCTGGAGTCTAGGACCATGCAATTGGGTTACTCTTGTCACGGCAGTCGCAAAGCCTAACCTGCCACCCAACCCTCTAATCAATTCATTTTTCCCAATGCGTCACCAGGCTCTTCTTAGCGCAGCAGGGCATGGCATAGCGGAAGATCCTTCTCAGCTGGAGTCTAGGACCATGCAATTGGGTTACTCTTGTCACGGCAGTCGCAAAGCCTAACCTGCCACCCAACCCTCTAATCAATTCATTTTTCCCAATGCGTCACCAGGCTCTTCTTAGCGCAGCAGGGCATGGCATAGCGGAAGATCCTTCTCAGCTGGAGTCTAGGACCATGCAATTGGGTTACTCTTGTCACGGCAGTCGCAAAGCCTAACCTGCCACCCAACCCTCTAATCAATTCATTTTTCCCAATGCGTCACCAGGCTCTTCTTAGCGCAGCAGGGCATGGCATAGCGGAAGATCCTTCTCAGCTGGAGTCTAGGACCATGCAATTGGGTTACTCTTGTCACGGCAGTCGCAAAGCCTAACCTGCCACCCAACCCTCTAATCAATTCATTTTTCCCAATGCGTCACCAAGCAAAAATGTTTTGCTTCTTGTTCCCATTTCAACTTGCTTCTAACTTCCAAAATAATACGAAAAGAAAAAAAAAAAATTTGGCTTGTTTTTACGTTTGACGAGCTCCATTTTTTCAATGCCATTTTCAAACCATGTGGGCATGGGAACAGCAACATGATGAGTATACCACATGCTCTGCGTTTTTTCATTGTTCAGGTTGGTGATGAACCTCTATCTTTGCCTGCTAAAAAAACTCGCAACATATTCTTACTTGCGTTCCCATGCCCACATGTGCTAGCGATGGGCGAGTGTTGTTACATCACTGCTGCTGCTTTCTGCTGATATAGAAATCAACCCGGGTCCCCGGACAGACCTCGCTCTTCGGTCTGATTCAAATGCTCCACCAGAGCCATCGTTGGCGGAAATTATGTCTCTGCTGACAAGTCCGTTTGTAAAAATTTGAAAAAGGTCAGACTGGTATGATTAAATCTGGGGACGAGATTAAACAAAACCAGACGTCAATCGAAAGTCAAGTAGCTCACATAGGAACTCGAATCACAAACAATCATGCTTGACAATCTTTCACGAGAATTTTGAGTCGTGCAACAAACCGTCCAAGTTGTACAGAAAGAAAACATTGCCCTGTGTGCACGACTCAATGACTTTGAAGATAGGTTGTGCCATGACAATCTTATTTTTCATGGTGTTTCTAATTCCCCGTCTGAAACAGAGAAAAAACTGAAAAATTCTTTATGTGCAAAGTGCCAACTTTCAGAAAACCCCCAATAGCATTGAACGTGCGCAGGGCGTCTTTCAGGCCAACAAAAGCCGACTGATTATTGTTAAGTTTTGATCTTTTAATGTAAGAGAGAAAGTGCTTGCATTACGCCCTAGCCTAGGATCAAAGAGTGTTTCGGTCTGTGAAGACTTTTGTCTTGAGACGCGTCAGGATAAAACTACAGTATTCCCTCGTTATAAGAAAATTGCTTTTTCCAATTATCGCTTTTACCAAGTTCACTGTGGTCCCAGCCAAAATGTATGCATTTTGAACCGAATTATTCAAAGTGTATCGGCGGACGACCACGCTTATTACGAAAGCCGAGGTGCTGAAAGCATGCAAGCCTACACGCAGGCGCACAGAGACCCTCGCGTTCCCTCCTCCTTCTCCACCGAGGCAAACAACAAACTGGGAAAATGTCAAACAAGGAAATGAAACAAACAGGTGACGGAGGGCAGAGCACTGCTTCTGATGCGGGCAGGTAGCAGCGGGAGCAGCGTCTATGTTCCAACGCTACTCCTGGCGGCCGAGGCTGCCCTCGGGTCAAGGGAGCGGTGGAGCCCGGAGGAGGTCATCCCTTTGGGAGCCCCCCACGCCTGCGGTGTACCACACGCTACACGTGCGTCGTATGCAAGTAGGAGTGTTTACCCAAAGTCGCTTAGATCTGCCAGGTTGAGAAAAGTGGACGGCACAAGTCTCAAATTGCCAAAGAATTCAACATTCTGGCATCGCCTGTTCAACACTGTCCACCGTTGGCATACTGGACGGGTTTGACAAGTTTCTCATGCAAGAGAAAGCGCGCCCGTGACCCCAAGATGAAAGATTGCCAACTGCTTTGCGCACGTCGGATTTTCTCTGGCGAGCATGCCTGCCAAGCCTTTTCCCAGAGCTGCAACGGTCTCTACAGGAGTGGGTGAAAACATGTAGGCACCCAGAATAACTCATTCGTTCCTGCTAGTCAATGTGGATGCTGCGATCGTAGACCTTGCGTGTGGCCAGGGTAAACATGAAGAGACGTCGGAGAGGCACCTCAAGAAACGCCCACGACTGCGGAGACGCGAAACATTTTACGGCTGCTTCGAAACAACGTGGAGCGCAGCGGCGGTGACTGTGTTCCTGCAATGCCTGGAGCAGTTCGACGAGAACTGATGCCCGGATGAAATTATCGGCAAACTCCACTTACTTACTTTTTTACTCGGTAAAGCTGCCGCGAGATGTTCATAACTAAGATTTGTTTGATTAAATATGCGGTCAGAGTGTACCGTAGTGTTCCCATTCACCTTCGAGGCTTCTGGCACCGTTTTTTAGAGCACAGCTCTTAGGCACCCGTTTCCGGCTTGAGCGGCGTCGCTGTCGGCGTAACCGCACGTTTCATTATGGGACGTTTCCCATAATGACGTCACACGTGACGTTACGTCTGACATTGCGTGACGTCACACATGACCTACATACCCTCCCCTCCTCCTCCTCCTCAAGAGCTGCGCTTAATTACTCCACTTAATATATTTTTTACTCGGTGAAGCTGCCGCTTGTTGTCCTCATCCACCTGCGCTGCGGTCACCTTGGGAGTTCCCCAGGGCTCGGTTCTTGGTCCCCTACTTTTCCTGATCTTTATTCGTGACATTCCAGGCAAAATTTCCTCTAACATCCGCCTCTTCGCTGACGTCCTACAGTTGAATCCCGCTACAACGAAATTGACGGGGCTCGCGAAAAATTTCGTTGTCGCGGAACTTCGCTGTCGCGAAAAATTACCAATAACAACCAGACAATAGATCTAGTGGCCCACAATCATGTTTTAATGCCAAAACTCGTAGGTGGTTGCGGAAACAATGATCGAATGGCGGCGATGAAGATGCAAAGATCACGTGTCGACTATGGATTTGGATTTGGCTTGTACTTAGTGTCAACAACCCGCTTAGCTGGTTTCGTTTCTGATAAATAAGCAACTTCTAATAATCTTTTGCGAACAAAAACATAAAATTATCAAAATATTTTATTGCACTCGAAGTATATGTTCGCAGCTGTGTATTTTTTTTTCTGCTAAAAGGGTGTAAAATTACTTTTGCATAAACTCGACGCTCTCAAAGCAAAGGCTCCGCCGCCCAGGCCACATCGTCATCATTATCAGGCAATGGCGTCTTGCATGCTGTTGTAATCGCCGCCTGATACTTAAGTCGCTGTTTAAGAAGAGCACGAGTCCGAATTTTATTGAATTGTCAACGATGCCTGTGCGTAAGACACGGATGAAGTGTTCCACCGTTTTTTTACTCTGCAAATTGACTGCTCAACTTTAGGTATGGTGCACGAAAACTTCGTTGATGCGAACACGCGCTCGCGAATTACTTCGCTTTGGAGGGAATTTCGGTGCACTAAGTTGTATTAGCCACCGACGCGGAACGGAAAAAACTTCGTTGTGGCGAAAATTTCGTTGAAGCGGCGTTCGCTGTGCCGGGATTCAACTGTATATCCAAGGATAGTTTCTTTTCAAGACCATCTTCTTCTTCAAAGTCACCTGTACCAAATCCAGGCATGCTGCATCATATGGTTAATGACACTAAACAAATCAAAATGCAAGTTAGTCCAGTTTTCACGAAAATGACAAGGATCTCAGTTCTCGTACACATTAGAAAATAACTTAGTCGAAGACGTCCTGTCCTATAAATACCTCGGTGTGACTCTAACTAACGATCTCACCTGGAACACTCACATCAAGCTTATATATGCTGAGGCGTCTCACTGCCTCGGTTACATAAGACGAAACCTCAAATCTAGGGGTGTGCGAATACCGAATAGTAGTTATCAAATCGAATACCGAATTGAATTCAGAAAAAAACCCGAATATTGAATCAAATATTGAATAGTGATTTTATTGATAGGAATTTTTCAAAGTGTGCTGTGAATGAGATTATTATATGTGCAGAGTATGCACCTGGTACAGAGTATGCATCTCGTACGGAACAAAAGCTCAAATGTATAGAAGGTCTGCTGAAAAAAAGAAAAAAGCAGCTGCTAATGGTCGTTGGGCACTAAATATCCAATTTTATGGCGCAAACATAATCTATCTACCCTAAGCTTCACAAAAAACCCGAAGTTAGAGCCACGCATGCCTTTTTGCCTCGTTAAAAGCACGACCTAACGCAGCAACATGTCCTTTTTTTTAATATTTGTATATCTCTGAAAATGGGCATTTTGCGATATTTGGTCTCAATTTTAAGGAAAAAAAAGGGCACCCGGGATTTGATTTTATATAAATAGACAGATAGCTGTTAAATCTGAGCAAACAGACTGAAACAATATAATCTGAAGTAAGAAAAAAACATGTGGTTAGGTGGCGCAAGTCACCGTCCAACTGCCGCAATGCATCCATTCGTCCGTCCATCTATTCTGTTTTAGAGAGACTAGACTTCAAAGAGGGAGCAAGCGAAACTGGAACCTCGGAGACGGCTCCTGCACAGATTGGTCGTAAGTGCGCATGTGTTGTGTTGTCGCGGGGAAGAAGGCAAGCAAACGAAAGAGCGACGACGCCTGCCCGATCGACGCTTTCGTCTTTTCGTCACCTTCTCGCAGTTCGTAATTCCAACGCGGCTATCGAACGGCTGGAAACCCTCTCAAATCTAGGGGCACTAATTTTCCGTTCTGTTTCGTTCCGAATCGGAATTTGCGGCTTGCGATTCCAAACGAACAACCAGAACGACGACGACAGCTCGGCTGGTTTCATCGGCGGGGTTAAGGGGGGACACGGCCCTAAAATGCCCATTTTTTGCCAAAAAACGCGTTTTTCAAATTTTGCAGTTTCGGCACCCCTAACTATTAATGAACAATATGGTGAAGTTTGGTAAACTTCCGCGCCGTAATTACCGAGAAAACAAACATTTTCGATGCATCCGCGGTGCTCCTGAGGTGCGGCGCGCTCGCGGAAGACGCGAGGAAACAACCATTTTCCCGATTTTCGGTACGCGACAGCGCCGCGGCCACGAGGCCTAGCGTGACGTGCGTACCCTCGTTGGAAAGGCCGTTTCTCGGACGTTCTAATGAGATAATAAACTGGAGTCGAGGGTACGTGTGCACGACGAGAACCCCGTCGCAAAAACTTCTTCCGCGGGAAGGATAATAGGGAATTTGTTGGAACTCGCCTTCCTATTGGTCAGAAAACCGAAACTAGAGCCACGATTGGCTTTCAGCCGATCACGTGATCTTCCGCGCCGGTCGCGCTTCAGACCACGTTTTATCGTCGATCTGCCAACATCTTGCTTTTTCGCGGTTATCTTTCTCATCATTTTTCGATCGGAAAATGTCGCCGGCTAAAGCCTACGTGCACGGAAGCTTTGGTAAGCGTTCCCGGTTCACGAAACCGCGAGGCACAGCGGGTGGTCGACGTTCGCAAGCTCCTGACGCGGTCCCGTCGGCGACGTTGCCCGGACCGTCTCGCGTGACCCCGTCACAGTCCCCGGAGGCCTTCTCTTCTACGCCACGACCCCAAAGTGGTTCAGCATCGAAGGAAGCAGATGCCTTGACGACCTTCGAGCGGAAGATCACGCTTTTGGAGCGACCCGCCGACTTGCCGGAACCAACTGACGACGATCGCGACGGCGTCAACGCGGCACTCGACGGGTTTCGTTTCGTGAGCGTGTCTGCCGTGAAGACATTGGTGAGCGCCTTGCTGTGCCCCAACTGCTTTGGAAGTGGACTGGATTTGAAGGAAAGTGGCATTGGAGCCAGTCTTCAGTTCGTCGTCGTGTGCGGAGCTTGCGGGGACATCGTGACGACGCCACAGTCCGCGGCCGTCGGAGAGACTCGGCAGAGCGAGCTTCCCGCGCGCCTCTGTGTTGTCGGGAAGGACTGCGGCATCAGCTTTACAAAGCTGAATAACTTTTTCGGGGGCATGAATGCTCCATCACCGATGCATCTAAAGACTTATCAGAAGACTGCAGAGAAGGTGCACGACGCGTCCATGGCAGCAGCGTGCGATGTGATGCGCAGGAGGCAGCGTCCGCAGTGAGAGGAGCTCAGGTGTCCGAGGATGGAGAAGACCAGGGCAACACCGCAAATGACTTGCTCGACGTCTGCGTCAGCTATGACGGTACCTGGCAGAAGCGCGGGCACACATCGAACTTCGGGGTTGGAGCAGTCATTGAAGTGACAACGGGCCTGGTGCTTGACTTCTCTGTCCACAGCAAGTACTGCCATGGGTGCAACCTGGGTCCAAAGGAGGACGAAGAAGGCTACCAGACCTGGATGAACTCGCACAAGGATGTTTGCCAGAAAAACTTTGATGGATCGTCGAACGCTATGGAGGTTGCAGCTGCAGGAGTCATCTTCAGCAGATCTGTGGAGCTTCACAAGATGCAGTATGTTACCATGCTGAGTGATGGCGACAGCAAAGCATTTACGCACGTTGCTGGTCTTGGCCTCTACGACAAGGACATCCAGAAGGAAGACTGTGTCAACCACGTGGCCAAGAGAATGTACAGTGGCATGGAAAAGCTGAAGAAAACCAAAAAAGGGCTTGGAGGAAAAGGGAAGTTGACCAACGTCATGATGAAAAAGTTAACCAGCTATTATGCAACTGCTTTGAAGGACAATGCTCCCGATGTCCCAAAAATGCAAAAAGGTGTCTATGCAAGTCTCCTGCACTCGTACTCTACCGATGAAGCGCCACGACATATGGCTTGCCCTAGCGGCGAAGACTCGTGGTGCCACTTCAACCGCCACAACGCACTGGTTGCTGCTGGAAAACTGTCGGTGCCACGCCCACATCGCCCAGCCTTCTCGAAGGACATCGCTAAGGAGCTGGTGCCCATCTACAATCGGCTGTCTGATCGGAGCCTGCTTCAAAGGTGCTGCAGAATGAAGACGCAGAATGCGAACGAGTCGTTCAACGCACTGATCTGGAGGAGATGCCCCAAGACGGAATTTGCATCGCTCAGAACGGTGGAGACTGCTGTGGCCATGGCTGTCCTTGAGTACAACCTGGGGCCTCGGGGCTTTCAGAGGATCCTTAACAAGATGGGCATGGACCCTGGAAGCCACCACGAGGAGCACACCAAGAAGGCCACCCAGCAGAAGATCCTGAAGGCCAAGGTGAAGGCACTGGACACCTCCAAGACCGCTCAGAAACGCCGCAAGCTGGAAGCCATCGCAAATGAGCAGAAGAGGATCGACGAGGAGGGTCCCACGTATGGAGCTGGAGAGTTCTAGAGCTTATGCAGGCACCCCAGAAAATCCTTTTGAGGATTAAAGTTGAAAAAAATAAAGAAAAGTGGACTTCAAACTTCAAACGCATTTTTCTCAGTTCAGCTTTTTGGCAGCAAATTCCACCTTAATAAAACTATCGTTTGAGTACGAAACTAACTGGAGACTTGGTGTTTGCAGCGGCTATACCGAAATTTTATGGAGCCGGTTACTATGGACTTAGATTTTGGATTTTCATGTTGCCTTATTATGAAAAATTTTAATTTGTAAAACTTGATGAATCCAAAAAAAAAACTTGTTTTTTCATTTTTTTTTTTCAACCGTAAAAAAGCATATTTTGTGAAAAAAAATTTCATAGTAACCGGCAACAGGTATTCCAGTATACATTCCACCAGAAACATTTCTTCTTATCAACACCATTTCTCAACGATAGATTCTTTGAGCATATTCCATGCCGAGCTATGTTCTACTTCATTCTGGGGGTATAGTACCTCATAAAATTGGTTCATAGGGCTGAAACTTTGCATGCCCTCCTTCTATATGGCTACAAATATCCCCTCCAGATTTCAAACCGATTGAGTGAGCGGTTCAAAAGTTGATATTTCCAGGTAGTGTCCTCCCTTAACGTGGTTTTTTTTTCTGTGACCTTGCAGTCGCCGTTTTCTGTGAGTGTGGAAAGTGTGTTTTACACCGGCGCTTCAACTTGAGAAGAGGGGCTCTACTCGTGAAAAGAATTGGGCACGGCGCGGAATTCCGGCCTCCCAACAATTCCTCTCTGGAAGCGGCGCAAACGGGATGTTTCGGTTGTGATTCAAGGTTAGATTGTGTCACGATAATGAGTAAATCTGCGTGCTATAAAGTTTGTGGCGTTTGTTACTTTTTTTTTTTTTCCAACCTGTGCGTTAGATTTTTGTGGAAAGGTAGCACCAAGAGGTGTTTCTCGCATGGTCTGTCGAACATCACAGCACTAAAATCGGGAGAAAAAACGGCTCTTTTGTCAGCTCCGCGCCGACCGCGCATATTTGGCCGAATATATTGAATATTCGAGTAAGCAAATACTGGGAATTCAATTCGCGAATCAAATTATTCGGGAACTTTCTATTTGATTCGAATTCATATATTCGAGTATTTGCACACCCCTACTAAAATCGGCTCGCCCATTCGTGCGAAAATTGGCTTATGAGACATGCGGCGGCCATTTGGAGCCCTCACCAAATATACTTCTTAAATCATCTCGAGGCAGTCCAGAACCGCGCTGCCAGGTTTACTTTGAAGAAATATGATTGGTCAGTTAGTGTATCCGCCCTAAGGAAGGAACTGAACCTTCCTTTACTAAATGTCCGCCGTAAGATAGCGCGACTCTGTCTTTCACAAAATTTACTACTACCTCCCTGCGCTCCGAGGCCCTCTCCTCCTACCCCCCAGACGATCTTCATCAGGGCCAAATCACCCGTGTCACGTTTCCCGCATCTCAGGCAGCACAACCGATTTAACTCTCCCTTCTTCCCTCGTACTATTGTAGACTGGAACGACCTCCCCTCACAACCCAGACGGATCCCACCGCATTTCGCTCTTTGTTCCCATTTCCGTGGATCCCCACTGTTCTATTTGTTTGTCTTGTGCTTTACTGGTTGCCATGTATCATTCTTTTCATCCTCTTCTTATGCTCCTTATGTACCCAGACTAATTTGTGTATTGCCGTCGCTCGTGGCAATGGCCACGTTGTTTTGCAGCACCCCATGTATTCGTATATGTCGTTGTTACTGTTTTATGCTCTCGTGTTATGTACCCCCTTATGTAATGCCCTCAATGAGGGCCTTTAAGGGGGGACACGGCCTCGGAATTCTGATTTTTTTCGAAAAAATGTGTTTCTAAAAAAAGTTTATTTTCGGTTCATTAACTTTCGAAGCATAGTGTCAGGAAGTTTCATTTAGAAATATGCAGGATTTATTTCACAAAAAAAGATTTTCACCACGGTCGCGAGCCCGCGCGATGCCCCGCTGAGCGAGACCACGGCAAAATGCGGCGTTTTCGAACTAAGCCTACACCGCGCTCGTTCGACGCGGGCGAATCGTTTTACCCTCGTTGGAAGCGCCATTTCTTCTAGTTTTTGCCGTGAATAGCTTTCTGCGTTAGAGGGTATCTGCGGCTTGGGAGAGCCCAAACATCGAAGCAGAAAAAACGGGAAAAAGACGCTCCTAATATGCTACGCTCGATCTCATTGGTTGAAAACCGAAACAGGCCTCGCGATTGGCCGCGGTGGTGACGTCACGGTTTTTTTTTTTTGGTTTGTTCGCTTTCGTCAGCTATCTTCGCTCCTGATCGTATCGCTACTCCGCCGCTCCGGCCGCTCTTTCGTTTTATCTTTGTTTGCGTTGGTTTTTCTACCGAGGAATGCCTGCCACGAAAGCGAGCACTCGCGGTAGCTTTGGCCGGTGTTCTCGATCTCGAAAACGAAGAGGCTTGACAAGAGGACGCCCCCGAAAAAGTGCCGACCCGCTGCCACCGCCGTCACCATCTCTGCCGTCGCGAGCTTCGAGTTCGACTGGCTCAACTAGCCCTCACGCGTCGGAGTCTATTGCTTCAACGTCAAATGCTGAGGATGTTCCGGTCTCCGCGGAGTGCCTACTGACAACGTTCGAGAGAAAGCTCGATCTGCTCAAGTGCAAGGAGGACGACGCGGAGATGGCGGACGTTCCCACTGAAGAGCCTCTGGATGGTTATCGCCTAATCAATGTGTCGGCCGTGCAAGGACTAATCGACGCTCTACTGTGTCCCAAGTGCCATGGAGCGGAGCTCAGCTTGCAAGAAAGAGGGACTGGTGCCGATCTTCCGTTTGTTGTTGGACGCTCGTCCTGCGGAGACATCGTCGCGGCACCGCACTCGCCACCAATTGGCAAGTCGCGACAGAACGAACTCGTGATGCGACTTGGAGTCGTCGGAAGAGACTGCGGAATTAGCTTCACAAAGCTCTCGAATCTCTTTGGGGGACTAAATGCTCCGCCTCCAATGCACGTGAAGTCCTACAAGAAGGTTGCGGGAAAAATGCACGATGCCGCGATGCTGGCGGCGACCCAAGTAATGGAGGAGGCTGCGCGAGCTGTCAGAAAAGGGCACTCGACACGTCGAAGATGGCCCACAAGCGACGCAAGCTGGAAGCTATCGTCCGGGAACAGCGCAGCCTGGATAGCGAGGGTGCCACCTATGCTCCAGGAGGATTCTAAGCGTCTGGGACCCATGAAACCTCCAGTTGAAACTTCAAATGCATTTTTCTCCGTTTCACTTTTTGGCAGGAATTGTCATCTTAGGAAATGTATCATTTGACATTTGCAATATGGAAAGACTTCCTTTAGGGTCCTCCTGGGCTGGAATTTTGTGGGGAACAAGATAAGGTACTTTTTATTTTAAAAAACTCACTCCTTCATTATGAAAACAAAGTATTTCTAAAACACAAAAATTTGAAAATTATTGCTTTTGTTGTTAGGTGTGTTTTTTCCTTTAGAATTGCAGCTTTTATAATTGATTTTTACCTTAACTTGCAGCATGTGCATTGTACTTCACATTAAAGCAAAAAAATTTTAAATTCCAGTTATATTTTTTGAACGATACATTTCCTAACGAGGTCCTTTTAAATCTGGAATTTGAGGAAATTAGTATGTCATAAAATAGGTCTATAATGCTGAAACTTGGCAGGTTATCCTTTCTCACAGTGTTCAATTCACCCTGCAAATTTCAATTGATTTGGATAAAGGGTTAAAGTTGACCCCCCCAGGCCATATCCCCCCTGGGAACTTGAATAAGAATAATAATAATAACCAAGGTTTGTTTAATTAAATATACGGTCAGTGTACCTCAGTGTTCCCCTCCACCTCGAAGGCTGCTGGTGCTTTTTTTTTTTGGCTCTATCGCTTATATCGAATTACCGCTTATATCCAATTTTTTCCCCCGTCCCGTTGACTTCGTTATAACGAGGGATTACTGTAATTAAATTTGGTCAAACGCAATCCTCGTTTTTTTTGTTGTGATACAAGCTGTTCATAGACAAGAAATGTTACATGTATCAGATAGTGTTTACGAAACTCCTTTGAACAACAACACCTTTGTTGCCCCGACCATAAATATTCCATTCACGCATGTATTGCGTGAAACCGCCCTTACATCCTAGGAAACTAGGAGGGGTAGTGGCGCACAAACTATGCTAATGATTTGCCGGTGCTTTTTACTTACATCATAGTATTATCAATAAACGAGATGAACCTAAGTATAATATTGATTCCAGTGATGCTGATATTGCACTTTTAACTGAAACTTGGTTATCGGCACAGGTTCGGACCAGCGAAATATTTTATGGTCCAAATCGTTTCAAAGTGTACCGTTGTGACCGAGAGTCTTGAAGTGGAGGTGGTGTACTGATTGCTGTTGCTGAAGCTCTTAAAGGGTAACTGCAAAGAAACAAAAATGCATTTTTAAACAGCCTAATTGGGACAAGCATGTCACAAAACAAATCATTCGCGAAGAAAGAAATGTTTTTTAGCAATATTTACGCCACAGGACGTAATTTAGTCGGAGTCACAATCTCCCCGCATTTAAAATTCCCGCTCTTTCGACGCGCGCGGAGTGGCTGGTGTACGTCACTCCGTGACGTATAGCAGCCACTCCGTGACGTATAATACCAACTTTATGGCGCGCAATTTAAAACGGACGAAATGGCCGCAAACTAAAATCAGTCCCGTGCAATAAATATTACTGCAAAAAATTTTGTTTTAGTTGGAAAAATTGTTTTGTGACATGCTTGTCCCAATTAGGCTGTTTAAAAATACACTTTTTTTTCTTTGCAGTTACCCTTTAAAGGACACATGCAAAGGAAAAAACATTTTTTTTAAACAGCTTAGATGGAAAAAGGATGTCATAAAACGATTTTACAACGAAGAAAAACATTTTTTAGAGCTATATTTACGGCGCTTTAGGAATCTGTAGTTGGCCCCCGTGGGCGCCGCAGAAAAGTGGCCCTTATTTATCACGTGACTGGCCCTTATTTATCACGTGACTGGCCCTTATTTCTCACGAGGTGCTTGCGCTCTTTCGGAAGCTTCCTATGGCCTCTAAAAGTAACGTATTCATCTTTGTTTGACGTATAACAAAAAACTAACATCAATAAGTAACTTTTAGAGCCTAAAGGAAACTCCTGAAAAAGTGCAAGCAGACGTGATAGACCTGTGCGCCGGTCAGATGACGGCGGCGTGGAGAAATGCGTTCAAGCGGCGTCGCACAACGCTCAGCGTGCAACGGCGGCGGCGACGCAGCGCGGCGGCGCGCGAGCCTATCACGTGACCAGCGTCGGCTCCCGCGGGCGCCAATTACAAATTCGTTTTGCGCCGTAAATATAGCTCTAAATTTTTTTTTTCTTCGTTGTAAATTCGTTTTATAATATTCTTTTTCCATCTAGCCTGTCTAAAAAAAAAGTTTTTTCCGTTGCATGTGTCCTTTAATTCGTTTAGTGTACATTTGGCTCGTGACCTAAAAATTATTTGGGTGTGTGTGATAATTTTAAAAGGTGCATTTTTGGTGTCTGTTACTGTTCCCCCCAGTGTAACACTAGTTTTGTAGGCAAGCTACACGTTGCTCTTAATGTTGTGGTAACTTGTTTTCCCGATTCCCAGATTTTTCATTTTGGTGATTTTAATTTCCCCAGCATCGACTGGCTAGATCAACACCCCACTTGGAATTCATCTTCATCCGAAAGCAATGACTTCCTAAACATGTGTTCTAATTTCAAACCAGGTAGTCAAACAGCCAACAAAAATCACAGCCGACTGTTCAAGTATGCTTGACCTAGTACTAACTGCCCTGATCTTGTCTCACCGATTTCTTATTTGACCGGTCTTAGCGACCACATAGTCCTGCACTTTTTCTTTTTTCAAAACACCTAAACCCATAAAAAAACAAAGGTAATTAGGGATTACAGTAAAGCCAATTTTCAGCTATTAAAGGGACACTGACACCCCCCAAAAATGTTTCTCATTTTTTGCCAGGCGATTCATTATGGTGTCGGAAGACTACCCAATCAATATTTTGCTACAGAGTCACATATATTTTTAATAAAGCCAAAAAACGCAACTGCTCGAAACCGAAACCTCCGCACGGAGGTCGGAGAAACATAGAGGATAAGAGAGAGCCGGAAATCACGTGGCTACACCCAACCATGCAATTTTTTTTCTTTTTTTTTTTTTTTCCCGCGCGGAGCAGACGAAATGCGTTGCGGGAACCAGTCGCCGTGCAATTCCTTTGCAGTTATGTTTGTTCCGCTCGCTGTTCTGTACTTCAAGATGAGTTGTTTGTACATTGAAGAGTTGGAAATGAGTAGCGAGTGCCCGTGGTGAATTCCCGTGATCGGCTCCGAAAAGAATACCCCCAAGATGTTGAGTGAAGAGCTGCCTCACATGCCCTGCATCCGAAAGTGGCATTGCGCGGCAGAGTCTGCACAAGTTTCCGAAAGATCAACGGGATTGGGACCAATGGCTGGCTGCAAATCCCGTAGAACAGTTACGGGAACCTCTGAAAGCAGACGCTACCTGATTCATATGCTCTTTGCAATTTGTGGAAAGTGACTATTTTAAGTTTGCATGTGTCAAAAAAATTGACCGCATCTCCACGTGGTGAATGATGTTGATTGGGGCAAAGCTCTGGTGGTGCTTGTCTGCGTAGACGCTGAGCCGCAGCATGCCGAGCCTTTTGTTCGTTTTCATCCATGTCAGAAAGAGAATGAGTGGTATGGGACGTGGTTATATATACACTTGAGCATTTGACCGCAGCGCCCTCTCGTCTATAAACGTTGAGCCAATGCATGCATAGTTTAACGCGATTATATACGCATTTGACCGCAGCGCCCTCTCCTGTATAGACGTTGAGCGGCTACATGCAACGTTTCATCCATGACAGAAACCCCAGCTCTTGAGTTACTACCACATCTCAGAGCCCCCTACTCGTCCTGCAGTCGTGGCCGAGTGGTTAAGGCGATGGACTAGAAATCCATTGGGGTCTCCCCGCACAGGCTCGAATCCTGTCGACTGCGCAAACATTGTTTTTTTCATCTTTTCATCATTTTTTTTAAAATTTTTTCATCTTTTCTTTTTATTTTTTCATCTTTTTTTTTCTACCCGAGCACGTGAGCTCCCAAGCAGGAGCACGAGGACCGGACGACGGACGCCAGACGGACATACGGACATGGCTAGCCCCTAAGGAGCTTCGCCCCTAAAAGGAAATCCCATATCATTTAGTTCAGCAACGTATCGTCCACAACACTTGTTTTTTTTTAAAGTGATGATTGTAAAAAAAAAAAAAAAATGTATATATCGCAAAATGTAAAAAAAAAGGTATGTTTAAACTGGGCGTTGAACCCGTGTCCGCTGCGTGTGAAGCGGACATCTTTCCACAGAGCTACTAATACAGCCAGTCAACTGCATGTCGGAAAATTTGCTGCCGATTTCCCTCCAGCAAAGGCACTCCCGGCTCAAAGTCGGCAGCACCACGCGTTGGCCACATTCGCACCTAGTAAAAAAATCGTACGCGTGCATATTCAACTAGAAATACGCACTTCGTGCTGGACGTTTGCATGAGCGATGTCTTCAGCCACGAGAAGGGGCAACGGCTCGGCGACGTTTTCGTGCAATCGGCTTGCTGGTCGGGCGTGTCGTACGGGATGAATACCAATTCTTTTGATCAGTCCAAAATTTCTCTTTCGAAGGCAGACAAATTAACCGGTACCGCGAACGACAGTTCTGAAGTAGAGGTCCCACGTCCGCCGTCATCGCCGTCCAGCCCGCGAGCACCACAATACGCGATACGACGCCATGTTGAGAATTAAGCAGTGAACGCACAGAATGGTTCCGGTTCTCTGTGCAACTTTTTTTTTTTCAACCTATTTGCAACTTTTTAGAAGCCACAAAAAATGGGTTTCATATTTTCTTCTATTTTTAATATTGAGTGTGTGCTTTCAATGACTCACGACTTTGATTAAATTTGGTGGTTGTGTCTAAACCTTAGAAAACGGCCCGTGACCACAGGAGAAGAGAGTGAGCGCCACTTAAACTGGCCAGTTCTCAATCAACTGTTTTCGGAAGGAAAGTAAACCGAATTTTGAGCCGCCAATTCTGTTCTGGGTACTTGGGCTCTCATATGTCACATACAACTAAAAACCTCGGCGAGCATAAATACCCTGTCCCTTTAATGATCAACTTGGTTGATATATTTCATTTGACCAGCAGACGGTGCAATCCCACCTGAATTTATTTTAAGAAACCGTCCCAAGGAACATGTGCATCCTGTTCCGCGTCATTGAACTTGACGCACAGTCACCGTGGTGTAACATAACTATAAACCAACTAGCAAATAAAATGAAACGTTTGTTCCGTGCGACGAACGTTGGGCAAGCTACAAACTAAACTAAACAAGCTAAACTTACTTTTTTTTTACTACAATGTTACCATCATTACTAATAGAAAGCTCGAACCAGTTTTGGAATACTGTAAACCGGAAAGAAACTTGTTCTGTATCACTAACCGACGAGGACGGTGAGGTGGTGCCTAACGACGATTGTGCTAGTTTATTAAAAAAACATGTCTTCTAATGCCTTTTCTGCTGTTGGAAACCATCCTAATCCTGACTTTGAGTCCTATCTCCCAATGTTCCCAATAATAATAGATTCTGCAGGTATAATTAAACTAATTGATTCTCTTAAGCTGTCCTCGTCTACTGGTGTTGATGAAATTAATTATAAGTTCCTGAAAAGCGCTAAAATGTACTCCTGTATAATTCTGGCCAAACTCTTTTAGCAATCTGTAGATGTTTCATGTTCACCTGATAACTGGAAGGTGGGGAGGGTGGTGCCTCTACATAAGGGTGGGCCTCAGCATTCACCCAATAACTTGAAAGTAAACATATCCGGCAGAAATCTGCCTGGTTAGGTGAGAATTGTCACCCTTGAAGGAGAAACCGAGTTGGTTTCGAAACGTCGGGTTTCCTTTCGAGGTTAGGTTGGAGCTTCATTTTTCGAACTTTAACCTCATAACTTGCGTCATATATCCCTAATGAGCGTTCCCTGCAAAATTTTAGAGCATATTATTCACTCCAATCTTTCCAACTTCCTTGACTCAAACGCCTTTTTTAACCTATGTCAGCACGGCTTTCGTAAATCCTTCTCTTGCGAATTTTAACTTTTATCTTTCACTCACAATCTATACCATTCTGGACCATGGGTCACAGGCGGACTGCATAATCCTTAATTTTTCTAAAGCTTTCAATAAAGTCAGTCATCAATTATTGCTTTTCAAACTAAGTAAACTTAATATTGACTCAAACATACTTAAAGGGGCACTGACAACCCAAAGGTCGTATTTTTTTTTATTGTCTAAAACGATGCAACTTGTAGCCATAGACACGCAAAAAAAAACGCATCGCGGAAAAAAATTTTCTCGCACGCGCGCGCGCCTTTTTAGTTTTGGCATTTGTATTTCTCGCGTTCCACTCCTCGCTTCTTTTGATCGGTGACGTCAAAAATCAGGAAATTTAGAAGCTTTGTAGGTGACATTTCTATAACATTTAATAACGGCAATCGTAAAACATGTTTTTTAACGCAATTGCGAACGCACTACGGCTCCTCTTTTTGAAATACCAAAATTCAGAGTTCGGTGTGATGTTGCTTCCTAGATTTGTACCCTCCCTCGGAAAACTTCGCAGCGCCCGTTGGCGAGTCGGAGAAAAACCGGTTTTTTCCCGCCGGCGCCTCCTCCTCGGTTGGGGTCGCCGTGACAACGGTGGAGGTCCGAAAGAGAGTCGAGTCGCAGGAGACCGCAAAATTTGACTCACTGAACTGGCGCGGATCGCGCGGGAACTTCAAATTCGGCATTTGGAAATTGTTTTTTTAATTCACAAATACTGAATTTTAAAGTTTCAAATTTTGAGGGTAATGTCCCGGCATCGTTTTCAATCGTTTCGGATAATAAAAAAAAATATGATTTTCACGTGTCAGTGCCCCTTTAACTTAATTGAGTGTTTCTTGCATTATCACTCACGATTTGTAACAGTCAATGGCTCTAATTCTTCTTTAAGCCCCGTTAGCTCAGGTGTTCTGCAAGGTTCAGTTCTAGGCCCATTACTCTTTCTTATATACAGACGTGCCCGCTTATAACGAAATCGGTTATAACGAAGTGCTATAGTGAAGCGATCACTATTTTCCATTCCCGTTTGCACTTTTTCAATGTATTTGTATCTGCTTTTAGCGAAGGAAATAGAGCGGCTCCCATGAATAGAGCAAAAAGAAATTTCGTGATAATTAAAAAAAAATCAAATTGGGAAAGTTTACTAAGTGGCAGACCGCCACACCTTGCTGCTGCGGCCCAGCAGGTACCCAGAACGGGCCGCTGCATCGTCGTCTGCTCCATATCTGGGAAGCGGCTTTTCCGCATCCAAAATGGGGGAAGCCGTTGAGGCATTCCGATAAGGGCGCTCGGAGCGTTACGTATCAATGGAGACAACCAAGAGAGCCTAGATTTAAGAGAGGGAGTGGCGCAAGTGTGTCTGCATTTGGTTGTCGCGTGGCCAGCGTGGCGGGGTAACCGGGACGGAGAGGCTGCGGCCCAGCAGGTACCCAGAACGGGCCGCTGCATCGTCGTCTGCTCCATATCTGGGAAGCGGCTTTTCCGCATCCAAAATGGGGGAAGCCGTTGAGGCATTCCGATAAGGGCGCTCGGAGCGTTACGTATCAATGGAGACAACCAAGAGAGCCTAGATTTAAGAGAGGGAGTGGCGCAAGTGTGTCTGCATTTGGTTGTCGCGTGGCCAGCGTGGCGGGGTAACCGGGACGGAGAGGCTGCGGCCCAGCAGGTACCCAGAACGGGCCGCTGCATCGTCGTCTGCTCCATATCTGGGAAGCGGCTTTTCCGCATCCAAAATGGGGGAAGCCGTTGAGGCATTCCGATAAGGGCGCTCGGAGCGTTACGTATCAATGGAGACAACCAAGAGAGCCTAGATTTAAGAGAGGGAGTGGCGCAAGTGTGTCTGCATTTGGTTGTCGCGTGGCCAGCGTGGCGGGGTAACCGGGACGGAGAGGCCGACACTCTTGCAGAAGGTCAACGCTTTTGATTCCTTGCAGGCTACAGCTCATTTTGCAAACGTGGCCCACAAACCACGTGACCCCGATTGAGCAGTTGCCCACTCTCTTAAATCTAGGCATGAAACACAAACTTGAGCACAAACTCGGTGCCGTGCATGCCTCGTTGTTTGCTTAGTGCTCAGCGTCGGCGTTGCTGCTCGCTGTGGTCGCACTCTGCGCGAAAGTCTAGCTTTGCTCAAGCACCGATTCGGTGAGTCATCGGCACTCAACGATGTCAAGTCCCCGCACCGCCAGCGCCTCAACGGGAAAGACAAAAGCGATCTCCTTGAAAAAAAAAAGCGTGCCACCATCCTCGACCAAGTGCGCATAAACGTAAAGAATGCCGTCTGCCACCGGCATCCTCCGCGGCAGCTGTTGCAGCTGTTGACACGGTTCGTATGTAGCTCGCAGGATCATTTCTCCACCGGAGCTTTGCACATTTGGCGAGAAGTGGCTCCGATCTAGTAGAGAGTGCGTGCAGGGAAGCCTCCATCGCTTTCCGCAGGCACGATGCCTGTGACGGCCCGTCTTCTTTTTTTTGCGTGTTCCTTTTATGGAGTCTAGATAGAGCAAAGTAATCTCTTTTCCCATTGACTTGGTTATAACTGGGCCCGACTGTATATGCGAGCCTGCATCTCCTCCTCTGCTTGTTTATTTGCCGGTTTGTGTAGTAATGAGAAATATTACCGATAATGACATGAGCCTTTTGCATTCTGACCTAATCTCAATAGCTAACTGGTGCTGCACGTGGCTAATGGAACTATACATCAAGTGCAAATCAATGCGCATATCCCGTCATAACACAGTTTCGCCTATTTAGTACCTTAACACCATGGCAATTGGAATCCGTGCAAATGTATAAATACCTTGGTCTTCACAGAACGTCTCACCTGTCATGGAGCATTCATATAGCGCAAGTAATTAACAATGCTAACAAGATGCTCCGCTTTCTAAGAACAAATTTTCGTTCCCTCATCCCTTAAGCTCCTTCTCTAGAAATCACTGGTTCGATCGAAGTACACAGCCTTCGTCTGGGACTCCCTCATTCAGTCATTAAAATCAATTCAAAACAAATCTGCATGTTTTATTCTTTCTAACTATCATCACTTGTAATGGAACCTCTATGAAGCTATCATTATCTTTGCCTAATCTGGCTTTATGTAGACAGCTTTCTCACTTGTCTCTTTTTCATAAAATTTACCATCATTCTGCCCGGCGTGAAATCCTACTAGCAGCCCTGTCATGTATTTCCCGTCGATTGGATCCTCAACGGCGTCCTCCCTTGCAACACAAATGCATTTCTCTATTCATTCATAGCCCGCACTTCTGTGTAATGAAACCAGCTTCCTCCCCATATGGCAACCTTACCTGACCCAATTGCTTTAAAAAATGCCCCGTCTTTCTTGCCATTTTCTGATGTACCATACGTGATGATTTTTGCCGCTTTGTTTGTTCATGAGTTCACCCTTTGTAATGTCTTTTAGAGGGTAAGTAAATAAATACATAAATAAAAATGATTGGAGGGTTCCTCGAATCATAGCAGGTCTGACACAATTAGAAATTTGTAGCTCGTCGTCAAAATAGGTCAGAGCAGTTTTGCTGCACAGATGAAAGACACGAGGCGTGTGCCAATCCTTGGCTTCAATTCTTCCTACCTATGCAGTTGACCAGCTGGATCTGCTTGGCCAATGTCCGCTGGATGAGGAGAGGGAGGCCAGACCCACTTCCTGAGGTGATTGAGTGCTCAAACATCTCCTGCAAAGTGTTCACATCCTAATTAAAAGCTTTAAAGGAAGCATTTGAGGGATCACAAAGCTCTTTTTTTTTTTTCCTAGGGTGCCTTTGTGCGGGCTTTGCTTAGTGGGGTGCCACTTTGAGATACCAACTGCTGACAAACCAGTTACCAACCACTTCCGCTGGCAGTTTCAAGGTCACCGCTGGGGCTAGGCCGACCATCGCAACCACACAAGCGGTTACGTGCTTACTCTTCTAGATCGGGCGTCTTCAAACTTTTTGGCTAAGGGGCTGGTCACAGTCTCGAGGGCCAGAATATATATAAGTAAAGTAAAAAGTTTTAAATAAATAGTTCTAGATTTTTCTGGTGAGGGTGTTTGGCGAGGGCGGCGTTTGTATTACACGCGCTCATTTTCCTGCTGGTAGCAGCGGGTTTGCTGGAAGCGCGGGCAGGGCGTCACTGGAAGGACTGCAACCAGCCACGGGCCGGACTTGGCCCGCAGGCCGGGTTTCCAGACCCCTGTTCTAGATAAAAACACAAATTTTTAAGTGCTCTGGCGTCCATAGCTTGCAAGCAGAGGGCCAAATCACCATGGACAACTTAAACGTCACAAATGGATATTCAGAGCAGTCAATACTATTTGTGTTTCGCCTATGCTTTTAGCTTGCAACTTGAAAAACAAACCGGGAAGTAACATGACGACTGCATCCACTGAACGGCCTAACGTCGGCTGGTCTCAGAAAAATGGAAGCAGCCACACAGTGTTGCCAGAGTACCAGGGAAACAGGATGGAGGTAGGAGAGAACACGGGAGAGGGGAACAGTTGGCCCCACCCTAAGCAAAGTGCACACAAAGGTACCCAAATGTTTTCACTTTGGCTCAGAAGAAACTTTTCACGCTCACAAAGCATAAACTAGGTATAAATTTTTGTTCCCATGCATAGGTTTTTGGACAAAAAAAAAAAAGAAGCATTTATAAGGCTCAAATATCTCAATTTTTTTTTTTTACTTCCGTAAAGCTTTTGACAAAGTGTCTCACCCTTTGTTGCTGTATAAATTAAGTTCCACTAACCTTGACCAAAACATTAACTGTTGAACTGAAAATTACTTATTTGAAAGAAAGCAATGCATTCTTATAATGGTTCAAAATCTGGTTTTATTGATGTGGCCTCTGGCATGCCACAGGGGTCAGCATTGGGGCCTCTTTTATTGCTTGTGTTTAATAATGATGTAATAATATGCCTCGTCTGTGAGGCAGTTTGGATAGCAAAGTACACAGTGTTAGTGATGCTGCCCTCTCCCAATCAGACCTTCATAGAATTTCTCAGTGGTGCAAGGTTTGGGAACCTAACGCAGTATGTCCACATTACTTTTGGGATGCAGTGTCATGTTCTCTGTTAGTTTATTGACAGAAGATCAGTGATTGGCCTAAGCCATTTTGGAGCACCTTTCGGAGCATCCAAAACAGTGTTCTGGAGCAGCACCTTTGGAGCAACCAAAACAGTGTTTTGGAGCAGCAAAAGTGGCTTTTGGAGCAGCCAATACAATGATTCCGAGCAGCAAAAGTGGCTTTTGGAGCAGATATTTTTAGAAAAATATAAATAGCATTTGTTTTAAGTGCTGTACAAACGAAGGGTACTTGGTGCTGTGTTGTGTCCTGATGTGACTTGTTGTGACAGAACTCGCAGCTTGTGCTTTTACTACAGTGCAACCCATTTAGAATGATAATGAGAAAACCCAAAATTTCAATCTTTATAACCGATTATCCTTGTATCTGGACTAGAAACTGATCATTTCCAGTCTAGAAACTCTACGAACTGATCGTTATATGTGGTATCGTTGTAAGTGGGTTGCACTGTACTGAGACATCCCACAAGTGTACAGTGCTGTAGGCATTGCCGAGCAATTCCGAAAAACCGCTTGACACCGTTTTACTGGTTCCCGACGTGCCAGATTTTCGTCAAAAGTAAGCAAACGTGAAACAATGAATTGCAAGCGTCCCAGCTGGGGCCTCTGTCACGCAATTATGTTCGCATGCACGTGAGGGCAACTTCGGCAGGCTTGCAGTTGCGAATGCTTCGTTGCGTTGTTGTTGTAGGCGTTGAAGTGAAATTAGGGGGGAAAACAGAGTCAATTGTGTACGCGCGCTGGGCGCTTTTGTCACTGACTCTTGGGGTAAGGGTGAGGGGAGAATAGTGGGGGTGCGTGGGGGGGAAGATAGAAATAAAAGAAGCGCTTCATTGCGCGAGCGCAGACATCGGCTGTTCGATCGAAACCGAAACCATGCCACTCCGCTCCATCACCAACTGATTCCAAAAATTGTATGCAAAATGTAACTGTCAAGCTACAACAAAAAACAGTCCAGCGGCGCATGCTTGCCAGGCCGGCAAACACAATACTTACAAGCTAAAGACAAAAAAAAAAAAAAAAATCTTGAGCGCATTGATGCAAGACATTGTGAGCTACGGTCAAAAAGTTCTTGGAGCGCTTTTTGTGCAACGACTGAACTCGAGACAAACAAGCGCGCTGTGCGGGTTCAGCGTGCATACATTGCCTTCTTTGTTTTAGCTCACTTCTCTTCACCAACTTTCTTTCGCGGAATTTTGCACGTACCAAGGTCTCTCTCGAAAGAAAGCCCACCGAGAGAAACCTACCGTAAAATTCTGAGCAAGCGCCCCCACCCGAGCAAGAGCCCCCCCCCCAACTTCACCTCTAATTTCACATTTCCGCGCCGTTCCGGGAAAGCGCCCCCCTCCCCGCTCCGCACCCGTATCACGTACCGCGCTGACCGCGCCCAGGCAACACTGGCCTGCGAAGTTCAGTCCAAGAATCCAATCCAATCCAATCCTACTTTGCAGCCCGATCAGCCTGGTCACTACGCGCCACTGTCGCTTTGTTTTGGGGATGTGAGGTCTTCTATGCGTTCTTACACAGTGGCAAAGAAAATCGAGGTCGTCCAATGGGATTGTGAAAACGAGAAAGACGCACACCAGACGTACGTCTCGACCGGATACGGGAATGGGACCAGAATTTTGACAATTTGCTACAGTCAAACTATGGGAAAGCCGAAGTTCGACGAAAGCTAAGTAACGGCGCGCCGGTGTTCAGTGAATACGTGGACAACGCGCTCTTTTAATACCTGGAGCGCGAAGGAAGTGCAGAATGAGCCATTAGCAACCGGCTTCTTTCTGAAGAGGCTGTCAAAATAGCCGACGGCATGCACTCGGGAAACATCGCGGAATGCTGCGAACTTTTTTTTGCGGCCGACTCTGGCGTGGTTTTGAAAGTGATTAACATAGCAGTGACAAATCTTTGGCCTAATAAAGTCTATGTTCTCAGAGATAAATAAAATATTAAATCTGTACTTCGCTTTTTTTTCTTTTTCTGGCGGAAAACTTTTGTCGTCGCCATCTTGAATTTTCGTGCCGTTCCGGGATAGCGCCCCCCCTACTTTGCAGGTAATTTTGACTTGCGTGCAGGGGGGGCGCTTGCTCGGAATTTTACGGTAGGTAATCAATACTTCGACACAGCAGTCTTTGAGTAAAAGAGGGATTTTTATAGTAACGTACGATTTAAACAAGAACAGGAATGTTGATGAACATGTGGCGGTAATTAGTTTCATTTTAGAAAGCGCCATATCTGCAGTGACGTACGGATGGCAACACCCTACGTCGCGCGACCACGGTGACTGGAAGGCAGGAACCAAATATAGTTTTCCCACGGCCATTGCTTTCAGGAGCGAGTGCTTCAGCTCACAAAGTAACTCCCGCCGCGCAAAAACGCGGTTTCGTTTCACAGCATGACGGCATGGCAGGTACCCGGCACGCTAGCGTCGGAGCGTCTGCACACACCCGCATCTATCGTTAAAAATATTAAAAGAAAAGACGCCAGACGAGACGACGAGAGCGCGAAAAGTGAGACGGCGGGAAAACCATGCAAGACCGGATGGACATTTGATGCCGGGTACATTGTGTCGGGCGGCCGCTTGCGCCACATAACACAGGCAAGCTCAATTACGGTACTCAGTTTAGATTCAGTTTTGAAAGGTGACCCAAATTATTTTTTTGGCGCAGGCTTGGCGCAGATTACCCATATTTTGGCAAAATGTAGCAGGATGTAGCAGGGTTAGCCTCTTGGCGCAGTTTGGCGCAATTGGCGCAGCAATCACATCACTGGAAGATGAATCAAAGCACCGATGTGAAGTAACTGGGGATTAATTTGTCAACACTTTTTCTTTTAATATTCATGTCAGCCAGACCATTAGAAAAAATAGCTGTACATTAAATTTTCTTATTCATAGGGTGCATATTGCTGCAAAAAAAAAAAAGAAAAAAGAAAAGCCTATTGCTCCATAGTAAGATTTGAATATGCATATGTTTTGTGGGACCTGCACCAACAGTATCTAATAGATGAAAAACTTGAGCCGTGCCACAAGCTTTGGGTAGGGAAATTACTATAGCAAGATGTGAGTGGAACAGATATTAAAAGCCAACTAGATGAGAAACCTGAGCTTGAATTTTTCGCATGCCATCTCTAATAACTTGCAACGATTAAACAAAAATCGCTATTTAAAATTACCAAACTATGTTTCCAGTTGCAAGGATTATTCAATGAAAACCAAAGAAAGATTCTGTCACACCAACTACAACAAATATTCATTGTTTCCTCGCATAATCACTGACTGGGTATGCCATATATGTAGGCCTGAGTATGCCATTATATGTATTAACATGGAATTGCCTCTTTCAGGAAGTGATTCTGATATTTAACTAATTTACTGATTTGTTGCCTGTTTATGTTCCACAAACGAGTTCTTTCTATTAATAGTAGGCTGCACCTGATAATGCTTGAGCACTTGAGATTGTTCTTGTAAATAAACTAGCTTGAATAGAAATAAACGTTTACTCCCCTCCATGCGGGCGCGACTCTTTCCGTGTCTAATGCTTGCAGCCATGCTGGCTTCCCCCACTTGACCTCAAGTGCAAACTTGACAATCGGTCACCATGAGCTCTTTGCACACGTTTGACTTTGAGAATTTCTATCAGCTCCGTGACCTCGCTCATTTTGCCCACTCTTAGAGGTCGAACATTTTTGCTCAAGATTCTAGATAGACCCCAAATTTCAATGAAATAAAAGGTACCTGTATTTGAAAAAAGTATGGCAGTTCTCTACAGCCATGGCAGTTCTCTACAGTCATGGCAGTTCTCTACAGCCATGGCAGTTCTCTACAGCCATGGCAGTTCTCTACAGCCATGGCAGTTCTCTACAGCCATGGCAGTTCTCTACAGCCATGGCAGTTCTCTACAGCCATGGCAGTTTTCTACAGCCATGGCAGTTCTCTACAGCCATGGCAGTTCTCTACAGCCATGGCAGTTCTCTACAGCCATGGCAGTTCTCTACAGCCATGGCAGTTCTCTACAGCCATGGCAGTTCTCTACAGCCATGGCAGTTCTCTACAGCCATGGCAGTTCTCTACAGCCATGGCAGTTCTCTACAGCCATGGCAGTTCTCTACAGCTCACACACTACGTAAATTTACCAGAATCGGAGCCCGTATAAGGGAAGAAAATGTCGCACCGGGCCGGTTCACTTGAAAAGTCTGGGGAGCTGGGGGACTGCACGTAGTCATAAATATAAATTTGGTACTTTCAACCTTGGTAACACGTATATTACGCTTATAATATATATATATATATATGTATATATATATATATATATTTAATTATACAAGACTGCACTTTTAAAACATACATTAATGTTGGATAAACGCGCACGATCACCACTGCGCCACTTGACAAGAAACATTTTTTTTCACGTCGATACCAGATATTTTCTCACGTAGTTGCGCCATGGCCTTCCTTCTCCGACATTGTGACGTAACCACTCGGAGCACTACGACCTTCTCTTCTAGGAGGTGTTGAGCGACAGCGGTGTTCGGGGAAAGAGCGCACACTATTGTTCCGACAGCGGGCACCCCCTGCCCTCCCTACGCGCGCGTGTGCCCTTCCCCTTGTTTCTGCCATCCTCCACTTTTTCGTCTTTTTTTTTGCAATTGTTTTTTTGCTGGGTATTCCTGTGCGCGTATGCTGGCTCGGCGGTCTGCCAGTTCCGCAATGCGAGCTATGTGCTCTCCGCCCACGCAGTCCAAATGCGGGAGAAGCAACGGCGGCCATACTTTGTCCGCTATATTGAGCGTCACTGCCAGGGGAGGCCATGGGAGTTGGATACAGAAAAACAAGGCTCCTATACTATTACACGTGATTTTAAAGGGGATGTTTGGACCGTTGGATATAAACAATAATTCGAAATACCCGGGTGCGACATAACCGGGCTCGACTGCCAACCCCAATCACAAGTTCCACATGCCTACTGAAAACAAAATCATTTCAAGATGGCACCGTCTGAAATAAAGCCAAATCCTTACTTTTCATTAGTAGTAAATACATGTTTCATGTCCCTGTTTAGCAAACATAAATCAACTCCCATACTCAAGTTAACAAGTACAAATCTACTCTATCTGATAACAGTATATGTAGATGCAAAATATTCAAAACTACAAAATATCACGCCAGATCCTATATACGCTGCTTAAAGGGTAACTCTGGTCAAAAACCAAACCAAAATAAAAGACTGGTATCGCTTTAGTGGCACCGAATATGAGGCAAAGTAAAAAAGTAACCGCAATTTATTTTTTATTTGCGTGGTAGTAAAGATATCATGAAAAGCCCTTTATTACTTTTCAACAAAGTCACCTCCTCACTCGACACATGAGCCTCAACGCTTCACCAATGCATAGATGCGCGGGAAAAAACATCTTGTGCCTGACTCCGGAGCCAGGAATACACCGCCGCTTTCAGGTCATCACCTGTATCAAACTTCTTTCCCCTAAGAGCCCTTTATTACTTTTCAACAAAGTCACCTCCTCACTCGACACATGAGCCTCAACGCTTCACCAATGCATAGATGCGCGGGAAAAAACATCTTGTGCCTGACTCCGGAGCCAGGAATACACCGCCGCTTTCAGGTCATCACCTGTATCAAACTTCTTTCCCCCTCACTCGACACATGAGCCTCAACGCTTCACCAATGCATAGATGCGCGGGAAAAAACATCTTGTGCCTGACTCCGGAGCCAGGAATACACCGCCGCTTTCAGGTCATCACCTGTATCAAACTTCTTTCCCCTAAGAGCCCCTTTAAAGGGTCCGGGAAAAATCACTTGGTGCAAGGTCTGCCGAGTATGGTGAGTGCGCAATACACTCAAACCGCAGTCCTTTGATTTTTTTCCGCTGTCGTACGTGCCGTGTGAGGGCGCGCATTGTCGTCCTGCAGCAACACCCCTGAGCTGAGCAATCCGGGACGCTTTGACCTGATTGCAGACTTCAGGTGGTTCTCAAGCAGGTTGCAGTATGATGCACTGTTCACAGTGAGTCCCTTGGGCGTGTAGTGTTCAAGTATTGGGCCTTGAGCATTAGCTTGCCCACCTTAGCACTGTCTTGAACTTCTTCGGCCTTGGTGACGTTGTGTGTCGCCACTCCTTGCTTGCTCGCTTTCTCTTGGGCTGCGCATTGTGTACCCAGCATTCATCACCGGTGACAATGCATCGAAGAAAATAATCTCCCTCGGCTTCGTAGCATCGCAGTAGCGTCTCACAAGCATCCACACGCCGCTCCTTAAGGTCCGGAGCAAGTTGTTTTGGTACCCACCTGGCGGATACTTTTGTGGTCTGCAGAATATCATGAATGATATGGTGCGTCGAGCCGTGACTAATATTAAATTCTTCAATGGTGACAGGCCAGTTCCCGTGTATGAGCCGTTCCACAGCAGAGATTGCGTCCAGTCTTGTTGAAGTGTGAGCCCGGCCGGAGCGAGGTGCATCTGTCATACCCGACGCTCCACTTTGAAACCTTTTATGCCACTCGTACACCTGCCCAAGCGATACGCAGGTGTCTCCATACTGCTTCAGCATCCTGCGATGAATATCTGCAGGTTTTTCGCCCTCTGCGCCCAAAAATCAAATAACCCAACACTGCTCCTCCCTGGTGCATGCTAACAAAGGAACGGCCATTTTGAAATTACTGTGGTCACGTGACATTTCCCACCAAGTCGCCAGGCAGGCGTGCACAGCTCCCTCTTGTGAAAGGTCAAAACATATTTGCAGCGCAGCAGTCTATCACTAGATTTGATTTTTTCATGGCTAAATTGCGGTAACTTTTTGACTCTGCTTTGTACGATCATATCCGAAATATTATGCTAAATTGAAGCAGCATACTCCACTATAACCGATTTTAAAGCTGTAACCAGCTGCTCTTTAGCGGGCAAGTGGGTTAGCTTTTAGTCAAGCAACACTGGCACAGCACCCTTGTGATGTCACGTCACGGCCGTACGACTGATGATCAGTGTTGCCATCACTCTAGCCAACGATTTTGCCGTAGACGCCCGAAACCAAACTTTGAGTCATGATATTTAAAAAACTACACAAAATATCGAAAAAAATAAATAAAAAAAATTATACCTTGCAATTCAAAGACAGCTGAGAACAGTCGTAATCCCAAGTTGATAAATATTGACCGGCCCTCTAAAGGGGTTAGGACATGAAAATTAAACGGGTAGATTATTTTCGAAATGGAATGCTTACAGGCCACTTAGTATACAGGGTATTTTTTTTAAGCTTAATAGATTTGTTTAACTCATTCCTGACCCCGCCTATAGGCCATCAATCACCGGCAATTGATGGTTTCCAAGTGCCATAAAAAAATTAAGTTTAATGCGGAGAATTATGTTCCGCAATCTCGTGCATAGCCGAAGAACTGTAGTTTCGGTTTCAACGTAGGTTTGAGCTTGATCACAAGCTGGTGTGCTGTCAAAAATAGTCCTGGGAACGGTGGCTGCCCTTGTCTAACACGGCTAACTGCTTGCATCACTCTTTGTAACAAAGATGGCATTATTAACATAATTCAACTATATTGTGGCATATTTCAAGAGCTCTGGGGACACTTTAAATTATGTTATATTAACAGATGGTTGCCGCTAAGCATCCCTATCATTTCCAGTGCTGTCCTGAGCCGGCGTGCACGTTCCCAACAAGGTGCACCAAATGCTAAATATCAAGGAACTACAATCGAGTCTATGACAAAACCAAGGTAGAACACAAAGAAAGCATTCTGCTGGGGATGTGAGGTGTCCTATCAGTGTTTCACCAATAGAAGCATTCCTTCATTGAAAAGCACACGTGTTACAAAGGCCAACTCTCCAACCAATCAAAAATAGACAACATCAGTTAGAGTACACATACTTTGAGAAGTAATAGCCGTGGGTGTGGGGCACATTTTATATATTCTCAATTTCTTTGTCATTTAGTTTTCAGCGTTTATATGCCTTCCGCACGTAAATTGCATTTTCAAAATACTATATTTTAAAATATTTTCCCCACATTATACCAACCTCTATTTCTTTTGAAAGAACAACCAATTGGCCAAACTTTGATCTGTCATATTTCTGCATATGCAAATAATAGGAAAATAAAAGCGGTTCAACGGATCCTTCGAAACTTGCTGTTTTTCCCGTGGTCTGGAAAGAGTTTAAATTCGTGAAAACTACACTTTGTCGGTTATTTACCTTTTGACGCCGAGTGTTGCGACATTCCAAATATGCCCTTCCCATATATCAATGAGGTTTGCCCAAACGCTGATGCCGGTTGTAGCGACAAACGGCGCAATGCTTCTCGGACAGCAAGCGCCATCTAAGAAAGAGAATCTGAAGCTGGCAGCAGTTAGCTGTACCCAAAGGTCGTCGTCATTTCAAGCACGTGCAGCGGCTAGTTTGCCGGCGACTTTTTCAAGAAAGCAAGGTAAGCTCAACTATATTCCTTTTTCTTCCAAACAGACATTGAGCAAACCCCCGTTATATTGATTTACTATCCTGTCGCGACATTCGGCATGACGCCTGCTGTCTCGCACATGTTTCATTGTCAGATCATGGACAGTGGCACCTTCTATGGTGCCAAGCGGCCGAGAACCCACCCATTTCCAGAGGACAAAAGCAACAACGAAGATCCCGACAACATTATACCTCCTCCAGTTGCTTTGAGCGATGCATCCGATCTCAGCAGCGACAACGACCTAGAAGACGGCCAGTCTGCGCCTTCACCTACCAGTAACAACTAGCAATGTGCTGTGTGGACGAAACCAGCTGGCTACAGTCCACGGGAACTGCCACAATGAAAAAGGCCACTGAGCAACAGTGTCGAATCTTCGATAGAGTATTACGCCTTTCTTGGGCACATTGTGCAAGAAAGCAACCTGTTTTCTGTGCAGAGAGACCCCAAGCCAGAGCTCAAGCATGGGTTGCGTCGTGATCACGTCCATTCACCAGCTCCCAAGAACACGCACGCCCATACTTGTCCGAGGATTGCAGGGTGCCTGTAATTGTCCGTGACCGATGGGAGCAAATAAAATCCAGGTTGCATTTCGGCAACAATCGCAACGTGCCCGCACCAAGTGACACACAGAAAGACCGTCTGATCAAGGTGCGACCAGGATTTTCTTCTTCCAAAATTTCAGAAAATTCCTCAGGACGAAATGCTCTGCGTCGACGAGCAAATGGTTCCTTTCAAGGGGCGATCAGTACTCAAGCAACACGTCCCAAGTAAACCTCACAAATGGGGATATAAGATTTTCGCCCCGTGTGATTCGCGTGGCATTGTACATTCTTTCGAGGTGTACACCGGCAAGATTGACCTGCCCTAGGCCAGCCAGATATTGGGGCAAGCAGAACATTGTCCCGAAATTGGCACAGGTGGTCCAGCCAAGACTCAACCATCTGCTATTTTTTGATAATTGGTTTACGTCGTTGAAATTGAGGACTACTTTTGCGGCGAAGGACATCTACTGTCTTGGCCCTGTGCGTGCAAATCGTCAGCAAGGGTGCCCAGCCCATTATCGATGGACTCCGCTCTCACCAGACGAGGCTCCTTTGAAGAGTTAGGAACAGTAATCGATGGCCAAAACGTCGTCGTCGTAAAGCGGCAAGACAACCGAGCCGTAACGGTGGCCAGCACATTTGCACGCGCACACCCAGTTGCGTCCGTAAGCAATGGGATTGGTCAACGAAGGAGACTGCTCAGGTCGGACCACATGGGCGCAGTGAATCCCAACAACGCGTTGATTGCTTATACAGAATCTGCAGTAAGTCAAGCAAGTTATACCTAAAACTTTTTTTTTAATTTCCTCAATCTTGCTGTTTCCTGGCTGTCGTAACGGCAGGACTGCGATTCACTAGGTGTCGCCGTGAACAGGCAGCTGGATTTGCTGAAGTTCAAGCTAAACATTGCAACCTGCCCGATGAAACAAGGAAAGAACACTTCTCCGAAACATAGAGGTAGGTCATCAACTTCAAGAGAGAGTGCCCTCGAAGAGAAGAAAAAACGAGGCCTGAGGAAGCCTGTGTCTGTCGCAAGCGTGAGAACGGACAGTACCGGACACTGGCCGGCGGTGAAGGACACCCGTCAGAGGTGCAGACGGCCTGGATGCAGTGGCCACACCGTCTTCATGTGCCTAAAGTGGAGTGTCCACCTGTGTCTGAACACGCACTTAAATTGTTGTTTTTTTGAGTTCCATCAGATAACACTTGGTTTGAAGCGAAAGTCAATGAAAATAGGACGTTTATGTGCTCAGTAAACAATACTTTTGAGCACCGATGCTGCTTCTTAACAAGCTATCACTTTGGTTCATGAGAGACCTAAGTGCCTAATCTCGCGCGACATACTTCAGTTTTTGTTGTGAGATGTGTTACAACTTTTTTCCCGGAATGAAAGTGTACTAGGCCACAAGAATGTGCGAAAAAATACCAATAAAGATTTTTTCTTATCCTTTTTTCAATATTCTGGCGTCAAAGGGTTAAAGGACACATGAAAAAAAAAAAAAATAAAAAATTTTTTAAACAGCCTGTATGGGAAAAGGAAGTCATAAAACGAGTTTACAACAAACGAGAACATTTTTAGAGCTATATTTATGGCGCAAAACAAATTTTTAGTTTGTGCCCGCAGGCGCCCACGGAAAAGTGGCCGCTATTTATCACGTGACTGGCAACTATTTATAACGTGGTGCTTGCGCTCTTTCGGAAGCTTCCTATGGCCTCTAAAAGTAACTTATTCATCTTCGTTTGAAGTGGAACAAAAAACGAAGATTAATCAGGGTGTCTAGCAAATTATTATTTTGAAATTCCCTGACGTTTCCAGGTTTTCCCTGACAATTTCAGGTGAAATTCCCTGACCACTGTATTAAGGGAGCACGTGGGGATCGACAAATATTTTTTTAATTTTAGGAGGATTTTGATTAAATTTTGCATGCATGTTTGTAATGCCTGTATGGTGATACATGCAAAATATCACTGTGATATCTCGGTTACTTTTTTACTTATGTATTTTTTCTCTTTCGAACCTTGTGGAGTGCCTGCAGAATTTAAAAAATGTGATAGAAGACTGGTTGGGCTTAGGAGTATGTTCCCAAATGAATATCATACAGCGTGACATTCTGGGATTTTTTAAATTTTTGCACGATTATTTTCAGTCGGAATTTTTCATCGCCTTGCATGAATGGATATGAATTGCACACACATAAAGAACCACATTATAAATACAAAAAGGTATACTCTGAAAAAACAAGAATGTCATTATGTGTAGTGTAGTTCAAAGTACATAACAAAATAAACGGAGCAACAATAGTCAAAACGGTTGCCGAGATATCAGCTCCACGAGCAGGACAAAAAGCAAAAAATTTGATTCCGAGAAAACGGTCTCTAAAGTTTCAAGTGGTGTTTCTCACTCTAGAAGGCACCAGGGTTATAGTCTTCCGTGTCCTTCTCGACACAGCACTTCTTCGGCTTCTGCCCCTTTGCCTGAAGAGCTCTCGATGCCTTCTTCTTCCTTGAGGCGTCCTTCTCTGCTGCTCTCCGAAGTGCAAGCCCCCCAGGTCGGATGCCAAGGGAACTGCAGAACTCTGTGTATGCACGGAAGCTGCCACAGTTGAACCTGCAGATTGCCTCGCTGACGGCGGTCTCTGCTGCAACCAGGGATGCATGTTCGTCTTTTGGGAGGACTGACCAGATAACAGAGTGCAGACTCTCCGCCGCATTCTGAGTCTTCTTCCCCTTGCATCGGTCAAGAAGCTGAGGTTCAGAGAGGCGCTGGTACACGGGCAGAAGTGCAGCAGCAACATGGCTTGTCAGCCTGTACTTGTGAGCTGGCTGCGGCTCACCTTGAGCTTCTGCTGCTCGATGCCTAC
Source organism: Ixodes persulcatus (assembly GCA_013358835.2). Lineage (NCBI taxonomy): Eukaryota > Metazoa > Arthropoda > Arachnida > Ixodida > Ixodidae > Ixodes > Ixodes persulcatus. The sequence continues at coordinate 78,502 of JABSTQ010009684.1, read as the reverse complement.
ACCAGCTCATGGGACCAGGAGGGCAAAGCTCGTGATGGGGTTCTTCGTCTGCAGACGTCACATGATAGAACGTTGCCATCACTGCTCTCTGCATGTCTGCAACGTTTGAGTGGCTTCGCAGAGCCATGCCATAATAGCTGGTGAGTCGCTTGATGAGCTCCTGCGTGAGGCCACCTCTTCCGCCGAGGGGTTGCCCTTTCTTGCCCTTGGTGATCAGACCACGCAGCGCGGACCCCATCCTCTTTTGTACATGGTTGATGCAGTCCTCCTTAGTGAATGGAATGAAGCCATAGGTTGCATCCTCGCTGAGGGCCAGGAATGTGCGGCTGTCTCCGTCGCAGACGATGCTCGTGTAGCAGAGGTCATTCTTTGCGAGGGAACGTCCGAACAGCATCAAGGCAGCTTCCACCTCCATCCTACCCGACTTCACCTCGGTATTCTTCAGGCACTCGTGCGACTGCCTCCACTGGCTGTAGCCTTCGGAGTCTTGCTCTGGGCCCAGTGCACACCCATGGCACAGGTTGGACAGAACCACGGAGTCCAGCACTAACCCAGTGTAGTACTCTATCACAGTGCCCACGCCAATGTGAGACGTGTGGCCGCGAGTCATCCATGTTCCATCATATACTACGGTCACATTTTTCGTGAAGGTTGGGTCCATGTCTCTGTAAACATTACGTACAGCTGCAACAGAGTCAACAAACACACTTGCAGCAGCTGCATCCGCAGCAGGCCTGAACGTGTTCTTGAGGTGCCCCTGGAAGGTTTTCTGGTGCAGCCCCCGATGCGAAACATTCATGACGGACCAGAAGTCTGTTAGCGCAGTTGAGCCTTTGCCGACACTCTTCATGGCCTGCATCGATCTCAGGTTCACCTCGAAGGCACGGCTGTCTTCTTTTCGCGGCGACGACCATTCATTCGCGACAGCGCCACACGTGGAGCAAGTCAGGATCATTTTCACGGCCAACCCAAGCCGTGTTCCCTGCGCAACTGTGATTCCTGGCCACAAGCACTTTTGGCACGGTGTCTCGCTAAGCAGCGCGTTCAGTGCCGCGATTTGGACCACCAAATATTCCTCGGATGGCTCCGCACTAGCGGGTTTTGCGCCTTCGCCAGTCAACTGCATCTTCCGCTCAGTTGCCGACACGGAGCTCAACGACTCGTGGACCGCCGCGGCGCACTCGCGGGACGCCTCCGGTGAAACAAATTTCGGCTGCAAATGCACCTGAACGGTGCGATTGGTGCTCGTAGACGGCGCTTCTTCAACGGGACTCGCAACACTCGAAGTGCTAGGCAGCGCGTTCACGTCGTCCGCGGAAGACTCCGCTTCAACAAAGCGCTCACTTTCGGAGAGCGACACCAAGAGCTTTTTCCTGCTCTTCTTGGCCATCGGAGATTTCCGCTTACGGCTGCCGAAGCGATGTGCCGTTGCGTACTTCTTCTTGAACGATCATCGATCCATAATCGCCGGACAGCGTTGAAGAAGAAACAAGAAACTATCGTGATACGAGACTCCAAAAGGCACAGCGGGCGATCACGCGAAAGCAGCCGGGAGCAGACGACGAACTCGCAGAAAGCGCGGGGAGCAGCGCGGTTGCTAGGGGCAACCACGGAGCCGGCCAATGACGGAGCGCGCCTGACCCGCGCGGGAGGGGGAAGGCCAATCGGAGGCCACCGTTTCCATCCGGGAGGCTTCCGAAGTTTTGTTTTTTATGTGCTTACTTGGCATGTGAGGAGACGGTAGACGCGGGAAATGGAAAGATGACGAAATGCGCTTTCCGTTGATACCAAGATGGCCGTGCTCGATAGCGCGGAGAAACGGAGGTTTGAAAAACAAATATTTTTTGCGGATTTGAAGCTTCCTCTACCTGACCTCATATAAGTGATTATTTAGTGCACTCAGAGGTTCAACGAAAAAACTTTGAGAGGGCATAGAGAAAGACCCACAGATGGGAAATATTAAACTTTCTAAAAATCAACTTTTTGGACATTTTTCGCGAGTTGATCCCCGCGTCCTCCCTTAAGTATATAAGACCATTACAACACAAGGCAGTGAGCATTGAGCACTGTGAGGATCATATTGCACAGGCTTAGTCCAACTTGCTTATTCCGAAATATTCGGGTTCGTCCACCACGGAGAAACGAGTACCACAAGTGTTTGTCTGAGCAGGTTTCAATTCCCAGAATATCCCGAGTCATCATCCACCCTCCTGCCACCTGAAATTCATAAAAGTGGGAGTGGGCCATGTCTCAATGGGGGAGCACAAAAAGATTAAAAAAAAGTATATTTTTTTGTGCGTATCTAGCGCGGCTGCACAAGAGATACATTCAACTCTAAACTCAAATTAGTTTTTGTTTTATACAAAAAAATGATCATGAAAGAATGTTTTACTATCGCGAAGTCCGTTTGTACGTACGACTCGGCGGATGGGCGGGATGGCTGCAATGGCTGCTGGCGGTAGCTGCCGGGATGCGCGCGCACTCGTGGAGGCGCAATGAGAAAGCGCGTGATCTGTACCGAGGGTTCCCAAAATTTCCTGCCGTCATGGCGCTGTATGTTTTGCAACAGGTGTATTAACCTGTTAAGAGTACCGATGGCGTCTTTGGTCTGTGTTCCACGTAAAAAGATGTTTTTGGCTACTTTGTAGGGGTTTTATCACGGTGACATAATTGTTGTGAATTCGACATCAAACAGAGACTTTTCTGTTGAATATGTCTCACGCTGCTCTCTGCTTTGCAGTAGTCAAGCATGTGCAAATAATGGATTTTAGGTTCGAAGCAAATTCAAAGCGTATAGTAGTGGTTTTGGCCGAATATTTTTGAATCAAATATTGAATAGTTGCTGCACCTTTCTCCACACCTTTCACTACTGTTACACCATGCTTAAACAAAAATTCAGCTGAACTCGCGAAGGTTATTCCCAAGATTCTAATTGCCTACTTACGAGCTCTGTTAAATTTCATCTAGCTATATTTCTAGACTGTGACTTGAGAAAGTCCAATACCTACATTGGGATGGCAAGTAAAAGACAGATTTGACATAAAATTAAACCTACGAAGGAGCCCGGCCATACCTAATTGAGGGGATTTAGAAATATTCTTGCTCTAAGCAAATACTTAGATTCTCAAATTAAAAAAAAACAAAAAACAAGCACAAATAATGGACACAGGTTTTTAGAACATTGCTGCCTGACCACAGTTAAATTTTTGAAGCCACAGTTAACTTTTTCAAGATTTTACTGCAATGTAAGTACAGTCGCCGACCGATTATTCCGACTTCGCAGGGACCGAAAAAACGTCCGAATAATAGAGCAGTCCGAAAAATCGGCAGATTGAAAAACTTGCCTTTATTACTTCCAAGTGGGCTTAAAAAAGCCGTAAATGGTGCCTCGTTTCAGGCTACACCTCCGTTTCCGTTCGGCAACTTTCTGTTAGCTTGAGAATCGCTGCCTTCTTTTCTAGCGTTATGGTCGAGTACTTTCTGCGCTTCTGAACGACACATCGCGGTGGCAGAACAACAGATGAGGCCATGACTTCCAAGCCAGCGTTGTCCGAACAAGATGAGAGGCGCAAATCCACGAGCGCAAAATAGCGACTGGCGACGCGAAGGAACGGAAAAACAAAGCAAAACGATAATGATGATGATGATGACATGCAGCTAAATGGAAAAAAGGTCTAGCATAGCAAGCGACTCAAGAGTACTCAAGTAGCGCTGCCACGCCAAGCCAATCCATTTGCAGCCAACAACTAGGGGTGTCGCGAACCGGCCGAGGTTAGAGTTCGACGAGGTTCGACTTTTTCGTAACTTTTAGTGGAAAATTCGACGAACCTTGTATTGCGGTTCGACTCGTGTGCGCATGCGCGACAGGCTGGCCAGTTGGCTTCGGATTGGATGGTGATGGCTAAGGGATAAATTAAGGGCACCGCTGATTGGTTATTTCAGTTAATACAGTACAAAAAATTAAGTTATTAACTTCTTCAGTGATTAGAATTGGTTTCTTTTAAATGCAACTGTTCATAAAATAAAATAACCCTTTGCATAAAAAAAATTCTCCAAACCTAGACATGCTCGTATAAAGGTCTGGCCACACTGTCCACAAAGTCGAACCGGTCGAATCTGGTGAAAAGTTTCGAAGGTTCGTCGAACCGGTTCGACCCAGTCGAACCCCGAAAGTTCGACCTAAAAATCCGGTTCGACAAAAGTTTGCGACACCCCTACCAACAACATCGAATTCAAAATGGCCTCTTCTCAATGGTGTTTCCGCCGATCGCTCGCGACGATTTTGTCCGAATAATTCGGACTTGAAGCTGTCCGAAACATTGGTCGTGAATATACACTATTTCTATGGGGTATGTCACGGTTCCGCCTTTAGGTCCGAAATATCGAACAAGTCCGAATTATCGGAGTCGGAAAAATCTGTCGGCGACTGTATATACAATCAGGTTTCCTTCAGGTGCACTATACCGTGTTGAAGGTGTGTTTTTAGCTGCGGCGAAGCGAGTCGGGAGATTGCGGTGTCCTCTGGTATTGCTTCTCCGTAGTGCACCGGTGCTTGAGGAAAAGCGCACTCCAGGGGGCTCACCCTTCGCAATCAACACTTTGAAAAATATGAACACAGCAGTTCATGTCCGAGCAAATATCAAATAGCGTATTATTTGGAACTACTATACGAAAATTTGAATATTTGCGCTACCCTATGCTTCGCACACAATACTTAGGCATCCAAAAACAAACAAAAAAATCCAACAACAACTGTACTTTTTTCATCTTCAGTGGCATCGCCAACAATGCCATGTGCCAGACATTTTCAGTTTCCTTTTCGGGAACAGCTCCCTTTTAGCGCAGACATGGCGCACATTATGCACAAATACAGCCTTTGAAGCAGCATGTATTCGTTCCGGCACAGCAGCTCCACCACTACATGCTTCCAATTTGCTTTTTCCACTGTGTCTGTTTGTTCTAGCACAAGTTTGTTCCAAGTGGGCTGCCCTTAGAAGAGCCAAGAGGGGACTCACACGCAGGGTGCTGTCGCCTGCGGCCGAGATACGGAGCTCGTCGCCGTAGAAGACGTCGTTGGCAGCAAGAAGAGCCGCAGTCTGGCGACGGTGTGAGCGCCGCACAAGCAGCACTCGGGCAGCTGCCGCCAACAGCAGAACCAGCAGGCCTAGCACACAGAGGGGCACCCAGATGGGCAACCAGTGGGCCTCCCTGGCACCTGGGGTTCCAAAGCATGCTCCAGAGAATCAATGAGACATCTCCACAAACCCCCACGAGAACCAAAACGTGCCTGTTGTGCAACTGTCCTCCGCCTCTCTCTCTCTCTCTCTCCAATGCTCAGCTAAAGTTTCTATCGACAGCTCCCGCAACTTTTCATGCGCTGCACGTTGAGGTCCCCAGGAACTAAAACCACCTTCTCGGGGAACTCTGGGCCATTTTTTTTCCGCGGAGAAACAGAGAAGCAAATTTTAAAATTCAATTTTATGGCTAAAACAGGAGCTGGGATGTTATGGGCCATGATAGACACGGGTAGATCTAAACTAGGGGTGTGTGAATATTGAAATTTTCGAATATGAATCGAATACAAATAAGACAAAAAACGGGGTTCGAATATTGAATCGAATATCTGTCTAGTAATAAAAAATTGCAAAGCAAAAGATAACAGCAGGTTTTATTGCGTTTTTAAAATAAATCATTGAAACTGCATTTTACTGGGCTGCAGCAGGCTAAAGATACTTCTAGTAATGCATTCATTACAGATAATCGTGTAGGAAAATTAACTGCTCAACGTGCTCAGAAAGTAAGCCCTCCCTACGCGCCGTGACAACATTTCCGCCAGTAGAACGACCCTTTCACTCGGGAAACCTGCGAAATTTCACTAAAGTTAGAAGAAATTCGACTTATGGACAGTGCTGCCCGGCTGCTACATGAATATTTCGAATTTTGGGGAACATATAATTTAGAAAGAACTTTCGTTTATATTTCATAAAATGGTTATCAATGTTTACACCATATAAAAGCGAAAATGTGCGCTTTTAACGCTTTCATTAGTAATTAATGTGAACCAGTGATGCCAATAAACCCAAGAAATTTTGCACTTTTCCTCCGCGAGGTGGAGTCAACTAGTTTTTTTTTTTTAAATTTTGGCGCATGCGCACAAAAGTCGAACTTCACTCGAACCTTTGTCAAACATCACGTTGAAAGTTCGAAAAAGTTGAACTTGGCCGAACTCAAACCTGGGCAGGTTCACGACATCCCTAATTTTGACTGCGCGGGAGTGGCAGGAGTTGTTGTTAATGACGATGCAATGTTCTGCTCGCACCTAGCTTGTTATTTTTTTTTTATTTATCAAACATTTATATTAGATAACACTCGCGAGATTTATTTTATAATTATATTTCTCTCGAGATTGATTTTATTGTATCAATTTATAGAACGTGCAATTACATCACATATTGCTATAAAAGTGTCACACAACAAAGGGCTTGGTGAAAAAGAAACCGAAACTGATCCTGTCTTGCTACCAACGAACAGATAGAAACAGAGCAGACCGATAACGCACGCATCATACGCATTTCTCAGTGACTAAACATATTCATAGGGGAATGCATGGCAGGCAGATTATTCGTTAGTTGCTCGAATATTCGCGGTTTGTGCGAATATTGGCCGTTTTTCTCAAATATTCGGCTTTGGCCGAATGTTCGGGAATTTGGGAATATGCAATTTTCGGATCGAGTATGTTTCGAATAAGGAAAATATTCGATTTGTATTTGAAATTTCGAATATTTGCACACCACTAATCTAAACCAAATGCACAATGCACAACTATGAGGCAAGCACTCCCTAGAGCATGCAGCATTTTTGACAAACTTTGCACTGCTTTACTGCAACAATGTTGATGAGAGTTGGGAAGGCTGTCACTTGAGGCAGACAGGTGTTCCTCGGGGTCAAAACAAAAGCGGCTTAAAGGACTCAATATTCGGCAAGGCTTCCCTTCTCTCCACGAGCGGGGGAAGCAAAGGATAAAAAACACTGCAGATGGAAAGAGGGGCCTAAGAAAGGTGGGGATGGGTCTGCCATTTGGATGCTGGGGTGGTGCAAGGTCAAGCACTCCCTAGAGCATGCAGCATTTTTGACAAACTTGCACTGCTTTACTGCAACAATGTTGATGAGAGTTGGGAAGGCTGTCACTTGAGGCAGACAGGTGTTCCTCGGGGTCAAAACAAAAGCGGCTTAAAGGACTCAATATTCGGCAAGGCTTCCCTTCTCTTCACGAGCGGGGGAAGCAAAGGATAAAAAACACTGCAGATGGAAAGAGGGGCCTAAGAAAGGTGGGGATGGGTCTGCCATTTGGATGCTGGGGTGGTGCAAGGTCAAGCACTCCCTAGAGCATGCAGCATTTTTGACAAACTTTGCACTGCCTTACTGCAACAATGTTGATGAGAGTTGGGAAGGCTGTCACTTGAGGCAGACAGGTGTTCCTCGGGGTCAAAACAAAAGCGGCTTAAAGGACTCAATATTCGGCAAGGCTTCCCTTCTCTCCACGAGCGGGGGAAGCAAAGGATAAAAAACACTGCAGATGGAAAGAGGGGCCTAAGAAAGGTGGGGATGGGTCTGCCATTTGGATGCTGGGGTGGTGCAAGGTCAAGCACTCCCTAGAGCATGCAGCATTTTTGACAAACTTTGCACTGCTTTACTGCAACAATGTTGATGAGAGTTGGGAAGGCTGTCACTTGAGGCAGACAGGTGTTCCTCGGGGTCAAAACAAAAGCGGCTTAAAGGACTCAATATTCGGCAAGGCTTCCCTTCTCTTCACGAGCGGGGGAAGCAAAGGATAAAAAACACTGCAGATGGAAAGAGGGGCCTAAGAAAGGTGGGGATGGGTCTGCCATTTGGATGCTGGGGTGGTGCAAGGTCAAGCACTCCCTAGAGCATGCAGCATTTTTGACAAACTTTGCACTGCCTTACTGCAACAATGTTGATGAGAGTTGGGAAGGCTGTCACTTGAGGCAGACAGGTGTTCCTCGGGGTCAAAACAAAAGCGGCTTAAAGGACTCAATATTCGGCAAGGCTTCCCTTCTCTCCACGAGCGGGGGAAGCAAAGGATAAAAAACACTGCAGATGGAAAGAGGGGCCTAAGAAAGGTGGGGATGGGTCTGCCATTTGGATGCTGGGGTGGTGCAAGGTCAAGCACTCCCTAGAGCATGCAGCATTTTTGACAAACTTTGCACTGCTTTACTGCAACAATGTTGATGAGAGTTGGGAAGGCTGTCACTTGAGGCAGACAGGTGTTCCTCGGGGTCAAAACAAAAGCGGCTTAAAGGACTCAATATTCGGCAAGGCTTCCCTTCTCTCCACGAGCGGGGGAAGCAAAGGATAAAAAACACTGCAGATGGAAAGAGGGGACTAAGAAAGGCGGGGATGGGTCTGCCATTTGGATGCTGGGGTGGTGCAAGGTCAAGCAAGGGAGCGTCTGGTAAAAGGCTCAATGGAATCTGTGCACCGGAGGATGAGCCAAGGAACCTTCCAGGACCAGGAAACGAGAACCTGAGTTTGTTTCTCGTATTGTACAATATGCCTTCATTGGGTGCATCTTTCAACACTGCATATTTTAATCAACGTGAATTGATGTTTTTTCAAAACAACTGCTGCCCCCTGTCAGAAGCCTGGATCAGAATGCTTTTGTATGAAAATGTGAGGACCACAAGGAAAGAAGAGTGAAGAAGCTCCTTTGTACGACCTTCAGGGCAAAAGATAAGCTGCAGATAAGCCACAATGTGTACAAAGGATACAGTGGGGGAACTCAAACACTCACAAGTCACTGCATCTAGGAAGCAGGATCTATTTCCCCTTCTTGGGAGGGAGGCTGTGGCTTATTTTGCTCGAACACGCAATCACGTGTTTGCATGCTTACAACTTTCGAACCAGCGTCTGTGTGGGGCTATATATGCACATGAGATGTTTTTTAAAGCAAAAAATATCTAGAGAAAAAAAAAAAAAAACGAAATGGAACATTAAAAATTCAGTCGTATTTAAAAACATAAAAAAAAAAAAACTTTCAGTGGAATATATCAAGAAATAGCAATGCACGGCACGCTGACTAAAAACCTGCATGACGTCAACAGCATTGTAACTCACGGACTCAAGCCGCTTGTCTGTCGGGGTTGCTCCCTTGCAACCTACAGCAACCCATTTTCTTCTTTCTAATTGGAGTGTATAGCTTAGCCTCCGTGGGCTTAGCGGAGCAGGGTACGAGGGAGTAGAGGAGGAAAGGGTAGAAGGAGGGAGAGGAGGAAACGAGGGAAAAGTGCAAAGCGCAAACTGGTCTCCACTCTATAACTCCCATTTGCAGGCATGGAGGCCTTCACTACTTGCAAGATGCCACCAATGCTCTCGCACAAATGTCAACCCTTTTCCAAGAAATTTGCTTCTATGCAAGCTGGCTCAATATGCCTTCAAAGTGTTGCACTGTTTCCCCTGTGCAACAACCTCGGCAAGCGTCCATTTCCAGATAGAAAGCAGAGGGGAGTCCGAGGCCATGCACAGGGGCCTTTCCGCCTCTTCGGCAGGCAGGCCAACCCGAGCCAAACCACCCAGAGGCATACCACTACAGGGCTTGGGAGCCAGTGTAGGGAAGGAGCCATTGTTGCAAAGGTCTCCCTGGCAGCAGCTGCCGCTGTAGCTCCCGGAGTTGGCGCCTCTGCTTTTCAGTTGCTGCGTCTTGCAGGTCAGGGCTACCATGTCGTCCGTGTGCAGGCAGCCCTTCGAGTAGCGGCTGTTGCCGCTGCCATCCACCACATTGAAGCTGAAGCACTGCGGGGACAAGAACATCTCCCCTCGCACAACACAAAACAATGCTTAACCTATGCACGCCAAAGTCTTTCACATGCTTACCAAGATTGCAATTATTTTTTCCTGGGCACAGGTCGCTGAAACCCGAGAAAAGGAGCCCCTGATAAATAACGGTTCTGTCATTCACGTCCCACAATTTGTGTCATGTTGTACCCTCCAAGAGAAACCCTCGTTAAGAATGCAATTTAGGAGGACAAAATAAGACTCAAATTTTTTATCCATGCAGTTTCTTCAAGTCAACTCCTGCATTCCTTCTAAAGGGTTCATTCCCTGAAAATTATGTTTGCCTTGCTGCAATTTAAGTTAGGGCTGGGCCAAACAGTGGATCTGGCTAGCGATCTGGCAACTCACAAACCTAAGTAGTAGTTGGGAGTTGCTGTATCGTGAAAACGTGGCGGGCTACTGATGAAAGAGCTACTCTAAAACTTACTCTACAACAGGACTCTGCGTTAAGTTAATGTGAAACTTAAAATCGGACAGGTAATGCAGCAGATCGAGTTAAAATGTGATCGAGATCCTTCAATTCGCTAAAAGCTTTGTTTCTTCGGTTTGTTTTGCCATACAATGGTCTACCACAGCCCCTTTCGGAGCAGAGCTCGTTCATATATGAATCTCTAAAAGACAAGTACATTAAATGGGGTTAGAAAAGTCCCATTTACAGTGATGAGATTGGTCCGAGTCATTTTGGAGCACCTTTCGAAGCAGCCAAACAAACGTTTGCAGCAAAGCACATACTTCATTTTCATTCATACCAGTGCGAACATTAGGTTAAATTTCATCTTTTGGCCTGTGCAGCCGTTTGTTATTCAATTGCATGGCAGGTTTGATTCCCTTAAACATAGAACACAGCTGTTCAGTTGCACGTAGAAGCCCCAGGCATGGCAAGAAGCTGCAGACTGAGGAAGGACAGTATGAACTGCTGTGAATGGTTATTTTCAGCACGGAACCAGAGGTGAACCAAATAGTATACTTCACTGAGATAATATTAAATAGAATCATTTTGAGCAGCCAAGTTGATGTTTTCTTCAAGTGCTAAAGCTTGTAATAAAACTGCGAGTCTCATTCCACATAAAAACAAAGTTCTTGACACTTGAAAATGAATGTCAATGGCAGTTTAAATGTTGAACTTGATGATAACAAAAAATCGGCATGCGAACGATGAATATGCCTCGTTAAGGTTATTTCCAAGCTTCCATCCACTGCTCCAGCTAATTTAGTCTTAATTTACTTTATACACTGCGCTATCAAACAAATCGACACCATTATTCTCCCAAAACTAGAATATGCGAGTATCATATGGCATCCACATCAAAATTATCTTTTTTCCAAATTAGAATCTGTCCAAAGTAAAGCAGCCCGGTTCATATCAAATGACTTTTCGCCTCAAACTAGTGTCTCAGCTTTAAAAAAAAATTTGGGTCTCACTTCATTGTTTACCCGGCACAATATTTACCGAATATGTTTCTTTCATGACTTATACTACAGTAACTCGTGCTTTAAAGACACCTATTGTCATTCCACACATTATATTTCTCCTCGAACCGATAATTCCTGTAAGGTACAGCAATACCAGTCACACACTAATTCCTCCCTGTTTTCACCCTTAATATTATTGATTACTGAATGGAATAACTTGCCAGACGAGATAGTTACTAACACAAATCCCGTTGAATTTAAAACAATGTGCAAACGCCTATGGCATGAATAGTACACGTACATGCTTATTTGTTGTTTTCATTGTCGCTTTTTGTTTCCCCATATTGAAATTGTTGTTTTATGCATAGTTACGTCCAGTTGAAAATTGCAGTTGTGTACGTACGATGTCACTTCCTTTTTGTAAACTGTGCTGGGCTGATCGCGATTATTTTGTTATACCAATGACTGTGTTTGAAAAATTGTATGATTATGTTGTTACAAATGCATGTACCACCTACCCCCCTCATGTAATGCGTCCTCAAAGACGCCCTTGAGGTAAATAAATGAAATGAAATATGCAGATGATAGCTAAATGAGAGTTTACATAAAAAATAAATCTACCGATTGTTTAAGATCAAAGCAGTAAAAAGATGACAGACAAGTTACCACAGAGCGCTCTGTGGTGTCCATCGTCTTTTTTGCTCTGTTATACAATGAATCAGCTACTAGCCCCAGTAGATGCCCTCCACATCAATCTTCTCGCAATACCCAAGTGTCCTAGCTTGAATCTCACCAAGCGTTCGGCGCATGCGTGACGTCGCCATGACTTCAGTCTACGGGAGGCAGGCAGCAGTGCACGCAACCGGTCGTGCTGTTTTACGCACGTGCACACCTCCAGCGAGCTTGTCGCATGTGCACAAGACGTTCCCTCAATGCATTGCGGCACATAGCAAAACTGGCTGATGAGATCGGTCTATTTAAAAACATTTATCCTCTACCCCAGTTTTCTTCAGAAATGCAAGGTAGAGTACTTACATCAGCACTCGCTAAGCTTCTTTATTTTTAATATTGCCTATGTGTGCAACGTCCTGCTCTGGAAGGGTGCTTTACATTTATTACACGGGTGTGCTGCGGTGAAGCATACACAAAATAACGGTGCTTACTTTGCGGTTGTTGCTTCACTGCACTGGATTAGTTATGGCGTTGAGTGATACACTCAACGCAGTTAACTAATCCACCAGAATAGACCATGAACATGAGAAATATTCCGAACCTTCCCAGTACTGTCAATTTTCGAGATAAATACCAAAATGATTAATGTGCTATTTGAGGCGATAATAGAAAGTGCAGAAAATTCGTACAAGCCTATTGTGACCCGAGCTCTTATATTTTGAGTATTAGCAAAGTGAAATTAAAGGGGTCATAAAAATAAAATGCATCTGCCATTTTCATTTTCTTATATTCATTAAATTACAGACGTTAATTCCCAAGTATTACGGCAACATATGGCAACTGCATTTTATAAACATAAAAATTGTGTTCTTTCGGCCCGTCCGTAACGGTCGTCGCCACCCACGGCAGCATGAGCAACAAAACATCATGGTAGATATGTAAAAAGGATATTCAACTTTATTTAATCCTTTAATATTAAATTGGGAGTGATAAAAACATTCAGTTATTTAATGGCATTCTTGCGTTAGTTGGATGCCACTACATCAGATGATTAGCATAGTTTCCATTTAAAATAAATCCGGGTCTTCTGTCATTCGGCAACCATCGTAGCCATGCTGCTCGTCCCGCCACGGCTCTCATTCATTGTGAAATTTCATTGTGGATTAGAATTCAATTAAATCATAAATAGAAGAAAAAAAAAATGATAATCTCAAGTGGATTTTATCTTACAACTTCGCGACAGAGGGATGCGTGTGCGTGATCTCTGACGACACTTAAACCTCGTTAATTGGGATCTCATGGGACCGGCAGAAATGTCTCAACTCTGCGAAAGTCGAAATATTGAATGGACAAAAAAAACTGTGCGAAAACGTTTCCCTGTGACATGCCTTTATTTTGAAAAGAAATCTGTTATTGCCACCTGTTTCCTGGACGACAATTGGGCGGAGACGACAACTTTCCTTAGCGCGGTCAGATGCTCCACCGCACTCGCACTGTCAGAGGTGTAGTAGCAAAATTCTTTGAGCACAACAAGAGCCTCCACGGCCTCTCGCACAGTGCGACGCGGCAGCGGCTCTTCACACGAGCAGTCTTCATCTTCGTCCAAAGCACGCCCATCGTCACATAGGGCATTCCTGACGATCTCATCATCACGCGGCTGACTGGCCACATCAACACCGTCATCAATCGCAAGGTAGTCAGCAAGTTGCACTTGGGCAGGAAGGACAACGTCGCAACGGCCATCGTCGTCTTCAGCAATGTCTGGGGTTTCCACCACCTGGCAAGCTTGGGACCAAACAAAGCCACTGTGCTTAAAACAGTTTGCGATAATCTCAGCGGGAGTGTCGTTCCACAAGTACGACAAAATGTGGATTGCACTGAGGAGCGAAACTTTGTATTCCTTCGCAGCTTCGGTGCACAGCAACATTTGCTCTAATACAAACTTCCTGTATTTGCTTTCCACGTACTGAATTGTACTTCAATCAGTGGGCTGAAGGGCAGCAGTAGTGTTCGGAGGCAAAAACAAGACCTGAATGAACTGCAGTCCCAACATTTTGGAGTGGGTCCTGCAATTATTGACGAACATCAACACCTTGCGCTTCTTGGCTCAAAAGCGTCGGTCTAACCGGAGCAGTCAAGCTCCAAAAATTTCAGACGTCACCCGGGCCTTCCAATTTGCTTGGTAGTCCACGGGAAGTTGTTTGAGGTTTTTGAAACATCTCGGCTTTGCCTTTCCAATCAGAAGAAGTGTCGTGTTCCTATCTCGGAGCATTGATCAGCTGCACAGCACGTGTGGAAGCGACACGCCAGCAGCCAAGAATGACCAAGTACTTCTACAGGCTATGGTTACAAAGGCGCTGCCCTCTAGGTTTGCGACGTCAAGGGCTACAAACGCCCTCTGGATTTAGACGTCAAGTGCTGCAATGACTTGAAAAGGATTGATCCAGGAATTTTTCGTCATTGGGCTGTGGACCGCAAATAAGGACACAACCACACAGGTGATCGCTGAGAAACAAAGAAGTTTATTGGCACACTTTTAATTGCGACCACGGAGGGTAGGCGGCACTGCTTGTGCCGGCAATGCATACGACGATGCCGCTGGCCCATCTCCCATTCTTTAAAGGGCAACTCCACTTCATTTTTGATATTTAGAAAACTATGCAGCCTCTTCAGTATCATGCAGGAAGACCCCATGTCAAATATTACGATCTAATTCCGTCAATATATTTAATAAACTGGCCAGCAAACTTTCAAATCAGCCAAGTCGCCAAACTCTGCCAACTCTAGCGTGCGACGCGAGGCGCAATTGTCGGCGCAGTCAATGCGACGGAGTTGGAGCGGCCAACGTTGAGTCACAAAGTCAGAGGCATGTCCACGTCATTCTCACGTTCTGTTTGTTTTTACTTCTCAGAGCGAAATTGAACGATGACGTCATGAGTTTCTCCTCCCGGTGTTGGCTCAACGGCGTCCACGTGATCACCGTAACGCGGATGCACTAGTTGGCGCTGCCCTGCGCACTTATCGGTCTGTTTCTCCGCTCGCCCTCTCTTCTTTCGGCTTCTACCCTTCCCCCTCTCCCCCGGGCCATCACCGTCCACGCCATGCGAAGCGACCTGCCCGCGTCGCGTGTCCTGTCCCTCGCCCCCACGAACGTCACAAGACCACGTGGTTCGATGTGACGTGGCCATGCCTCTAACGACACGAGACCAATGTTCCCTGACGCAACCGAAGTTTCAGTTTCAGTATCAGCTGATGTTTAAATTAAGATTACACAAATAATATTCCACATTTCGCGAATTCCGAAGACGTAGAGCTGTTTAGTAATGCTTTGTGAAACGGAATCACATGTAAGCCTAAATTTTTTGGAATTGAGCGGAGTTGCCCTTTAATGAAAGAAAGCAAGTCTGGAACTAAGGCTTTAGTCACACTCTATGTAGCAATGTGGCTTGCGGGGTTGACTTGAGCTTCTTCTTAGTGCCACGGGTTGGGGTCATGTAGGCTGTGGCATTGTTGCTGCTGCTGTTGTGGGGCTGTGAGAGTGGATGTGCTCTCTGCTGCGACTATTGTCCATCTTCGTTTGCCACTATGTACGATCTGGGTGTAAGGTCGTCTGTGACTACGACTGCTGGCGACCATTGAGAGGTTCAACTGTCGAACACCGAGATCGTCGACCCAGGGTGCAGATGCCTCAGATCTCTTGTTTCTCGGTTGTAGTAGGTCTGTTGGCACTGGTGTATCTCCTGAAGTCTTGCAGTCACCTGCTGGGGTGGCACTGTCTCAGGCTCGAAAAACTTGGAGTGCGTAGGCAGCTGCGTCCTTCATCATATCAGACGCTTGACTGGGGATTGCAGGAGCCTGTCTCTTGGCATGTTCCTCCATTCCAATAGGATGCTGTAGAATTCCGCCATGTTGTAGGGCGTCATGCTCAGAAGCTTTTTTGGACGGCTCACTCGGCCATTTCATCTGAACGGGGGTAGTATGAACTCGATGTTGCGTGGATGGTGTCACAGCGCTCCACAAATTCGGCAAACTTGTGGCTGTTAAACAGTGGCCCATTGACACTGATCAGCTTGTGGGGAAAACCATGTGTAACAAAGACCTCTTGGCAGAATTTTAAGACAGTATCTGCTGTTGAGTGTTTCAAGCGTCGAAGTTCAAAACAAAAAGAAATTGAAGTCCACGATGATCACACTCTTCTCTCGCTTGATGAAAAAGGTCCATGCCAACTGTCTGCCAGGGTAGTACTGGGACATCATGGATCATCATAGGCAGCCGTTGGTTCCTGGGCTTGCGTTGTCTGTAGAGTGCACATCTTTCCTCTTACTCTTGGATGTCTGCTGATAGAGGCGTAGCCAGGATTTTATTTCGGGAGGGGGGGGGGGGGGTCCAATGCCATTAATTCCCCTCCTCCCCCCCAATGGCAAAGCAGGATGAGCTCGGCGGTACGGATGCTCACTCAAAGATAAGCGAGGCGCTGTTAAGATAAAACGGGTAAAGCTGCATTGTCATTTTTGAAAACAGAGCAGGCTTCATTTACAGGAATACGGGTGTGGTGGCTCACTGTTCTACTGTCGTCATAGTTGCAGCCCACCAACTTTAAAAGCTTCCTCACAGCACACAACTCTTCCCGCTTTTAGAGGTAGCACTGCATTACAGACGCGTGAAGGCCAGACAAAACACAAGGATAGCTATACACCAGTGTCTGCTCTGTTCCATGGGCGCCACCATGTTTGTTTATGCTGACGTCATGACACCGTAAAGGGGGGGGCTGTGCTTTTTGCGAGACTCAGTTTTTTGTAGAAACCTTCGCACATATCGTAGTGCAAGAACGTCGGAAAGGCATAGTCACGAAGCTCCAAGAACACACCAATGCCAAGAGTGCTGTAAAGAGCAAAAACCTTGTTTTATACGCAGCCCCTCTCTTCACAAGAGCCAGAGTAATAGCTCACATTTGAACAATGCTGCTGCCACTCCCAGGCATACCCAATGTTTCTTGCTTCAGTCGCTAGATAGCAGCAAACCAAACAGCATTGCAGGTTGCCCCAATGTTTCTTGCTTCAGTCGCGCTTCAGTCGCTAGATAGCGCCAAACCAAACAGCATTGCAGCTTGCCTTATTCGCGACTCCAGCAAAACGGACGCCACCGAGCAGGAAAACCGGGAACCTGCCGGAACAGGTCGCTTTGCACCCCTCCGCGTCTCGGGTGGCTTTCGCAGACACGTGTTGTCGGCGTGGTGGCGAACAATGTAATTTGACGAAAGTCCGAAAATTTCTTAAGTTTGCCTGAGCGTTCATTAGTGTTGTGAAGCCTCAGTAGATTGCTTCCTTCCATTACGTGTTTGAAAGCCCGTTTACTCCACAACACACGGTCACGTGCTATCGATTTCTTGGATGGGGAGGACTCACGGAAAAACGTTTTGATTTCTTGTCTGTCTTGAATCACATTCAAAGTGACGACTACTTGGTAACTGATAAGTGGTTTCTTTATAAGGATGTAGAACAGTGGACCGAGGACGACAGATGAGGTGTTTCACTGGAAGGAACACCAATGTCGCAGTCAAGTGAATGGGAAGGTTCGATAGCTGCTTTTCTTGAGTTTGGTTGTGTTCGATTAGCTTCAAGTTTGAGTCACCCACGCTGGTCGGTGCGTTGGCTATTCATGTGGGCTGCTTTTCGCCGAAAAAGCCTCTGGACCACATCGAAAGAGTTGGGCTGATTTCACAATTACTTGATTCCGGAAAACCTGCTCGCTGCGTACGATTAATGAGAGAAATTGTCTGCTTTCAAAAGGTGGGGGACGCGTCTGGCAAAGTTAGAAGCTGTCACGGCATTATGATCTATCGCGCCTCCTATATTTATATTATACCCCCGTCGAAGCCAGCAGCAATATACGTCTACATTGCTCAGGTTGACCGGCCACAAAAAATACTAATTTTCTTTGTTCAGAATTCAAAGTCAAGTTTAATGCAGAGAGGTTCTGCATGAATCTCCGATGAAGACTCTCTTCAGTTTGTCCGCATTCGTCTCCGTGCTACCGGCTAGAACCATTTGGCTGAGTTTAGGTAGTATTTCTCTGTCTGTCAAATATACTTTTATTCAGCAGTTCACTTAATAGCTAGTCAACTAAGCTCATATTTCAACCCGAAGAATATACTAATATTGCTTTAGTGGGACATAGTACATAATATAATACATAACCGGCTTATCAAAATGACTGCTCGATTACTACTAAAACCTGAATTGAAATATGAGTATCAGCTGCTTAGTGGGGCACCAGCAGGTTAACATGCTCCTTGGCTCAAGAAGCGCTTGCTTAATTTTCGTAATTTTCCTGCAGCCTGTGTTGTTGACCTAGCAGACGACTGGAGCTGTTTCTTAAACGCGGATGCGCACAAAAGCTCGATTTTGCGGACAGATAAGTCGCATGGTAGAGGCATGCGAGTTAGCTGAAAATTACTCTTGGTGAAACAATTCTGTAGTCATCGCTGCTTTCCTTAGATGATCAAAACTGATTAGAGTCTATTACCGTCTCTCCGGAGCCCATAATTTTGGTTTTGAACGAAATCTCCGAAACGAAAATTTGACATGAAAAGATTAAAAAAAACACTGGGAAAACAAAACTATGCTCTGCAAGTTTATATGCACCGGCTACACTTAACCGTCGCAGTTCAAATACCTATAAAATTAGGCATTAAACAAAAGATAATCTGTTAAATTGAATGCGCCACCCGTTCAGGCGGTCCGGCCCAGCCGAGCCGACGCGACCTGGACCCAGCTGCCATGTTTGTTTGGTGGTGGCGCCCCCTTTAGGTCGCTGGAGTCGCGAATAGGCAACCTGCAATGATGCTTCGGCTTCGGCATTTCGGGGGGTTTTTCGACCCCCCCCCCCCCCCCCCCCCTCTTGCCTACGCCACTGTCTGCTGACATACTAGGCCAAAACAATGTCTCTGGCACGTTGTTTCATTTTTTCTATACCCCTATGGGCTGCGTGTAGGTCTAGGACTTGATTCCTCATGGTGCTGGGAATGATCAGTCTGTTTGATCGAAAGAGGAGGTCGTCTTTAGCATGTATCTCGTCACGGTACGGCCAGTAGGCTCGGATTTGTTTGGGGATGGCATTTTTTGTATTCTGGCCACTTGGTGCTTGCATACTTCTTAGGGTACGGAGATTCTCATCTAAGTTCGTTGCCCGCTTGATTTGTTCGTCTTTCTGCAGAAACTGTCAGCTCTTGAATGACGTTCACTTGGAAATGTTCTTCCTCTGCACCTTTTCTTTCGATGGAAAGCAAGACAGGGCGTCTGCAATGAATATCTTGCCCAACTGCTCAAGTTGCTTGAGTCCATCCCACACCGCTGCCTACCAGTTGTCATGGACCAAGACCGTAAAGGACGTTCGGGATTACCAGGACCAGAAGGGAGGATGTTGCGGCAGGTCGGCGTGACAGAGACAATGCTTCATTGACACGTTCACTCACACCGTGAGCTAGAAGAGTTAAAAAAACTGTTTCCACGCGTCTTGACGTTCCAATGAGGCTTCACATCTTTCAGTGTTCTGGAACGCCCAAAGCTGCCTTCCTTCGACCAAGTCCAGAAATCCGGTTCAAATGCCTTGCACGTGCGCTTCGCCAGTGACCAGCGCACGCGTCTTCACCGTGTCAACCCGTTGGTGGCTGTGCTGTGTCTTGAAGTGAAGACTCAACCTCTGCTGGGCCCAGGAGGGACAAGCCAATCGCCCAGCACCGCACCAGGCGTGACTTGGCAATCGCCGATCGTAACAACGCAGAGGCTGCGAACCAGCATCCACATCCGACTGCTCGGACCCGTCTCGGAGACTTCTCGGTCCATAACCGATGAGATGTCACTCTGCTGCATTTCTTGGCGGTGCTATTACACCGCACAGCAGCGATTTCCCCACCCTCCATCGCATGCCGCTGCCTCCAACTGACACAATCCGCAAAACCACAGACGCTCACCATCCCTATAACACACAGTGCCATAGAGGAGAGAAAGTCTGCTCTCAGAGACATTTGATGTCACAAGCTATCTTAGCACCGCTGCCAGTAGAGCAGCAGCCAGTGATTCGGAGGTGTGTGCATAAACTTCAAAATTCATTTTCTCGAAAGGAAATTATTATTTTGACGAGATATTTGGTAGACACACCCAGGGGCAGATATTTACTACATGGTGGAAGATTTACAAAAATCAACGATCATCAATATTTTACTAGAGCACCTCAAGCTTCATTTAACCCTTGCAATTAGGCTTCCATTAATCTTAAACATACTGCAAATCCATTGTCTTACCTGTACCTACCTATCTCATGCCAAACATACTGTCGAGAGCGGTTACAACGAAGTCAACGGGAATCTGAAATCACTTCGCTTATCCACTATTTCGTTATAACCAACTTTGGTTATAACGAAGTGCGAAAGGGAATGGGAAATCGTGATCACTTCGCTGTAGCCGCTATTTCGTTATAACTGACTTCGTTATAATCGGTCTCGACAGTATTTTATTTCTAAAGCTTTTTTAAAGGGCCCATGAAACGAATTTTGGACTGCAATGAATCAATTTATATTGGTATTTTACTAATAGCACATCGTTCAGTGGGCAAAAAGAAAAAAGGTAGAAAGTCAAAAGCCTGACTTTCGGTACGAAAATTGGAAAACCACAGCGGACTATTTCGTACCTCCTTCCCTTCGTAAGCTCGCTGCCTTTTCTCTGCGATACATCCGCGGACCCCGCAGCGCGTCATCGGGACCCCGCAGCGCGTCACCGGGCCCAAACGAACGTCACACGACACCGGAGCTCACTTAATCCGTTCACCCCTAAGCTGACATTGTGGTGAAAGCTACGCGCTTGCCGCACCAATCAGCCGCTCCCCTTTCATCACCTCACCTCATTCTCTGCGCGTGGGTATGCGCGAGAGAGCGTGATCACGTGGCAAAAGTGTGGCTGGCCCAAGGAGCACGTAGCTTCCGCAGCACTGTCAGCTTCGGGGTGAACAGGGTGGGGAAAGCAACTTTTGTCTGAATTTTGAGCGACGGCTAATCTTCTAGAGGGAGAATGGATGTGTCCGGATTAGAGAAACGAGAGTCCGAGCAAGGGGTGACTCCCCCTTTCCGTCTTACTTGAACTGTTTGGTAGAATGCGCGATTTGTGAGTTGAGGAGGAAAGCTAAACAGGAAAAAGTTGGAAAAGCGTTTCATGACTCCGTTAAGCACTAAATTTGCATAACACATAGGCTCCGCACTTCATTTTGAGCATGGGCCTTTTTTAATAGTGGAATTAAGTGTAAGCTATCAAACCCGGGAACTTAATGCACTTGAAAAAGTATTTGAAGATAATCGAATAACCGTTGTATTTGTTTACTGTCGAGACTGGTTGTAACGAAGTCAACGAGAATCGAAAATCGCTTTGCGATATTTAGGGTTCGAAGTTTTCGGTTTAAACCGATAAAAACCAATAAAAGTATGGCAAATTCATTTTTGAAAATTCGGTTTTAACCGAGAAAGGTCAGTTTTTAGGTTCGGCGTTTGCGGTTTAAACCGATAAAAATTTGCCGAATCCATTTTCTAAAATTCTGTTTTAGCCGAAAATGGTCAGTTTTTTAGGGCCACGTCGAGATGGGTGGGGGGAGGGTGGGGGACGGGGGAGGGGAGAGAGGGCGTTGCAAGGTTCGACATTGTGTGACCTCTTCGTGATTGCCCTCTTCCGAGGTTCAACATGCAACAAAAGAGGTCTTGGGTTGTCCTTCGCAGGATATCTGTGTCCTTTCTGTGATCGGGCTTAGTTTTCGGGTTTTCGGGCCCGAAAACGCAGGATATGAAAGGTTATATTTTCTGTTCTATTATTATCTTGTAGGTCGCGAATTCTATTTTCCCTTACGATATGTAAATGCTAATTCAATATGATTGGACGAGTTTTACATATGTACTCATCAAATTAGAGGAACTAGTATAAGCTGTAAAAGTAGGTGGAACTGCAGTAATTTATTGATATGATTTGTTGTTTTTCATTATCTGTGCAATAAAAAGCAGAGGCTCCTGTCGGGTCCCACACACAAGCCATTATTGGCTTATGTGGGCTTTATATTGTATTTTTTGAAAGGAAGTAAATAAAGATGGTTTTTGTATTGTATTGTATTGTATTGTATTGTATCAAGTTCCTGGTCCTAAAAAAAAAAATTTGGCTGTGGGCTAGTATAAGGTTTTTTGGTTCATGCAAGATCTGCAGCCAGTTTAGTGAGTACACGAAATATGTTGTGCTTCACAACATCACACCGTGTCTCTTTTGATAGTCACATTTGGTTGATTGGCCGATTTTGGCTCAGGCAGCGCTTTATCTCCTCAGCCTGCCAGTGTTCAGTGTTAAAGGGAAGCTGAAGAGCTTTTCGAAAACAATGAGTTAATGGTTGATTCTGACGTGTTTGTGCCTGCTGAGTCCAAATATCACCACCGTTTGACCCAAAATAATCCCTAAACGCGAAAAAAAGCAAAGAAATCAGAAGCAATCACCGCAGCGGCACGCCATTGACTAGTCACGCGTGACGCACCACTACGTCATAAAGGACCATCTCGATTCTCGTTTGCTCCGTCGCTTGCGAAAGTAGCCGGGCGCTGGGTCTTCTGCTCTTGTAAATCGGGTTCGGCTTCTGATTTTTCTAAATCTTTCGGTGGAGCCGAAAGAGGAATGTGTCCAGACGACCCTCGACGTGACAAAGTACGCGTTCCAGCCGTTGGCAAAGTAGAAAAATGACCCCCCCGCAGTAATAAACGCAGACACGAGGAACCGCTTGCGCGGACGCGACATGGCCGGCTTCATACCTGCAGGAACGTACTGACTGCAACTTATTGTAACGTAAAACGTTGACAATAAACGGAGTGCTATTGACGGGACGCCTCAAGCCGGATTAGCGTGACCCTCCCCAAAACGGTCGTCAGAGGACAAGAATTCTGCACACATCGGCCTTCGTGCTTGCCGGCTGCTGGACGCATGAGCGTGCAGGCTGCATTGTTCATCAAGGCTGAAGTGGTTTAAAGGGATAGTATAATCGGCTTCGGGATACGGGAGAGCTTCCCCTGAGATGAGACGGGTGATAAGACAGGGTCGCCGTTCTGCCACCGCCATGCCCTTGCGCACTATGCGACTAACTGCGCAGAAGGTCCATCCTTGTGATAGCGGTACCCTCCGCTGCGTTTAGTTTGTTTGCCACAAGCTATTACGCCATTATAGCTTTAGAAAAAGCGGAGATGTGTGCTCGGCAGCCCTTAATTTGATGTCGAAATCGTGAAAGCTTCCTTGGCCTCTACATTCGCATACTTCTACCAAGATTTGTTGACTGCATCACACCACCACCAAACATTATCATCGTCCGATCGCATTTCTACGGCACAAAGAATTGTTGCATGACACAAACTTTATACGGAAAACACTGTGTAACTTGTAAAAAAAGAACTCAATTCAGAACAGAAGGTCACATGCTTTGCATTTCCAAAAAGCTCTCCTGAAGAGAATATGAACCTTTAGAAAGAAAATTTAACAAAATTTATGTTTACGTTTAAAAAATATGTGACCTCAAATAATGTCAGCAACTGTAAAAAAAAAAAAAAAGTTTATGCTAAAACAAGTGGCACCGTGAAAGTCGCATTATGAATTGCATGACCACTTATTTATTAGAGCAAGCCCTCCTCTCCCAAGTGACTGGGTAGCCGAGTAGATTAAAAGCAAAAGAAAATAATCTTGGGCTACCCAAGATTGTTTTCTTTTGTTTCCCAGATTTCCCGGACCGGAGTCGGTCCAGAAAATATGGTCACTTCAACAATATAAGAAACCAACACTAAAACACTAATATAAAGCGGTTAACACAAGAGAGCCAGGGGAAATCCGCTATTCGGCTAAATGATTGCGGCTTTTCTAGCACACTGCACAATTCTAATAATGTAATAGCTTTTTTCTAGAACAGACAACCTACAATTCCTACCTAGTTACGTTTCCTCTTTGCTTGTGACTTTTAATGCGCTGAATTGCCTTCTAGCCTTTAAAGATGGTCGGCAGAGCCCCGGGTTCAGGCGAGCCTTCTTCAGACCCAAACCCATACATACATAGTTTTCATATGTGCCGTCCGAAACACGTTTCGAAGAAAAACGGTGTACTTGCTCAAACCCACCCACCCCTTTAAAATCTCGGCGACGAAGTGGAAAAGACGGTAAGCAGGAAGAACAACTGCGACGAGTGCTGTTCGTGAAAGCTGGCGGCTACAGGGGAGTACGGCATCGTGCAACAGCACGAGTCAGTTGGTTCGGTGCCACGAGAATTCTGCAAACACGTGAACAAACAAGAGAACAGCAACACGTCAGGCGATTGAGTCAATAATATGACCGGTCAACGGATAAAAGCAAGCGCTATGCAGCGGCAGAACGACGACGGCTCGAAAAGACACTAGTGCAGCCTACGAGGAAAGCGCGGCCAGCCGCGGCGGGGTCTCCCAGCCGTTCCTTTTGCGACGCCGGCTGACGGGCTTCCTCCTCTCTCCCCTTTCCCTCTGCTTCGGAGAGGCGTGGCTTCGGCGCTACCTTGAAGGCGCTTCTCCGGTTAATCCGCGCAGACAGTGACCAAACAAATACGATATTCGTGATGGCTGAGGTCTCATTAACTAGGTTCAGGTCTTTTTTCTCATATTTAAAACCGCTTCAGCTTCCCTTTAATGTTGAGAGGGCATTCTCGAAGCCCAGGGTCATCAACAGGAAAGAATGAGCGTGGATCAAGGAGGGAAACCTGGGAAAGTAGATGTGGGGTTACTATAAGATCAAGTAATCCTGATGTACAGAAGGTGAAGTTCCATGTTTTTTGGGCATTGACTTGTTTGTACTTCTGCCTTTTTTTTTTTCTTTTTTTTTTTACAGTTGCAAACATTCGCGAAATAAAGTGTCGTTTTTTTTTTCTCAATGTACCTGTGCCGTTATTCTTTGGGTGATCACAAATATCAGAGCTACAAGGATCATCTGATCTGGTGTCCGATGGTGTTTTTTTCATAGTCAACGAAAAAAAAATGGTAAACTTTTGTGGGCATAAATATAGACCGGTCGAGGCATCCTTGCACGCGCCCTCTGCTAGATCGACGCCGCTTCTCGCCAACTGCGAGAAGGTCCGATCGAAAAAGATCCTGATACATACGAACCGTGTCGACAGCTGCGATGGCCCCGCAGAGGACGCCGGCGGTGGACAACATTCTTTACATTTATGCGCACTCCGTCGAGGATGGCACGCTTTTGATTCAAGGAGATTGCCTTTGCCTTCCCCGTCGAGGTGCCGGCGGTGCTGAGACTCTCCATTGTCGAGTGGCGATGATTGGCCGAATCGCTGCTTGAGCGAAGCAGACTTTTGCGCAAGAGTAACCTCACCGACCAGGCGCTGAAACAGATGACGCAGCAAACAAAGAAGCATGCATGGCACCGAGCTTGCACTCAAGCTGGTCTGTCGATGGTAGAGAAAGCTTAGATTTAAGAGATGGGGCAACTACTCGATCGGGGTCACGTGGTTTGTGGGTGGCGTTTGCAAAACGAGCTGCAGCATGCAAGGAGTCAAAACTCATAAGCGTTCACCTTCTGCAAACGTGCCCGCCTCTCTGCCCAGTTTCCTCGCCACACTGGCCAGGCGACAATCAAATGCAGGTGTACTTACTGTTCCCTCCTTAAATCTAGGCGCTCTCTGTCATCTCCGCTGGTACTGTTGTCGCTAGTGCTCCAAACACCCCTATCGGCATGCCACGATGGCTTCTCTGCGTGCAATGCGGTAAAGCCGCTTCCCAGATAAGGAGCGGGGAGCAGACGACGTTGCAGAGACTGCCGGCCTTTCCAGTGTCTTCTGCAGCCTGTTCTGGGTGCCTTCTTGGCCGCAGCAGCAAAGTGCGACGGTCCAAGGCTTAGTAAACTTTCCGAATTTAATTATTTTTTTAAATTACCACAAAATTTCTTTTCGCTATATTCACGGGAGCTGTTCAATTTCCTTTGCTAAAAACTGACACAAATGCACCGAAAAAGTGCAAATAACAATGGGAAATCGTAATCACTTGGCTGTAGCTGCTATTTCGTTCTAACCGGTCTCGACAGTACAGTATTTAATACTTTTTCTCCAAAGTTTACTTCCATAGGTAATTAAATACATGATTGTCAAAGCATTTTGTATTTGTATTCCAATACATTTTTGCAAGCCCCTTGCCCATCACTGAAGGAGTAAACCAAAACACTGTGGAATGGCATCATGTGCAAACTAGCGTTTTAAATAGTCAAATTTGACACCAGATTTTGGAAATCTGGTGAAATTCTTGAGCCTCTGGTGCCCTGGTTAGTGAACCAGGGAAAGCGACAAAATCTGGTGAAATCTGTTGAAAAATGCGTCGTGGCCCCGAAAAACAGCAATTGCTACTGGTGCCGCATGGAAGTAGTATTGCTGGTCACACAAGCTGATTTAAATCGAGAGCCACAGATCCAACGCCGAGAAGAGAGTTTACACAAAAGCATATAACGGTTCTTGGCTATATTATCAAAACATAGATGTTACGAATAAAAGCGTGATTTAGTGTTCTTGTCCGACAACCAAATATTGTAAATCGCTATTTGAAACACGCACAGAATGTACATGTTTTTCTCTCAAGGTGACATGGCACAAAGCACGGTGACATTAGCACTCCCCCAGTTTGTCTCGTTTCACAGTAGCTCCTCCATCTTATTAAGCCTGTTGAGAAATGTGCAGATGTTCCTGACACTGATGGGAATCATTTATGTTCTATATATGTTTTCATTCTTTATGTCAATTTTACCGTCCGGTACAAAGATATCTCGACCACTTACGCATCTCGCAACGCTAGCGCAAGCCACACACTGACTGTCCTAAGAAGATACGACTTACCATGACAGCTTCATCGCATATACTTTGGTCATCGCAGGTGTATGTTTCGCAAGAGAAGCACCGGAACTGTCAGTCTAGTCAGCTCCGTTCCAGGGCTACATGGAGCCAGCTCTAGCGCACTCGCTCACACTCCAATGGGAGAACCAGCCATTCAGATGGAATCAGGCCTCTATGCCAGCATAAAAACGCCTCAACCGTCCCAAAGGTTAACCGGGCATTCCATTGTTTACAACGAGAGGCTGGCACTATCAGGTACCTAAGGATATGCTTCAAAGACGACGAGCCACTTTCCCGGACACATTTCATCTTGCAACCTTCAGTCTAGTCAGCTCCGTTCCAGGGCTACATGGAGCCAGCTCTAGCGCACTCGCTCACACTCCAATGGGAGAACCAGCCATTCAGATGGAATCAGGCCTCTATGCCAGCATAAAAACGCCTCAACCGTCCCAAAGGTTAACCGGGCATTCCATTGTTTACAACGAGAGGCTGGCACTATCAGGTACCTAAGGATATGCTTCAAAGACGACGAGCCACTTTCCCGGACACATTTCATCTTGCAACCTTCAGTCTAGTCAGCTCCGTTCCAGGGCTACATGGAGCCAGCTCTAGCGCACTCGCTCACACTCCAATGGGAGAACCAGCCATTCAGATGGAATCAGGCCTCTATGCCAGCATAAAAACGCCTCAACCGTCCCAAAGGTTAACCGGGCATTCCATTGTTTACAACGAGAGGCTGGCACTATCAGGTACCTAAGGATATGCTTCAAAGACGACGAGCCACTTTCCCGGACACATTTCATCTTGCAACCTTCAGTCTAGTCAGCTCCGTTCCAGGGCTACATGGAGCCAGCTCTAGCGCACTCGCTCACACTCCAATGGGAGAACCAGCCATTCAGATGGAATCAGGCCTCTATGCCAGCATAAAAACGCCTCAACCGTCCCAAAGGTTAACCGGGCATTCCATTGTTTACAACGAGAGGCTGGCACTATCAGGTACCTAAGGATATGCTTCAAAGACGACGAGCCACTTTCCCGGACACATTTCATCTTGCAACCTTCAGTCTAGTCAGCTCCGTTCCAGGGCTACATGGAGCCAGCTCTAGCGCACTCGCTCACACTCCAATGGGAGAACCAGCCATTCAGATGGAATCAGGCCTCTATGCCAGCATAAAAACGCCTCAACCGTCCCAAAGGTTAACCGGGCATTCCATTGTTTACAACGAGAGGCTGGCACTATCAGGTACCTAAGGATATGCTTCAAAGACGACGAGCCACTTTCCCGGACACATTTCATCTTGCAACCTTCAGTCTAGTCAGCTCCGTTCCAGGGCTACATGGAGCTAGCTCTAGCGCACTCGCTCACACTCCAATGGGAGAACCAGCCATTCAGATGGAATCAGGCCTCTATGCCAGCATAAAAACGCCTCAACCGTCCCAAAGGTTAACCGGGCATTCCATTGTTTACAACGAGAGGCTGGCACTATCAGGTACCTAAGGATATGCTTCAAAGACGACGAGCCACTTTCCCGGACACATTTCATCTTGCAACCTTCAGTCTAGTCAGCTCCGTTCCAGGGCTACATGGAGCTAGCTCTAGCGCACTCGCTCACACTCCAATGGGAGAACCAGCCATTCAGATGGAATCAGGCCTCTATGCCAGCATAAAAACGCCTCAACCGTCCCAAAGGTTAACCGGGCATTCCATTGTTTACAACGAGAGGCTGGCACTATCAGGTACCTAAGGATATGCTTCAAAGACGACGAGCCACTTTCCCGGACACATTTCATCTTGCAACCTTCAGTCTAGTCAGCTCCGTTCCAGGGCTACATGGAGCCAGCTCTAGCGCACTCGCTCACACTCCAATGGGAGAACCAGCCATTCAGATGGAATCAGGCCTCTATGCCAGCATAAAAACGCCTCAACCGTCCCAAAGGTTAACCGGGCATTCCATTGTTTACAACGAGAGGCTGGCACTATCAGGTACCTAAGGATATGCTTCAAAGACGGCGAGCCACTTTCCCGGACACATTTCATCTTGCAACCTTCAGTCTAGTCAGCTCCGTTCCAGGGCTACATGGAGCTAGCTCTAGCGCACTCGCTCACACTCCAATGGGAGAACCAGCCATTCAGATGGAATCAGGCCTCTATGCCAGCATAAAAACGCCTCAACCGTCCCAAAGGTTAACCGGGCATTCCATTGTTTACAACGAGAGGCTGGCACTATCAGGTACCTAAGGATATGCTTCAAAGACGACGAGCCACTTTCCCGGACACATTTCATCTTGCAACCTTCAGTCTAGTCAGCTCCGTTCCAGGGCTACATGGAGCCAGCGCACTCGCTCACACTCCAATGGGAGAACCAGCCGTTACTGCACCCCCTGCTAGTATCCTCACTTTTGCAAGTAGCAGGAAACTTGAAAACATGTCCGAGAGAATTTTGTTCAAACAATATTCATGAAATCTGGGATTTTTTCTCGATACAATCCATCTCGGAAACATGTCAGGTTGCATATTTCAGACATAATAAAGAGAGAGAGAGAGAAAAAAAAAAGCAGTTTTAAACATTTTTGAGCAAACCCTCTGCACTTTTGTGTCCATCCCTCTGTCTGCAACTAGAGATGCCACAAACTTTTTGCAAACAAGAGGTTTGAAGATTGAACCAGGGAAGATTGAATCTGAAACAAGAATTTAATCTGACCTTTGCTCAAGCAGAGATTTGTATTCTAAATGGTCACATAGAAGCAGAGACAGCTTACGTTTACATTTCTCTTCAAATGTTCATATGGAAAAACTGATGGTTACCGATTTTTATAAAAGTTACACCAGCTTAACTCTTTCTGTACTGCGCTCTTCAAAATCAATCCCACGTGATCAACGATTTGCAAGCCCAGTTGCAAAGCCTTCAGTGCATTTGGACAAGTTGCGGCATGGGGTAATTAGAATAGACACACTAGTTTCAGTTTTCATACTGCGGTGATGTGATTGGTAAGAGTCACTTTGGTACAGCTCTTGGAGCAGCCAAATGTCAATTTTGGAGCAGAAAAAATAACTTTTGGAGCCACTTCATTTCCATACATACCACTACAAATATGTTAAGACTAATGTATCGGCCAGTTCAACTAAAAGGCAATGTCGATTTTGTCTTCTCACTTATGTGAAACCCTTTAAAAGCATTGACTGCACAGCAGGAGCGATTCCCTCAAACACAGAGCTAGTGTTTAGATGCTTGGAGAAGCACCACACAAGGTAACAAGAAGATGACTGATGAAGGACAGCACAAACAGCTGTAAATTGTTATTTTATGTACTGAATCCAACTGAAATAATGTTAGAATACAATAATTTTGAGCACCTAAATTAATGTTTCCTTCAAGTTCTAAAGGTTTTAATCAAACATCAATTTATAATTCAGATAAAAGAATCACTTATCATCTTATGAATGTCAATTACATTTCCTATGTAGAACTTCATAAGAAAAATTGGTATGTAAACGATTATATGCCTTCCTAAGAACAATCACACCGAACTTGTGAAGGTTCTTTACAAGCTTCCATCAACTGGTCCTGCCATTTTAGTTTACTCACACCTATATAAAAGTGACAGCTAAACAAAAGAGTTGGCATCAAAATAAACCTACAGAAGAGTGCATATAAGTCTTCTTGCAATACCAAAGTATCCTTGCTAAACATTGAATTGCAAAAAGGTACCGCCAGGCTATTGCAGTCTGTCATATATACAAGCCAAAGTTGTATTCAGAAATTGTTGCGTCTCACTCTAAAACAGTGCTTTCCCCTCAGCACGCAGGTGTGTTGCGGTTAAGCAACACACACAGAATTGCGATGCCTGCTCCGCGGTTGTCGTTTCTCTGCAGTACACCAGTGCGAGGTGAGAAGTGCACTCAACGAAACTAACTAACCCACCAGAACAGACGACGAACATGAGAATGATTGCGAATTATACAAGACCATTTTTCTGTGATTCACTTCAATCCCAGGCGAAAATCAGTCCACTCCCAGCTGGATTATGGAACTGGAAATGAGGCAGTCCAGCTGGATTCCAGCTGGACCCAGCTGGAATCCAGCTGGACTGCCTCATTTCCAGTTCCATAATCCAGCTGGAAGTGGACTGATTTTCGTTTGGGATGCCAGGAGGATAGGAAACAAGAAAGAAGACCTAGAAGTATTTTTTCTAGCATTGTGCATTCGTCTTGACACCCTACTTTTTTTTCGGAAACTCGGGTTCCTGAAGGAGCGGTAGCCCCTTACTTTGACGATTACAGATGTGCTAGTCTAGGTAGACAAAATAAAAAAGGTGGTGGTGTTGCCATATACAGGCTATCTAGCAAATTATTATTTTGAAATTCCCTGACTTTTCCAGGTTTTCCCTGAGAATTTCGGGTGAAATTCCCTGACCACTGTAGAAGCGGTTAAACATATAAAACCATTACAAGACAAGGCATTGAGCATTGAGCACTGTGAGGATCATTTTGCAGAGGCTTAATCCATCTTGCATATTCCGAAATATTCGGTTTTGTCCAGCCAGGATTAAACGAGCACTTTCTTGCCGTCGACATCGTCAGTGAAGAGGCCACTTGCGGAAACACGATGAAAACACGACGCTCAACCACACAAGTCCATAACCAAATGGCAGCATGGCCATTCGGTTACTTTCGGCTTAAGGCTTGGATTAGATTGGGGTCTGTGGCTTTTCCATTTTGTCACTAAATCTAGTAGCTCTAACTGGATCTAGCCTAGTGTTGCGCCCTCAATCCAATCCCAGGCCTTGATTGGGTTTGTCGGCTGTTCCCTTCGCATAGGGTAGCACACTCTACATCAGGTGAGCAGAGCTCACGCTCCGCTCTAAGCAGAATTTATTTCCTATTTTTATACCCTTAAGTTGTTAAGTCTTTGCTCAGGGCACTCAATGGTGTTTTCGGCTCATTTTCCCTGACTGGGCTCGCATTTTGACAATATCCCTGACAATTCCCGATTTTTCCCGGTAATTAAAATATCTCTGACAATTCCCGGTTTTCCCAGTCGCTAGACACCATGCATATATATGAAAAATTACATTTCATGGTACGTTGTTGTTGATTATTCCGTGATCAGAGCTGATGTGAAGTGCCTCGTTATTCACGCAAGACATATTATCATTGTTATATATAGGCCTCCTGCAGGCAGTAAGAGTGATTTCCTTTGTTTCTTTAGAAGACTCGCTAGGTTTTCTCGACTGAACCTCTCAACCATATTTTATTTTGGGAGCTATAAATATTGACTTTCTTAAAAGTGATAATCACGGAATGGAGCTCAATAACATCTTAAAGGGCCACTGAAAAGAAATGTTTTTTTTAAACAGTCTGGTGTTAAGAATGAATTTTATGCGTAAAACATTTATTTATTTTAGTTCCGTCTGAATTATGTGCGCAAAGCCCATCATGACGTCACGGGATGCTCATACACTCTTTCCACCTCAACGAGGTGGTCATACATTCCCTCCACCTCAACGTGATGGCCACAGCTTCTCTCCTCCACACGCCTGAAATGCCGAGAGAA
Source organism: Ixodes persulcatus (assembly GCA_013358835.2). Taxonomy (NCBI): domain Eukaryota; kingdom Metazoa; phylum Arthropoda; class Arachnida; order Ixodida; family Ixodidae; genus Ixodes; species Ixodes persulcatus. The sequence continues at coordinate 46,104 of JABSTQ010009684.1, read as the reverse complement.
AACAAGCAGAAAGGAGCTGACTATCAACTAAATTGTGTCTCACGCCCTCAAAATTGCTCTAAAATATTTTTATTTTTTATTTTGCGTAAAATTCATTTTTTGACACGTGTGTCCCAACCAGACAGTTTAACAAAAAAAAAATTTTTTTCTTTCTTTTTAGTGGCCCTTTAAACACCTGTGGCTGTCTCAATACAGTGACACTGCCTACCAGAGTGACGCTAGGAAAGTCTAGTTTAATTGACGTCTGTATAACAAATTTAAATGCCGGAGACATTAATTCTGGCATATTCACGCAACACATCAGCGATCATATGCCAATATTTTGGTCTCACATCTATCCTTCGTGAGCCACGCAAGCCCAAATTTACACTTATCGAAAAAAATAAATAACGAATCACCGGAACATTTTTCTGTCATGGTTGATCATACAGGCTGGGGCAGTGCCTTCAGGGTAAGCCATCCCAACCTTGTGTATGCAACTTTTTCAAACAAATTTGGGCTTTGTTACGACTGTGGTTTCCCACTCATACGAGGAAATTGGCGTAAAAATAAAGTAAGGAAACCCTGGATCACTAAAGGCCCTGTCAGACTGGGGAAACAGTTGGACAACTCTATCCGGCAACACGATTTCCTTGTGTTGCCGGCGACCCTGTCACATCGCGGCAACAACAACAGTCAGGCAACATGTTGCTGCCGCCGGGCAACCGTGTTGTCCGACAACCCTGTGACACCGCGCTGACGGGGGGGACAACACGGGGAACACTCAGCCATTTTGATTGTTTACCTTCGTTCATGTGCGGCGAGGAGTCGCTGGAAATCTGACTCCACAAAGTGCTAGTGCGTTCGAAGAGTCGGAAATTACCACGAGACGACATCAACCAATGACTGTGATTAGAAAACTTAACGCAGAGAGTACTTTCCACCCTTTATTTTATCAAAATGTTCTTCATTCGCTCGGAAAGCAGATAGCCCTAACCGAGGAAAACCATATGAAGTGTTTCTGTCCTGTTCTTTCCTTCATACAATGCCTATTTCTACTATAAAACTTAGTTAGCACCGGCAGTATTCCAAAGTGTCTTTTGTAGCGTGGTGTTGAGCTCAACTGACAGTGCTTAAAAACTGCGACACCGACACAATCGGCCTTCGTCACAATTTGCGGAATAAATATTTTTCAATGCTGTCTATTTGCCTGCTATGTGATCGCTCCATTCACCAAAACGTCCTGGGTATTTTTGAAACAATCAGGTGTCTGGTAGCGGCTGTTTCCAAGTTCCAAGCATCAACAATCATCATCAGAGTGGTCATTTTAATCCTTCGAATTTTTAATGTTCGCTTTCGTGGATTATTTTTATTATACTTTATCGGGTGAATAGGCATGCTATTTTATTTGACTAGCAGTAATATGAGCTGGTCTCTCGGCAGTTTTAATTTAAACACCAGTCTGAACGTTCACAAGCGTAGCTGTGACCGTTTCGACAATCGCTTTCCGTAATTACGCAGTAAAAACATTCATCAAATTATTTCAGCTGCACACCAGCCTTAATTATTGTTAAATACTAACATTTTTGAAGCCTTTATTTGAGTAAGAGGTTATTGATAGGAAACTAGCTCTGCCATCGAAGCTAGCTGGGTTGTCGTGTTGCCGGCCCCAAATTCGCTCAGTCAGCGATCAGGACAACACACGTTGTCCAACACAAGTTGCTGCTGTTTTTGTTGCCGAGGGCTGTCATACCGAGGCAACATTTTAGTTGTCGTCCATGTTGTCCCGCTGTTGCCGCGATGTGGCAGGTTTGTCGGACAACATGGGGAGCGAGCAACAAGTTGCCCGATTGTTGGACATGTTGTGTTGCTGTTCCCGTCGTGTTGCCTCAGTGTGACAGGGCCTTAACAGCTTAAACAAATGAACTAAAAAAAAGATAAAATGCATCATGATTTCATTAGGTGTCGAGACCAAAACCTTCTCGTAGAATTAAAAAAAAAAGACATGGAACAAATTAAACTCCGATCTTAGGAAAGCTGAAGCTGACTATTACCAAAACCTTTTTTCGAGAGTTTACAACAAGCCATGAAAGATATGGGAAACTGTAAACACTATCTATCACTGGCAGAAAAAGGAGCTTCCAAAGAACGCAAAGTGTAACTGTTGACGATAGGAACGTGAGCGGCCAGGAAATGTCGAATTTAATGAATAAGCATTTCATAGAAGTTGGCTCACCTTTAATTCACGAAACTGCGTTACAGTATTGCGACACAAACACAATAACCTCATTACCAAATATGATAATGATGCTACCAACAACACCATTTGAACTAGAAAGACTAATCAATAAAATAAAAAAATAATGTTGCCGCTGGCACTGACGACTTCGAAGCAGTGCCCATAAAATATGTCTCGAAACATATACGTCATCCTCTGTTGTATATTATAAATCATACATTAGAAACGGGGATATTTCCTGACAAGCTTAAAACTGCCAGTCACTCCTGTCTATAACAGACGCTACAGACCGATCTTCGTTCTGCCCATATTTTCAAAAATATTCGAAGCGGTTATAAATACCAGACTAGATAAATTTATTACAAAACACAATGTAATAAATAAATGCCAGTATAGCTTTCAAAAATCGAGATCTGCTGAGCAGGCACTCGTTGAGGTAAAAAATCAAATAAAAAAACATTGAAAATAAGCTATACACTCTAGGGTTATTCCTAGACTTTAGGAAAGCCTTTGAAACGATACACATAATATACTATTAATAAAACTTCAACTGTATTGCATACGTGGAGTTGCCTTGACTAAAAAAAAAACTACCTTCAAAATCGTTTGCAGTATGTTAACATTAATAACATTCTTTCAGAAACACTCAAAGTTAAATATGGTGTTCCACAGGGATCCACTTTAGGACACTTGCCATTTATTCTTTACATAAACGATATAACCACTATTATGGGATCTCCAGACCTTCTCATCTACGCGGATGACACAACACATTTTTTCTTGTACTTCCAAAGGAAGCTTGGAATCTTTGACGAATACCTATTTCTCTAAAGTCTGGTTGAAATTAATAAATTACAATTAAACATTAAGAAAACAAACTATGTCGTTTTTGCACCTGCGAATAAATGCGCTTCAGAAACAATGTTATAGATGAGGTTAAAGAACAAAAATTCCTTGGGGTATGGTTTAATCGAGCTCAATTGGAATACTGACATAAACAAGCTAAGCACTGAACTATCGCAAGGATGCATATGAATAATATGAAATATGAAACCTTATACCTATATGGCTAAATATATATTCATTATTCTATTAAAAACTATGTTACTGTATTTTAGTATGGGGCACAACAACATCAACAAATTACAATATGCTACTCATTCTACAAAAAAGAATACAGTGCAATTCACTTATAACGATAATAAGAAAACACGGACATTCAATCGCTATAACCGATTATTGTTGTACCTGGACTAGAAACTGAGTGTTTCTAGTCAAGAAACTCTAGAAACTGATTGTTATAAGCAGTACATCATTATATGTGGATTGCACTGTACTAAGAATATTTGGAAATTACAATGGCAGGCCTCAAGATATTCCGGTGGAGCCACTTTTCAGTAAATATGGTCTACAGCAGGTTAATCAGATTTATTTATTTAAGCGAGTGCAAATAATACACAGCAAAACACTCTCAGAGATTCCTCCAGATGATTTAAATAACTATACTTTTAGACACAAAATCAGACGACATCCCAAAATATGCACGAATTATGGTAAGCAAACGAAAGAATTTCAAGTGGCGGATATCCTTAACAATATTAAAGGTCTAATCGACTTGAACTGCTCTCTCATCTAATTTAACCCCTTAAGTGCCAAATTTTTTTTTCCAGAAGTAACCTAAAAGTGCCAATTTTTTTTATTTTGAATTGTTACTCCTCTAGTATTACACATAAAATTTGTAAAGTTTATTATGCAAAAATCAGCGGAGGCGAAAAAAATATTTGCCAACTAATACGAGTGCTGCCATCTATGATCAGCGCCGCAAAACTACTCGGACGAGCCTAGCTCGTCCGTGGAATTGAGGGCAACCGAAAAAACCACTGGACGAGCTCAGCTCGCCCATGGCATTTTTAGCCAGAAAGTGGCCGACGAGCTCAGCTCGTCCAAGGCACTTAAGGGGTTAAAAAGAAACTGAATCTTCTGGGATTCTCATGGTGGCGCGAGTCATGTTTCTGCTTGGCATTTATGGTTTCTAAGAAAATTCACACCACTAACAATAGACAAGGAAAAAAAAGGAAGGCGAACAGGACAAGCGCTTACTCTCAACTGAACATTTATTTAAAACAGCTAAAGCAAACAACCACCGATAGAAGAAAAACACACACTGAACCACCCAATGACATCACCCCATCACCACGTGTCCCTAAAATCAATCTCTTTTCGATGCAGAAAAATTGATGACTGGCTGATGCACCCTTCAGTGCCCTCTTTCTTTATAACATGCGCTTCTGGCACTTGTCTCACAACTTTTTCACGGGCCCTCCCCACGATTGTGGTATTTTGAAAGTTGGGCTGGCACAGACAATCACAGGGTGACGTCATCGGGTGATTTAGTATTTTTTAAGGCGAAAGCATTAACTGTCTCATGGAGTGAGCGGACGTCATCAGTTGAAGCGCCAAAACGGCACCTAGTTTCCCGTTTCCTTCGGTTCCATTGGCTGGCACGCGTCGACGGGGCTCCCATTGGCTGCTGCGCTCGTCAGTTTCCACGATCGCTCACCCCATGGCGCTGCGTGTCCATCAGCGCGCCAGTTGCTCCCCTGGACACGGAGAGTCCAAGGTCACCGTGCCCCGGGGAGCACACGCGCTGACCGGCAACGAGAAGTATGCAACAGACGAAAAAGGGAGCGGATGAGCGGCTTGCATGCTTTCGCATTCACAGCTCATAAAAAATGCTTAAATGTACCTCAATCTTTTTTTTTATCGATGGTTGCTTGCTTTAGCTGTTTTTAAATAAATGTTCACTTGAGAGTAAACGCTTGTCCTGTTTGCCTTCCTTTTTTGTCCTTGTCTACTGTTAGCGCATTTAATTTTATAAGTCATAAAGCAACTCGCCCGCTTCGCCACTTTAGTTTATGGTTTCATGAGTTAGAAGAGACTGCATATACTTGTATTTCTTTTTCATTTGACTGTATTAGTAACTATTGTTAAAACTACTGTTAGCTCTTATTTCATATACAGTGATGTGATTGGCCTAAGCCGTTTTGCAGCACCTTTTGGAGAAGCCAAAACAGTGTTTCGGAGCAGCAAAAGTGGCCTTTAGAGCAGCCAAAACAGTGTTCTGGAGCAGCAAAAGTGGCCTTTAGAGCAGCCAAAACAGTGGTTTGGAGCAGCAAAAGTGGCTTTTGGAGCAGATATTCTTAGAAAAATAAAAAATATTTTGTTTTAAGTGCTGGACAAACCAAGGACACTTTGCTTGCCGCAATAAACAAATTATAGTCAAGTTAGACCACCTGGGAGTCTTTCAACACGTAATTGAAATGCCCAAGGACATGACACATTTTGCAATGCCTCAGTTAAATGATACGTATATATGTACCCGCTATAGGTAAATAAGAACCAAATTGCATCCCCCCCCCCCCATATTAAAATTTATTTGAAATTGACCAGCTCAGTATAAATACCACATCATTAGGTTGACTAGTGATAAAATAAATGAAAGCAGTCTCCAACTGATGAAACACGTAACTACTGCAGTGCAATGCGAAATTGTCATGCGAGCGGAGATGGCTGTTCGATCGAAACCATGCCATTCCGCTCCGTCGCCAACTGGTTCCCAAAATTGTATGCAAAATGTAACTGTCCAGCATACGACAAAAAACAGACCAGCGGCACGTGCTTGCCAGGCCGGCAGGCGAGGTACAAGCTAAACACACAGAAAAAAAAAAGAAAAGAACCTGAGCGCATCGATGCAAGACATCACGAGCCAGGGTCAAAAAGTTTTGGAGCGCTTCGTGCAACGACTGAACTCGAGACAAACAAGCGCGCTGTGCGGGTTCAGCGTGCAGACATTGCCGTCTTTTCTTTAGCTCACTTCCCTTCACCAACTTCCCTTCACCAACAAAGCTCACCGAGAAAAACCTAGGTAATCAATAATTCGACACAGAAGTCTTTGAGCTAAAGAGGGATTTTTGTAGTAGCGTATTAAACAAGAACAGGAATGTTGATGAACATGCGGCGGTATTTAGTTTCGATTTAGAAAGCGCCATATCTGCAGCGACGTGGGGACGGCAACACCCGACGTTGCGCGACCACGGTGATTGGCAGGCAGGGACCAAATATAGTTTTCCCACGGCCGTTGCTTTCAGCAGCAAGTGCTTCAGCCCACAAAGAAACTCCCGCCGCGCAAAAACGTGGTTTCGTTTCATAGCATGACGACATGACTGGTACCCCAGCACGTTGGTGTCGGAGCGCCGCACACGCCCGCGTCTATCAATAAAAAAAAAAAAAAAAAAAAAAAAAAACGCAAGACGATGAGGACGCGGAACGAGACATGAAGGGACGACCGGATGAACGATTGATGCAGGGTACTTTGTGTCGGGCGGCCGCTTGCGCCACCTAGCTCACCGCGTGCTCAATTACGGTACTCAGTTTAGTTTCGGTTTAGAAAGGCGACCAAAATTGGTCCTTTGGCGCAGGCTTGGCGCAGATTACCCATATCTTGGCAAAATGTAGCAGGATGTAGCAGGGTTAGCCCCTTGGCGCAGTTTGGCGCAATTGGCACAGCAATCACATCACTGCATATATAATTAAGGCTCCGTGTTTTCGGAGTTTATTTTTCGTTAAATTCGGAGTTTATTTTTTGCCAAAGATTCGGAGTTTATATTTGTTTGATTCCCAATTCTCCGAAATTCAGAGTTTAATTTCACAGTGTTTCCTATTGAAAATAAATATGTAAATAATAACCGGATGTAAACATATGCCAGATAAAAAATAAAACGCGCTTGTATCGATTAAAATTTCTTCAGTTGAATTTGATGTTTGTGCCATTGCCATTAGCAATACTATTTTGTCAAATGGCAAAAGTTGCCCACAAGATTGCTTAGATAAACGTCGATGCCTTGAAATCAGTAAACTTCTGGAGGTTTTCAGCACTCGAATTCAGCACTAGGAAGCTTGTAGTCACCCCATCCTATTCCATCAATCTAGCCCTCGGCCACGCGAGGTGGAACGGTTAAGGATGCAATAGGGAAGTTTCAACTGCTCCTCTTCCGTATTTTATACAATCTCTATGGTCCATAGCTTTCACTGTTACAAAAACATACCTTCTCTTTTCTCTAAATCACAAATCGCATGGCTCAAACTGGAAACCAAAAGAGTGGCTTTTGTTGTGACCCGAATGTACAATGACCTGTTGCCCTGAATCAACCTCGACGAGACAAGCGGCAAGACCCCTTTTGACAACGGTCCCAGATTTGAAAAATAATTAGGGTGACATTTTCCCAGGACCATTGACTCCGTGCTGATCAAACTGTAAAAAAAAAAAAAAAGTCTTTTCCTTTTTTTTTTTGTGGGGGGGCGGGGGGGGGTGGAGTTGGCACATAAACATTCGGAGAATGTTTATGTGCCAACTCCACCCCCTTTAAAAGTAACACACTTTTAAAAGTAACAAATTACTTTTAAAAGGTAATGCGATTACTTTACAATTACTTATTTCTCAGAGCGACCCAACTTGGGCCATATAACTTTAAATGAGTTGTATAGAATGCAACATATTTCTTCATTCCTTTCCCCAATGTTTAAAGGGACACTGACACCCCCCAAATTTTTTTTTTCCTTTTTCGTCAGGCGATTCATTACGGTGTTGGAAGACTACCCAATTAATATTTTGCTACAGAGTCACGTATTTTTTTAATAAAGACAAAAAACGCAACTGCGCGAAACCGAAACCGAAACGGAGAAGTGGCGAGGATAGCGGGAGTGGCGGAAGTCACGTGGCTACACCCGACCGTGCGTTTTTTTTTTTTTTTCTCTCCTCTTTCCGCACGTAGCAGACGAAATGCGTCCGTTCGCCGTGGTATTCTTTGCAGTTATGTTTGTTCCGCTCGCTGTTTTGTACTTCAAGATGAGTTGTTTTGTACATTTAAGTGTTAGCAATTAGTAGTGAGTGCCCGAGTGCCATGGTGAATTCCCGTGATAAGCTCCGAAAAGAATACTCCGAACTCCAAGGTGCTGCGTGAAGAGTTGCCTCACATGTCCTGCATCTGAAAGTGGCCAGAGTGCACAAGTTTCCGAAAGATCAACGCGTCGGAATCAATGGCTGGCTGAAATTCCTGTAGAACCATTATGCGAAGCTCGGAAAGCGGACGCTATCCGATTCATATGCTCCTTGCATTTTGTGGAAAGTGATATACACTGAGTTCGCAGGTGTCAAAAATGGAATCCGTACCATTTAGTTCAGCGACGTATCGTCCACAACAATTTTTTTTCCTGTGATAATTGTAAAAAAAAGAAATGTAAACATCGCAGAATGCTTGACAAAAAATAAAATAAAAAATGAAGGAATCGAACCCGTGCCCTCTGCGTGTGAACCGGACGTCTTTCCACAGAGCTATTGAAGGAACACTCTCATGCGTAATTATGCAGCTGGTAGACTGTATGTCGGAAGTTTGCTGCCGATTACCCTTCAATACATACACTCCCGGCTTGAAGTCGGGCAGCACCACGCATAGGGCACATTCGCACCTCGTAAAGTAACCGAACGCGTGCGTATTCAACTCGAAGTACGCACTTCGTGCTTGACGTTTGAGCGAGCGATGTCTTCAGCCAGGAGAAGGGACGACGGCTCGGCGACGTCTTCGTGCAATCGGCTTGCTGGTCGGGCATGTCGTACGGGATGAGTATCAGTTCTTTTGAATTCGCCAGTACCGTGAACGACAGTTCTGAAGTAGAGGTCCAACGCCCGTCGTCCGCTGCCATCCGCTAGTGCTAGTCCCACGATACGCGAAACGACGCCATGTTGAGTGAACGCACAGAAAGCTTCCGGTTGTTTGTGCTACTTTTTTTTTTTCAATCAACGTATTTGCAGCATTTTTGAAGCCACAAAAAATGTGTTGCATATTTTTTTCTATTTTTAATATTGACTGTGTGCCTTCAATGACCCACGACTTCGATTAAATTTGGTGGTCGCATCGATACCTTAGAAAACGGCCCGTGACCACGGAAAAGAGAGTGAGCGAGACTCGAACCGGCCAGTTCTTGATCGGCGGTTTTCGGGCGGAAAGAAACCGAATTTCGAGCCGCAAATTTTGTTCTGGGTAGTTGGGCTCTCATATGTCACGTACAACTAAAAACCTCGGTGAGCATAAATACCCTGTCAGTGTCCCTTTAAGGCGGATTAAGGGGGGACACAACCTTAAATTTGCAATTTTTGAGAAAAAAATGACTTTTTTCATTTTTATCTACTGTGGTTCAACAACTAATAGTTATCACTCCTGCAAATTTTTATTGCAATATCTGAAATATTTATAGAGAAATAAAACATCTTCATTAAGCCGACAATCAAAAATCACATGTTTTGAAAATGTGAAACTTGGTTTCCTATTTCCTAATAGCTGTAGCTCCACACCGGTACGCCCTAGAATGATGATCATACCCTCGTTGGAAAGAAAATTTCTTGATAGTTTCAGTAGATTAAACGTTTGAGAGTAAACACTATCCAAGCAAGAACAGCATAGAAGTCCAGCTTTCCCGTCGAAAGGCTATGAACATGGCCAAGAATCGAAAAGCCCGTCCTGATTGACCAGGAAACTAATAGCGAGTTTGTTTCCCAGCACTCGTGTCCACGCGTGCCCACTCACAGCAGGTTCGGCCGGCAACGAGTGGTTGCATTCTCCGAGTTTGTTTCAGCGCCCCACGCGTGCATGCACCCGCTGCACCGAGAAAATCGCCAAAATGCAATCCCGTCATGCCCCGCTCTGGCGAGGAGTGGGAGCAGACGACGAGAGTTTGTCTGCTACGATGTGTCATTAGTACAACGAAACTGAAAGGAAAAAAGTCCATTTTCTGGTAGAAATCGCGTCCCATGGGCAACGGAATTAAACGCAACCTCTAATTGTAAGCGTCTGCTATTTTATGAAGGAAGCGATTGTCAACCCGTGCTTCATTTGCAAGTTTGTAGTCGCTCTGTTGTCGTACAGACGCTAAAATATACCAGTGTCATAGGCTATGCCAGTGTGTAAAGAAATGCTCAAAACAAATGCATCAGCGGCCCCCGAGATCTTTATCACCATCCGTGTGCGGGTGAAAAATTGAACATTTGTCGACAAAGCTCCCCCCCAGCAGAAAGCTAAACATAGTGACTTTACTCGAGGCTTGGGCAACATCATCATTAAACATGTTTAAAATTGCGCACAAATAGAAAGAAACAGTGAAGAGGGAAGAGAGAAGAGACTCGCAACTCGATGTATTGAAGGAAGAAAAAAGCCCGCGGTATCAGCTCAAGCCGAGGCCACACGGGGGCACCCGAAGGACACACACCATCAACCACACTCAAACGTTTGTAGAAAGGCAATTTCCTTGTCTGTTAAAGTCACAGAAGGATGGCTCACACAACGCTCGCCTAGGCGGAGTATAAAAAGCTTCAAAATTTCCCTAAGTCTGACAATTATCGAGGTTTTTTGTAAAGACTGTGTACACTTCCACGCTTGACAATGCAGAGGTAGCTCTGCATTGCAATATTTTTCTTGCAGGGGTCGACCGTGCCATTAAGACGGCCATATGCCAGTTCTTCCCGTGTTTAGGTATGGAGATGATTTCCTGCTAGTGTACCCAAAGACAATAATGTCATTAGTAGCATCATGGCCATGATCCGCAAGTGCGGTTCAGGACTACCTGTGAAACTCCTAAGGAAGGTGTGTTGCAATTTCTAGACCTTGGCTCACACAACGCTCGCCTAGGCGGAGTATAAAAAGCTTCAAAATTTCCCTAAATCTGACAATTATCGAGGTTTTTTGTAAAGACTGTCTACACTTCCACGCTTGACAATGCAGAGGTAGCTCTGCATTGCAATATTTTTCTTGCAGGGGTCGACCATGCCATTAAGACGGCCATATGCCAGTTCTTCCCGTGTTTAGGTATGGAGATGATTTCCTGCTAGTGTACCCAAAGACAATAATGTCATTAGTAGCATCATGGCCATGATCCGCAAGTGCGGTTCAGGACTACCTGTGAAACTCCTAAGGAAGGTGTGTTCCTATTTCCTAATAGCTGTAGCTCCACACCGGTACGCCCTAGAATGATGATCATACCCTCGTTGGAAAGAAAATTTCTTGATAGTTTCAGTAGATTAAACGTTTGAGAGTAAAACACTATCCAAGCAAGAACAGCATAGAAGTCCAGCTTTCCCGTCGAAAGGCTATGAACATGGCCAAGAATCGAAAAGCCCGTCCTGATTGACCAGGAAACTAATAGCGAGTTTGTTTCCCAGCACTCGTGTCCACGCGTGCCCACTCACAGCAGGTTCGGCCGGCAACGAGTGGTTGCACTCTCCGAGTTTGTTTCAGCGCCCCACGCGTGCATGCACCCGCTGCACTGAGAAAATCGCCAAAATGCAATCCCGTCATGCCCCGCTCTGGCGAGGAGTGGGAGCAGACGACGAGAGTTTGTCTGCTACGATGTGTCATTAGTACAACGAAACTGAAAGGAAAAAAGTCCATTTTCTGGTAGAAATCGCGTCCCATGGGCAACGGAATAAACGCAACCTCTAATTGTAAGCGTCTGCTATTTTATGAAGGAAGCGATTGTCAACCCGTGCTTCATATGCAAGTTTGTAGTCGCTCTGTTGTCGTACAGACGCTAAAATATACCAGTGTCATAGGCTATGCCAGTGTGTAAAGAAATGCTCAAAACAAATGCATCAGCGGCCCCCGAGATCTTTATCACCATCCGTGTGCGGGTGAAAAATTGAACATTTGTCGACAAAGCTCCCCCCCAGCAGAAAGCTAAACATAGTGACTTTACTCGAGGCTTGGGCAACATCATCATTAAACATGTTTAAAATTGCGCACAAATAGAAAGAAACAGTGAAGAGGGAAGAGAGAAGAGACTCGCAACTCGATGTATTGAAGGAAGAAAAAAGCCCGCGGTATCAGCTCAAGCCGAGGCCACACGGGGGCACCCGAAGGACACACACCATCAACCACACTCAAACGTTTGTAGAAAGGCAATTTCCTTGTCTGTTAAAGTCACAGAAGGATGGCTCACACAACGCTCGCCTAGGCGGAGTATAAAAAGCTTCAAAATTTCCCTAAGTCTGACAATTATCGAGGTTTTTTGTAAAGACTGTGTACACTTCCACGCTTGACAATGCAGAGGTAGCTCTGCATTGCAATATTTTTCTTGCAGGGGTCGACCGTGCCATTAAGACGGCCATATGCCAGTTCTTCCCGTGTTTAGGTATGGAGATGATTTCCTGCTAGTGTACCCAAAGACAATAATGTCATTAGTAGCATCATGGCCATGATCCGCAAGTGCGGTTCAGGACTACCTGTGAAACTCCTAAGGAAGGTGTGTTGCAATTTCTAGACCTTGGCTCACACAACGCTCGCCTAGGCGGAGTATAAAAAGCTTCAAATTTCCCTAAATCTGACAATTATCGAGGTTTTTTGTAAAGACTGTCTACACTTCCACGCTTGACAATGCAGAGGTAGCTCTGCATTGCAATATTTTTCTTGCAGGGGTCGACCATGCCATTAAGACGGCCATATGCCAGTTCTTCCCGTGTTTAGGTATGGAGATGATTTCCTGCTAGTGTACCCAAAGACAATAATGTCATTAGTAGCATCATGGCCATGATCCGCAAGTGCGGTTCAGGACTACCTGTGAAACTCCTAAGGAAGGTGTGTTGCAATTTCTAGACCTTGGCTCACACAACGCTCGCCTAGGCGGAGTATAAAAAGCTTCAAAATTTCCCTAAATCTGACAATTATCGAGGTTTTTTGTAAAGACTATGTACACTTCCACGCTTGACAATGCAGAGGTAGCTCTGCATTGCAATATTTTTCTTGCAGGGGTCGACCGTGCCATTAAGACGGCCATATGCCAGTTCTTCCCGTGTTTAGGTATGGAGATGATTTCCTGCTAGTGTACCCAAAGACAATAATGTCATTAGTAGCATCATGGCTATGATCCGCAAGTGCGGTTCAGGACTACCTGTGAAACTCCTAAGGAAGGTGTGTTGCAATTTCTAGACCTTGGCTCACACAACGCTCGCCTAGGCGGAGTATAAAAAGCTTCAAAATTTCCCTAAATCTGACAATTATCGAGGTTTTTTGTAAAGACTGTGTACACTTCCACGCTTGACAATGCAGAGGTAGCTCTGCATTGCAATATTTTTCTTGCAGGGGTCGACCGTGCCATTAAGACGGCCATATGCCAGTTCTTCCCGTGTTTAGGTATGGAGATGATTTCCTGCTAGTGTACCCAAAGACAATAATGTCATTAGTAGCATCATGGCCATGATCCGCAAGTGCGGTTCAGGACTACCTGTGAAACTCCTAAGGAAGGTGTGTTGCAATTTCTAGACCTTTCCCTACCTTTGCAAACAAACCACCTGTGCTAATCATTTTTACCCCGTTCTAAAAAAGGTTTACTACACTATACGTCCTCGCACTCCAAAGTCATAAAAAGAGGCATAGCTCTTTCCTGCCTTTCTTCAGCCTTAAACAAGTCATGCCTCCACACCATCAAAAGCAGTTTTAATGCTCAAATTGAGAGGCTTACAGCATCTGGGTTTCCAACGCAGGTGTAAACTGAGGTGGTAGGAACTCTGATAAAAAAAAGTAAAAGGATGTGAAAAAGCTGCACGTAATGTCGACAAAAAAAGAGTGGTGGTGGTTCCGTATATACACAGAATTTCTCACAATCTCAAACAGGTAGCCAATAGGTACCGAGTCCCCTTAGTGATGTGAGCCCCCCAAAAAATGGGTCAAATTTGTTCTAAAGTTGGAGCAAAAGTAGAAAATATTACAAAACACAGGTGCCGCACAAAACACGTCCGCCCTTACGTGCCCTGTTCAACCAGAGTGGTTTATAGCATTCCCCTTTGCTGTGGTAGATCCTACGTAGGACAGACAGGACGGTGTATTAATGACCGGTTAAGGGAGCACAATCTTTCTCTAAATTCAACGGTGGGGCGTCACCTACCTCTGCATTGTCAAGCGTGTAAGTGTACACAGTCTTTACAAAAAACCTCGATAATTGTCAGATTCCCCGAAAAATACACTAGGGAAATTTTGAAGCTTTTAGTATACTCCGCCTAGGCGAGCGTTGTGTCAGCCATCCTTCTGTGGCTTTAACCGAGAAAGAAATTGCCTTTCTACAAACGTTTGAGTGTGGTTGATGGTGTGTGTCCTTCGGGTGCCCCGTGTGGCCTCGGCTCGAGCTGATACCGCGGGCTTTTTTCTTCCTTCAATACATGGAGTTGTGAGTCTCTTCTCTCTTCACTGTTCCTTTCTATTTGTGCGCAATTTTAACAATGTTTAATCATTACCAACTCGCCCAACTAACCACTTTACTACAACATCATCATGTTTAACATTTACCTACATCAGCTATCTTGTCCCGTCGTATTTTGTTTGAGAAGGCTCCCTCGTTCTCAACGCCCTCACCAAGGCTAAAATTTGATCCACCTGTAACGACGATCGAAATCAAAAGTCCCACGAAACGTTTTGCTGGATATTCCAACAGACTAGTTTTAAGCCGTACCCTTTCAGTGATTCACGCATAATATCATGCTCAAACGGATCAAGCTTCTGCGTGGACAGCATCATTAGTTTTCTCCAGTGTAAACGGTTATAAGAATTCAAAGATCGCAACCAGCTGCTTTGTAGTCAGCTGGTTGCGGAAATTTACGCCGTCTGTAAATATCTCTACGACAGCAGAGTTGCTTGAAGTCATCGCAAATATAAACTACAGGTTGCAGCGACCAACGTTTATAGATAAACATTGGTAGCGACTGCAGTCTCGCATTCCCACCCATCACGTCGAAGAGAAAGGCGCTAGTACAGTAGCTCTAGTTTCAGTTTGAGGTCGGTACTCTTTCTACAACATAGATGGCGACACCATCCCTCTGCACTCGGTGCATTTGGCAAGTTCGTTTGAGGCCAGTTCTCCGTGCGACACTCCGTGAGTGTGATGCATTCTGGGAGAGAACTCGAACGAAATGAACTCGCTATAACTAAAGCCACCATTTGTTTCTAGAAAGTCACGTGGGTTTGTCTGCTTTGTATTTCGACGATGCTTTCCCTGCTTATAATTGCTGATACTGGTTTGTGTATAGCAAGCATATCCGATTCCCAGTGATGTGATTGGCCTAAGCCATTTTGGAGCACCTTTTGGAGCAGCCAAAACCGTGTTTTGGAGCAGCAAAACTGGCCTTTGGAGCAGCCAAAACAGTGTTTTGGAGTAGCAAAATTGGCTTTTGGAGCAGCCAGAACAGTGTTTCGGAGCAGATATTCTTAGAAAAATACAAATATGTTGTTTTAAGTGCAGGACAAACGAAGGGCACTTTGTGTTGTGTTCTGATGTAACATGTGGTGACGGAACTCGCTGCTTGTGTTTTAACTACTGAGATATCTCAAAAGTGTACAGTGTTGTAGGTCTTGTCGAGCAATTGCGAAAAAAATGCTTGCCACCGTTTCATTGGTTCCCGACGTGCCAGATTTCCGTCAAAAGTAAGCAAATGTAAAACAAAGGATTGCAAGTGTCCCAGCTGGTGCCTCTGTCGTGCAATCTTGTTCACATGCACGTGAAGGCAACTTTGGCAGGCTTGCAGTTGCACGTGCTTCGTCGCGCGAGCGGAGACAACAGCTGTTCAATCGAAACCGAAACCATACCACTCCACTCCGTCGCCAACTGGTTCCCAAAACTGTATGCAAAATGTAACTGTCCAGGATACGACAAAAACAGTCCAGCTGCGCATGTTTGCCAGGCTGGCAAACAAGATACAAGTTAAGCACAAAAAAAAAAAAAAAGAAACTGAGCGCATTAATGCAAGAGACTGCGAGCCAGGGTCAAAAAGTTATTGGAGCGCTTTGCGCAACGACTGAACTCGAGACAAACAAGCGCGCTGTGCGGGTTCAGCGTGCACACATTGTCTTCTTTGCTTTATTTATTTATTTATTTATTTATTATAGAGGAGAGTGGGTTACATTTCATAAGATAGGACAAACATTGTGCAGTTATTAGTATAGACAAATGAGAGACTCCTAATCATACAATGATAGCAAAGGCATTCTTGAAAAGATTGTGGTCTTCGATGGCTGCCTCATCTGATGTGCGTGGGAAAAAGGACTGAAAAAAAAAGCGTTCGTTTTGCAGAGTGGAATTCCAACCTTAAAAGCATGATCCAACCTGGATGAGATATACGGGGGAGGTAAAATAAAATCGTGGCGCAGATATGGGTGATGAAAGAGCTTGTGAAATAGACATAGTCGAAATAATTTACGGCGAGATGCTAGAGTTGGTAGGTTGAGGCTAGATTTCATTGAGCTTATGCTGGCAGTTCTGCTATAGTTAGATAGGAAAAAACGAACTGAATTATTTCGAACCATTTCAAGTGAACCTATTAAGTTTTCTTGGTAAGGATCCCACACAGATGAAGCATATTCAAGTTTTGAACGGATTAGTGTTTTATATAACAAAAGTTTTAAGGACGAAGGGGCTTTTGAGAAGTTACGTCGGATGTACCCAAGCATTCTGTTAGCGTTGTTTGTAACATACGAGATGTGAGCGGTCCAGGTGAGATCGGCTGTAAGGCCCGCTTCAGACGGGGCAACTTTTCCAGCAATTTTGAGGTTGCTGGCGGGTTGTTCCCTAGCTTTCCCTAGATCGACGCGAATTGCTGAGATCGGGTCCGGCTCGAAACGGACGAGCAACTCGAACAACTCGGAGCCGTTTGAAGTGCCAGCAGCCAATCAGGGACGCAATATTTTCAAATGACACCCCCGTGGTGGTGATGATGATAGCTAACGACTTGGTTCTGGTTTGAGATTGATCGTTTTTGGAAATAAACCTTTTCAGAAAGATAAGTTAGTATTATCAACGCCATTCAAAGATATAAAAACACGTTTTTAGCGCGTAGCTGGGTGTCTAAATATTGCCAAAAAAATCAAAGTAAATGATGATGATAGCAAGTCGTAGCAATTCGGTTGCTGCGTGTGAACGCGGACGGCCCGTGTTGCTGGTGTTGCGACGTCAAGTTGCTGGGTGAAATTGCTCCGTCTGAAGCGGGCCTAATGTGAATACCAAGGTATTTGTAAGAAGTGACGGCATCAAGGGGATGGTTATTTCTCTTCACCAACTTTCTTTCGCGGCAGATTTTTCACGTACCAGGGGGTCCCTCTTGAAAGAAAGCCCACCTAGAGAATCCTAGGTAATCAATATTTCGACACGCAGTCTTTGAGTTCAAGAGGGATTTTTGTAGTAGCCTATAAATTGAACAAGAACAGGAATGTTGATGAACATGCGGCAGTACTTATGTTTCAGTTTAGAAAGCGTCATATTTGCGGCGACGTGGGGACGGCAGCACCCGACATCGCGCGACCACGGTGACTGGTCGCGCGAGTACTTCAGCTCACAACTCTCGCCGCACAAAAACGTGGTTTTGTTTCACAGCATGACGACATGGCTGGCACCCGGCACACTAGCGTCGGAGCGTCCGCACACGCCCGCGTCTATCGGTGAAAAAACTAAAAAAAATATGCGAGACGAAACCCTTGAGACGACGGGAGCGCGAAACGCGAGACGGCGGGGAGAACATGCAGTACCGGATGGACGATTTATGCAGGGTACTTTGTGTCGGGCGGCCGCTTGCGCCTCCTAGCTCACGCATGCTCAATTACGGTACTCAGTTTAGTTTCGGTATTGAAAGGCGATCGAAATTTGTCCTTTGGCGCAGGTTTGGCACAGATTACCCATATTTTGGCAAAATGTAGCAGGATGTAGCAGGGTTAGCCCCTTGGCGCAGTTTGGCGCAATTGGCACAGCAATCACATCACTGAATTCCTCACTCGTTTCATAATCAATGTCCACATGTCGACCACAAAATGACACTCGAAGAAAGCGTTTTAAGCTCGGACTCACTCAGCAAGGCCATGCAGAAGATTGGGTGTAAGCAGAAGGCACCACCTATGGTCTTGGTGCCTTTTAGTTGCCACCACCACCAGTAAAATCAAATGCAGCGGTGTCGAAACTTCAAATAGGTTTTTCTCAGTTTCACTTTTCAGCAGCAACTCCCGTTTCAGAAAATCTATCATTTCAATGAATTGCGGAATTCATTCTTCGCTGTGGATGTTTCTGAACTGAAATTGAATGAGGAATGCGGCTAGATATTTATTTTTCTATTTAAATAAAGTTCTCATTGCCAAAAAGATAGGTTTTGATGAGAAGAGAATGCCCCATTATGTGGAATGCTTTTCAAATTGTAATTTTGCATAGAAAAAGTGCAGATTTCAGGGTAAAGAAGAGATTACCGCACCCCCGGTATGTTCTAGTTATGGCTGAAGCTTAGAAATGCTCAATACTTTGCAGCAATGTTTTTCTAGGATAGATATCCTTGCCAAGCGAGGCGACTTCCATCAATAGCTGTATACCTCCCCCCGTAGCTTATTGGAAAATTGTCCGACGGAGATGAAACGTCATACAGCGCATTTAGGCAACGAGAGAAATAGACCCTTTCAATTTAATAAATATTGAGATACCATTTTAAAAGTCGACAGCTGAAGGTGAAGGCTATATTATACTACCGTTTTATGAATTTTGTTAAATTAATGATAGATCTTGAGTGTTTGGGGCGATGAAGTCATACATTCTTATATTTTCGATAAATAATAATAAATTAGTTCATATACTCGAAGACACCAGATCGCTAAAATAAATTTGGTTGACACGCTTTTGTTAGCCAGGCAAATAAAAATGCGACAATTAATCATATCTGAATATTTTAATAGTGCTAATATAAAACTATAATCCACACGTGCTAATACGACCACATTCATATACAAACATAATGTTAAGCGCTGTTCACACTCTTGCGACCGAGTAAGACTGAGAGAGACCAGACCGGGTTTTAAGCCTCTTGCGACTTCTTAGGACCGGATGCGCTGCAGCGGAGCTGGTCCTAAGAGATTGCAAGAGGCTTAAAAACCAGTCTGGTCTCTCTCGATCTTACTCGGTCGCAAGAGTGTGAACGGGCCTTTATTGTAAATTATTCACATTGAGTTGAAATTATAATGGCTCAGAACTATGTAAGAACTGAATCGGGGATCCCGAATCAATGGTGACAATATTCACAGGTGCAAGGTCAGTCTCCAAAATGCTTATGCAAATATTATCCGAAGTAAAACCAACAGCAAATAAACTTGAAAATAATCCAAAGATACAAATATGCAACAGTACTGGAAGGACAAAAAAAGAAAGAATCAAAATAACTTAATGAACAATTAAAATCCCCAACCTCGGCTGAAAGCTCAATCTTTCCATATTTTGACATGTTTACATTACTGTTTTCTGCTCGCATCGCTGTGGCGCCACACGGCGCCGTTAAGGTAGGCTTCAAAGAGGTCTCTCAGCCCACAGTGTAAGCAACAATACAACACTATTTTGTTTTGTGCGTGTGTATGTGCGTGTCCATGTGTGAGAGTGTGTCACCAAACCATATGCCGCTTGTGCAAGCGCCAAGGTTTCAGAGGGGTTCTATCAGTGCCGCAAAGGGGTTTCGACGGGGTGATGGAAAAAAAAAATCCCCTTGGAGCAGAGTGGCACATACTCAATGGCGTAAGCAAAATGAAAGTATGCACGAGCGCACAACATGCGGCAGAGGAGCCGTGCGGTCTCGGTTTTGAGTCGCTATGTGACTATGTTGCTGCATACAGGCTTTCTACGGAGCAACATATTTGCATAGCTGCATCTAGACAGAAGGTTGCACACTAACTCGGCTGCGGTAAGAAGCATAAGGAGTTTGTGCCGTGCGCGGCGGTCGGCGTGGTGTACAAAATTGAGTTGTCCTGTGGGAGAGTGTACTTTGGCCAATCAGGGAGGTGCATCAATGATAGGCTCAGAGAACATGCACTGTCGATAAGATCTTCACCATCGGGAAATTTGGCCACTCATTGTTATAGATGTGGGTGCTCCCCTCTTTTGAAAAAGACGACGATTGTCGCTCAGCACAGTCAGCAGGTGACACGTGAAATATTCTAGGATTGTTACATTTCTAAGTGTAAGGGTGAGTGCGTCAGTGCTCTCTCGATTGCACTCTTCGATAAAGAAATCGCGTTCTTGAAGAGCTGCGACACGTTCCCTTAGGCGATGGTCCGATGTATGTTTGGCTCTGTTTTAAAGCCGGTAGGTGGTTTTCCAGAAATAAACCGGTTGTCAGTCAGCGCTCGGTCTGTGTGTTCCTCGTTCGTTGTCCTCCATACTTTTGGTGCTGTTTCCCTCTTCATAACTATGCATAACCAACTCGCCCAACTTTCAACGGTACTTTTTATTGTTTGTAGATTTATGGCATTCAACCTTGCAAAGTGCCAACAAAGTATCGAGCACTTGCACTGTACCGAGCAAATGTCACTCTACGTGCTACACATGGGCAGTACAGGGTTTTTCTTTTTGAGCCTGTCGTAGTGCCTACGAATGAGTGTTTTTGTCATGCATGTTTGTCAACACTAAGAAAAATATGGTCATCATTTATTTATGTATTCATTCAGGTAGCTATGTCACCCAATTATGGGTCTTGCCGTAGGGGGGTAAGACAATACAAAATATAGACTAACGAAAATACAAAGATTCACATTGAAAATTGTGCGATGCAAAAGGATTCATAGAAATGAAATTGTACAGTAATTTCAATGCAGCAAAAAAAAAAATGGGCACCATTAGACAAATAAGGCAATAATTACTCTAGAAACTTTTATAGGACAGCCAAAAAGGATGAAGGAGCTGTAGAGACAACTTCAGCTGGAAAATTATTCCATTTGTGTACTGCTCAGGAAAAGAGTGTGTACTTAAAAATAATGATAATCACCCCTGGAGAAGGGGGACAAGGGGGACAAAGGACAAACACAAATTTCCAAACACAGTTAGGTGACTGGAGCACGACTGAAAAGGAAAAGGAGAGGTCCCTGGTTCGATACCAGGACCAGGTGGATTTTTTTCAGTCACGCACCAGTCACCTAGCTGTGTTTGGAGATTTGTCTTTGTCCTTTGTTCCCCTTCTCTAAGGTTTATTATCATTATTCTTGCGCAGCTCGCTTGCACCTTTGTATTAGTTGCATTATCAACACACTCGAAAATGTTTATTCTGCACCTAAATTATTGCATCTTTAAATGATGAACTGCGCGTGCAGAGACATAAGTTACTTCTTTCAAATAATTTTCTTTCGTCAATTCAAGTTCTATCATTAAATTTATGATAAACTAAAGACAACCAGAGATATTTTCTTGTCCTCCAGTAAAGGCCATCCCAATTTGCGACGCATTTCAGAAGAGCTCTTTTAAAAATCATATTCACCAGAAACAAACTGCGCTGCATGTTTCTGAATACGCTCAAGTTCATCTATAGTTACCTTTGTGCGCAGATCCCATGCTGCACAAGCATACTGTAAAATAGGGCACACATTTTACGTGTATTAAGCTAATTTTAATTTTAGAGGCACCTGTCTAAAGTTACAAATGAGAAAGTTTAATGCGCCATGAATGGCCTTGGATGAGAAAACAAAACCCCGAAATACTTATAGCTAGAGCCCTAGCTGATATCATCTGCGCACTTTGGATCTCAACTGTATGCACAATCATCTTAAATTAGTATATTTGCATTCCCCTACTTTGGAACCGCATCCGAACCACATACCACATACTCAAAATTTCGATTCACATGCACCCCGCAATCTGCACATTCATTTTACATTATGAAATCAAGAAATCAAGGGGGGGGGGGGGGGCGGTTGTACAAACCGCAGGAAAAAAAAAGCTGCCCCGGCTTGCACTTTCTTGTGGTTTGTACATTTGGAGTTTTCTTTATCCAAAGAACGTCTTTTGCTCTTTTCCTGCCAAACAAGAACACATTTTGCCAGGACGATTGATGCCCCTGCATTCTTACTTTTTCTAGGGATGACACTTTTGAAGAGATAGAACGCTCTAAAGCAATCTTTGGTGAGAATTGGGTTTTTTCATGGCGTAAAAAAACAATTTTCTCCCAGACTTTTTCTAATAGAGTAATTTTTTTTTTTTTTTTCTAATAGAGTAATTTGCTCCTGCGCAACATTGCACGGTGCACTTCATACTATCACTCATTTGCAAGCCCAATGCCCTAGAGATGGTGGGGCGGTAGTGCCTAATGGAAGAGACGGGGATAGATTCTCCAGGATTTCCCACGCGCCTGTTCGCCGAAGCTGGTCAATATGCTAAAAAATTTTTATTGTCAAGAAATAAAAAGCAATCACGGCAGGAGCATATCACAGGTGACGAAGATATTGACACGTGTTAAGAAAATGAGTATGTTGATTTTTAAAATTGCCAAGCAAACGCAACAATTACTATTTTAACACTTGGACTGCATGATGCACGAACACAGCGACCAGAATCATGCGGTAAGAGCAGCACCAAGGCCAACACTCCCTGCTACCATCCCCGCTCCTCTGGTTCCTGGTTCGATTGCGAGCTGGAGTTGCCAATTCACTCTACACTCTGCGGTGACACACGTTTATAGTCCGCCTTGGCAAAGATGTAGGTTCGAATCAGCGAATATCCGCAGCCCTTGAAATTCGCATCCGATCTGCCAAATCTGATTTAATTTTACCCGCCAGTCGACTTGGATGTCTGGAGATGATTCGTGGGTAGTCTGCAGATAAGCAAGGTTCTACTCATAGCCCCTTCCCTGGCAAATAGCCAGCGCTCCCCGATTTGGGACTTGAAGCATTCCTTCTCGGTGGTAAAGCGGCAGACCTCTCCTGCCAGCCTCACGTACAGCATGAAACTCGTTGAGCTCAATTAGCACAGCTCGTGTTTACTGGCTTAGCTTATCAGGCAACCTATCGACATCCCCTTCCCGCAGAATAATAAGCATACCCCCAAGTATTTACAACTCCGGGTGTTTGGCGGCAGTGTTGGGAAGTACTTTAAGTACATTGTACTTAAAGTACTACTTTAAGTACTAGGTTTAGCAAACTTGTACTTTACTTGAAGTACATTCTCCTAATATGTACTTGTACTTTACTTTAAGTATTTTTTCCTGGTACTTTCCAAGGAAAGTACAATTCCCGACTTCAAAGTACATTCCCCAAATTTGATTTTGTTAAATTTGTATCACGAAATGATGCTTTGTCAACTCCGAAGAAAAAATCTGGGAGGGATATTCTACTCTTGCCAGAAACGTGAGCAGACGACGCATCGCTCAGTTTGTTCTGGGGGCGGCTTTCCCGTAGCTTTTAACTCTCGCTACTTCTCGGTCGGTCAGCGCAAGCAAGGAGGTTTAAGATATCAGGAGAGCAAAATTAATCATAATGTAGCACCTGAGACTGTAGTACGAAAAATTTAATTTTCAAGTCGAAGTAAAGGACAACAGAGGAGAACGCCACAATGTTTTGCGACATGCTCTTTTGTCTTTTCCTTCTATTTGAAAGTCCCTTAATTTTTTCACACCCCAATCTCAGGTGTCACATTATGATTAATTCTCACCAGCTCGCTTGCACACTCGCATTTTTTATTTTTTTTTTTTCATTAAGGAGAGGACACTAGGAAGCCACGGGGCTGACGTCATGCTCTCTCCTAGTACATTTAACCCCCTTGGGTGCAACAATCCAGTGCAAGGGGCGCTAAATTAAGAAGACGGACTTTTGTATTCGGCTCCATTCCAGAAAATAACTACTCTGTGGCCACTTGACTTCATCAAATATTCGCCGCTGTTTTTGAAAATATAGGTCATGCACCCCTGATTACCCCTGGGCAATGCATACCAGTTAAAAAATCACTGTAGAGGAGAATAAAAGGGCATCATGAAAGATTGTGTTAAAATAGTTGTACTTTACTTTGAAAGTACATTGTATTTATAGTACTTTACTTCAAGTACGTTGCGCCCGGTGTACTTAATACTTTACTTAAAGTACATCACGTCTCATTTACTTTATACGTTACTTGAAGTACTTTTTAGATGTACTTTACCCAACACTGTTTGGCGGGAACGCCGCCACCTCGGCACTGTGTCGTATCGTTTAACCGACCTTCCAACAGCGCATAATGAGGCTCATAACAGCACCGCATTCTTTAGATATCCTCACAACATTCTATTGTCAAGTGCTACTGGTGCAATCCCTTTTGTGGCTGCCACAACATCCCTAATGCAAATATCAAACTGAAATGGTGCGAGTGACTACGGGTGAAACTTGTTTAAAAATAGGCAGCACAGAGAACTTGTGCTTGACACGCTCTGCCACTTTCCCTTGGATCGGTTGGAGCTGCTGGGCGAGCACTCGCTATTTTGCCAGGGGAAGGGGTTAATATACTCAGCTGCAAAGGATAAGCTTGTAGCACCCAGAAACTATTCCGTGGTCAGAAGTTACCTTTTGTCAAGAAACCTGGCACGACGATAGGACAGAGTTAAGGTCATCTTACAAAAATTGGGAATCTGCTTTGCGGGAAATATTATGATAAATACGAATGTCATCGGCATATAATCGGGCATGACTAGAAACACACGCAGCAAGGTCATTTATAAACACCAAAAAAAAGAGGGACATCCTTGCGGAACACCCAATGACACATTTGACAAGCTCACACCATCTAGAACCTCACACTGCTTCCTTCCAACAAGATAAGCTTCAAGCCAGGTTAGAAGTGTGTCAGATATTCTAAGAGTCAACAACTTTTGCAATAACAATGTGTGCGAGACCGAATCAAATGCTTTACGAAAGTCTCGAAAGACACGATCAAGCTCACTGTTGATTGAAACAGCAATGTCCCGAGGAAACTGAGTTTTGCAAGAAATGCCTGTCCTCAAACAATGTTGAGTAGGGAAGATGAAAGACGTTTCCAATCCCCTCTAATGCCGAATTAGAGCGCAGCTCTTGAGGAGGAGGAGGGGAAGGTACGGAGAGGAGGCTATGCCCCTCCTCCTCTCCTGCTCGCCTCCCATTTAGGGGAAATCTTTCCGCTAAATTTAGCGGGGACTTTTTTCTGCTAAATTTAGCGGGGAAATTTTTCCGCTAAAATTAGCGGAGAATGTTTTCCGCTAAACTTAGCGGGGAAATTTTTCCGCTAAATTTAGCGGGGAATTTTTCCCGCTACATTTAGCAGGGAAATGTTTCCACTAAATTTAGCGGGGAAATTTTCCCACTAAATTTAGCCTCTAAATTTAGCAGGGAAATTTACCCATAATGCACCGCGCGGTTACGCCGACGCCGACCAAGCCGGAAACGGGCGCCTAAGAGCTGCGCTCTAAAACACACAACTCATAGATGAGTACCGTATTTTCCGAACTATAAGTCGCACATCCGTATATTGAGCAGTTTTCATGGAAAAGTTGGTATATAAGTCGCACCTCTTTGCACGGTTCACGCGAGGAGTTCTTTAGTTTATGCACATTGGTATCGCGAAATCGGAGTTTCGCACAATTGCTAGATCGCACATACCGTTTGACGCGCATTTTGACTCGCGAGAAATGCCCATAGTATGGTGCCGTCTGGCGAGGGCAATCGAGTGTTTCGCAGCAAACGCATGCCAAGCGAACGAAAGTTTAAGGAGCTAGACACTCGCAAACCAAGCTTTGGAGCACTAGGCCTAGCCTAGGCCAAGTCCCGGAGACGACGCAAGCATCGATGCGCAGGCAGAAAAGATAAACCTTGACATACTTTTTTTTTTTGTACCTCTAAAAGACCGGCTAGCAACAATCCTTCTTTTTACATGTAGCACATTTTAGGAGCATGGCACAAAAAAACTGCTCACCAAACGAAAACTAAGAAAGACATGAGAAAATATTCTGCAATGCGTGTATACCAGCCCACTTACTTTTCAGCGTTACTGGACTGAAGCAAAAGAATACGGAACCATGGCTGAACTAGGCAACATCAGTAACATGCTGTAAAAGCTTTATCCTCACTCTCTTGCCTATGCACATTGAGCTGCTTCGGGGAAACCATAAAAATTAAAATATCTCGCATTTCGAGTCAAAATAGTGCGGCGACAGCAGTGCCTCCTGGAGGAAGAAACACCACCTATGGCTACGTAGTTATGGTGCTCTACAAAAGATGGAGCACAACAAATTAAAAAAAATGCCACCGCACCTCGGAAAAAAAAAAAAAAAAAAAAAAAAACTTATATAAGTTGCATTGGTGTATAAGTCGCATTAAGAAAAATGTTTGAAAGAAATTGCGACTTATACACCGGAGAATACGGTAATTAAATTACTGTAAATAAAGTGCTCGAGCATTTTACAAAAAACACTTGTTAGAGACAGAGGCGTTGAGTAAGAACCCCATGAGAGCGATTCTTCCAGGCGACGCGATAAAGTGATGCGACAGGACCCGCTGTCGTTCGGTCCATCGAAACCACATGCGAGCGACGCACGTCGTGATGACAAGCAGCGACGAGACAACTTTCAAGTGTTGTCCGCATGCTAATGGCTGATAACCTGGCTGTATACAAAAAATAATATTAAACAAAGTATGCTAACAGCATCTTTTTCCACGTTTAGGCAGAGTCTGCACACTCGGATAGACGGGCGAGTGGATCCAAGGATCTGCGATGCGGCGCCACACATTGCGTTTTAGATTCTGTGCCTTGTACTGGGGCTATGTCTCACGACACTCTTTCTCACTCCACTTAATCAATAAGGCCTTCATTAAAGGGTCACTGAAAACAGCAATATCAATATTAATTTCACCGTCTCAAACACTTTAAAAGCGCGCAACAAAACACACACAAAAAAAATACTTTCTGGCGTACAAAAAAGCCTGTTTGTGTCCTCCCCCAACAATTTAAGCTCCTCCCCACTTCATTTTCTGGTCACATAATAGACTGGTGTCACCAAGCGAATTGTGCAGGTGCGAGCATTCCGTAAGTGCTGTCACTGCCATGCTACTTGTAGTCGTCGCATTCTGGCTTCCCGGCTATATAGGGCTGTGGTGCGCATACATCATCATACATCATCGTTTGGGAAGCCCAGGCATGAGCTTGGATTCTCATCCATGTCTGTACTTCATAAAATTGCATTTTTTGTGATGCCTTAGTTTGTCAGCAAGTGGAGCAAAGCAGTTCAAGTCGTCTTATCGCTTTAAAATCGTTTTGTCGCCAGCTCCTTCGTGAAGCGTGAACCCACTGCGTTCACGTGGTGGTCCCACTGCGGCCGCGAAAAAAACGACGCCCCTACTCGAGCACTCCGGCTGCTCGGACGTCTCAATCAACTTGGAAACAAGTGAACACAGAATTCAATGGCAAAGAACATGAAAATTCGAGGGACCATCGGCTCAGTGTAGCACCGGGGAAGAGCATCAAATGGCTCGGTGGAAAACTGAGCTTGGTAGAGCTCAGGCCTGTGCACAACGTTTCATCGACAATGAAGTAAGAAGAGCTAAATACATTTTCTCGGGGAGCGATAGCTTTTTCAAGTCATTTCAGTCTGGTTTCAGCCTGTGCGACAGGGTACAGGTGAACTGCGGGAGAAGCCTGCACACAAAGAAGAAACAATCTACAGAAAGACCATGCCTGACACGCCGTAACAACTCGCATCTGTCAAAAAGAAGCAACCATGCCAGATACCTGAAAATTTTGGGTGCAGATGGGCTTTCGTGTACAGGTTCTATTCAGTCTTATTTTGTTTGCGCAAGCTCCGAATGCTAACAGTTGCCTGAAGGGGGGAGCTTCTTTTCTGCTGTCTCAACTGGTGTTAATGCAGAATGGATCAGTAACGCCAGCCAAAATCAAGTTGTGGCATAATAGACCACCACAAGGTGGGCCAGGTTCGTTTCCTGCCTTTTTGGCCGTAAGTGCTGCACTTCTAAATTGCATTATGTGGTGTTATCACGTTTTGTTTGAAAAAAGTGAAGACTGCTTTTCAAAAGGTTGTTTTGTTTCAAGTGATGCATATCAGGAATCACTGCTCTTTTTTAGGGATTGTTTTAATCTTTTGATGCACGGGTGTGCTTTAAACATGTCGTCGCAATGACAGTTATAACCACCAAAAATACATCCAGCTAAAAGTATACTAAAAACGGCTGCCGTAAAGCAGTGCAGAGGTCCCGATTGAGATGGACTAATGGACAGACCGCTACGGAGCAAGTGCTCAGGGAGATACCAACAGTACACTTCGGCACAAACCCACTCTGTCTCGTGCACTGTAATCTTACACTCTTTAGCTAATGTGCAATAGGGTGGATAAAAATTATGAAGCAAATCGCAAAACAAATCGAAAAACACCCTTTTTCCTGCCATTCAGTCTGGCCCTGTTTACCTTCCTTAGCCACTCTCTTCGGGGGCTGCTTTCTCTGGGGAAGACATAAAATCCTATGCCTTTTTGCCTGGTGCTGTTATTGTAGCACCCTGGCACACAACAGAAGAAGTCACCCACTCAGCCGGAAAACTGGGGAGAACTACAGGTACCAGAATGTACCACGGCAGCGGTGGTGTCGCGCAACCCCTGGTGATATCAGTGTATAGACCTTTCCAGCGGCAGTCTCAAACGAACCGATTTACAGCGCGCGTCCCCGGTTTTGAGAGTGTATGTCAGTGCTGCCTGAATGCGCTGGGCTGTAGGTTTCCTTGTCAGTAGGCTGTGGCAGCATGCGTAGGCGCAATTCCGGATGCTTGTGGCGGAAAAATTGCCTAGTTTTATTTTTTAATTTTTTTGTGTTCTATTACGAAGAGAATTTCTCGGAGTTTTTAAGAAAGCATTGCATGTTTTTTGGGAACAAAAACAAACAAATGAAATCTATTTTCGGCGAGTCCATGCACGCCGTGACAGAACAAATGCAACTGGAATGTTTGTTTCATTGTATGTCGATCTTTTTAACGGCACCATACACTCAGCCGTGTCAATCTACTAAGGTCTTAACTGCCTAAAATATCTGACCGGACAAGACAGCCGAACTGCATGGGTATTCCCCGCTCACAACATGAACTTGAACGAGCCTCATCAATCGAACAACATATATTGTATGTACCCCACGGTGCCGCGTTATCAGAACAAAATTTGAGAAAGGTCTCAAAAAACGCAGCATATTCAAAATACAGTATCGACGATCGAACGGAATCTGGCTTGTCTTGGGGTACGTTTTGAAGAGTGATGCTTTTTTTACACAGCACTAAAGCAAATGAACGGACGTGTCCCCATACCCCGGACCCTATCAGCTACTTCTCGCCAAAACCAGGAACATAGCCGGGAAGGCTTTTCGAGCATTATCTCAACGGAAATAATCCTCGAAGAAAGTCGAACGACCCGCATCGCGGGCTGTTCATTCTCTTGGCTCGTTTCCTGCGAAGGTCGAGCAGGCTACGAGCCCTGGTATTCCCTGGTTCTCACAGTGGAAGATATCACAAAACACGCAAGCATCCTGAACAGGCAAATAAAGTAAAAGCTTTCAAGGAAAGCCGGCGCTCTCTTTGCTCGTTCCTGCGAAGGTCGAGCAGGCTACGAGCCCTAGTATTCCCTGGTTCTCACAGTGGAAGATATCACAAACACGCAAGCATCCTGAACAGGCAAATAAAGTAAAAGCTTTCAAGGAAAGCCGGCGCTCTCTTTGCTCGTTTCCTGCGAAGGTCGAGCAGGCTACGAGCCCTGGTATTCCCTGGTTCTCACAGTGGAAGATATCACAAAACACGCAAGCATCCTGAACAGGCAAATAAAGTAAAAGCTTTCAAGGAAAGCCGGCGCTCTCTTTGCTCGTTTCCTGCGAAGGTCGAGCAGGCTACGAGCCTAGTATTCCCTGGTTCTCACAGTGGAAGATATCACAAAACACGCAAGCATCCTGAACAGGCAAATAAAGTAAAAGCTTTCAAGGAAAGCCGGCGCTCTCTTTGCTCGTTTCCTGCGAAGGTCGAGTGGAAGATATCACAAAACACGCAAGCATCCTGAACAGGCAAATAAAGTAAAAGCTTTCAAGGAAAGCCGGCGCTCTCTTTGCTCGTTTCCTGCGAAGGTCGAGCAGGCTACGAGCCCTGGTATTCCCTGGTTCTCACAGTGGAAGATATCACAAAACACGCAAGCATCCTGAACAGGCAAATAAAGTAAAAGCTTTCAAGGAA
The DNA here is from genome assembly GCA_013358835.2 of Ixodes persulcatus. Lineage (NCBI taxonomy): Eukaryota > Metazoa > Arthropoda > Arachnida > Ixodida > Ixodidae > Ixodes > Ixodes persulcatus. The sequence goes on along the minus strand of JABSTQ010009684.1, from coordinate 15,818 downwards.
AGCCGGCGCTCTCTTTGCTCGTTTCCTGCGAAGGTCGAGCAGGCTACGAGCCCTGGTATTCCCTGGTTCTCACAGTGGAAGATATCACAAAACACGCAAGCATCCTGAACAGGCAAATAAAGTAAAAGCTTTCAAGGAAAGCCGGCGCTCTCTTTGCTCGTTTCCTGCGAAGGTCGAGCAGGCTACGAGCCCTGGTATTCCCTGGTTCTCACAGTGGAAGATATCACAAAACACGCAAGCATCCTGAACAGGCAAATAAAGTGAAGCAGTGCGATGACAACGAAAATAGGCTTCGTAGGTCAAATCTGTTATTTTTCGGCTGCCAAGATAACCTTACCGAAACATGGGCGCAATCGGAAGGAAAGATTATTGAGTTTTGTTCGAGCAAGCTGGGAATTCAGCTAGATCCCTCAAATTTAGAAAGATCACACCGCCTAGGGAAATTTCAGCCCCAGAAAGCTAGGCCAATAATAGTGAAGTTTGCCCGATATAAGGACAAAGAGAGCATCCTGGCCTCCGGGTTTAAACTGAAAGGCACCCATTACGCTGTACGCGAAGATTTTTCTGCGTCCGTGCGAGTTGCCCGTGCCAAACTTTTTGAGTATGGTAGGAGTATGAACGTACCGTTTAAAGTGCGTTTTAACAAACTGCATGCGGACAACAAGCGTTTCGTTTTTAACTCGGAATCTCAAACTGTTGTTGAATTTTCATAGCTACGTGCTTCTGGCAAAAATAAAGTGTTACCGTCATCCCCTTATGCCGCCTTGCGCGATAAAAACAAAAGCCTTTCCGTTCTTTTCACTAATATTCGCAGCTTCATTCCAAAACGCGACGAGTTTCACAGTGTACTGGAAGACAGCTCATCAGATTTAGTTATTTTGACAGAAACTTGGTTAAACCCTGATATCGAAGATAAGGAGCTTTTTCCGCCAAACTTAGATTACAAAGTCTTCCGGCACGACCGGCATGGCCAGAGGGGTGGCGGTGTGCTTATCGCAATAAAAAGTTTTATATCTTCTTTTGATATCTGTTTAGCGAACCATGACTTGGAATTTACTTGCATATGTGTCTGTACGCCATCAAATAAGGTCATTGTGGGCGTATGTTATAGGCCACCAAATTGTGCTTCATCATTCCATACTGATCTATGCTCTGTCTTACTTGATATACGAGATCGTTTTCCAAAGGCTGATATGTTGTTATTTGGTGATTTTAATTTTCCTCAAATCGATTGGTCAAACCTATCATCCATAGGCTCTGCCGCAGCCACGAGCCCTGGCCTGGTATTCCCTTGTTCTCGCCGTGGAAGGATATCACCCCCCAAACACGCAAGCCATCCGGAACAGGCAACTAAAGTAAAGCTTTTCAAGGAAAGCCCGGCGCTCTCTTTTCTCGTTCCTGCGAAGGTCGAGCAGGACTACGAGCCCCCCCACCCCTGGCCTGGTATTCCCTGGTTCTCACAGTGGAAGATATCACAAAACACGCAAGCATCCTGAACAGGCAAATAAAGTAAAAGCTTTCAAGGAAAGCCGGCGCTCTCTTTGCTCGTTTCCTGCGAAGGTCGAGCAGCTACGAGCCCATGGCCCTGGAATTCCCTGGTTCTCACAGTGGAAGATATCACAAAACACGCAAGCATCCTGAACAGGCAAATAAAGTAAAAGCTTTCAAGGAAAGCCGGCGCTCTCTTTGCTCGTTTCCTGCGAAGGTCGAGCAGGCTACGAGCCCTGGCCCTGGTATTCCCTGGTTCTCACAGTGGAAGATATCACAAAACACGCAAGCATCCTGAACAGGCAAATAAAGTTGACCTGTTGACCTAGCAAATATTCAGAAGCAGTGCGATGACAACGAAAATAGGCTTCGTAGGTCAAATCTGTTATTTTTCGGCTGCCAAGATAACCTTACCGAAACATGGGCGCAATCGGAAGGAAAGATTATTGAGTTTTGTTCGAGCAAGCTGGGAATTCAGCTAGATCCTCAAATTTAGAAAGATCACACCGCCTAGGGAATTTCAGCCCCAGAAAGCTAGGCCAATAATAGTGAAGTTTGGCCGATATAAGGACAAAGAGAGCATCCTGGCCTCCGGGTTTAAACTGAAAGGCACCCATTACGCTGTACGCGAAGATTTTTCTGCGTCCGTGCGAGTTGCCCGTGCCAAACTTTTGAGTATGGTAGGAGTATGAACGTACCGTTTAAAGTGCGTTTTAACAAACTGCATGCGGACAACAAGCGTTTCGTTTTTAACTCGGAATCTCAAACTGTTGTTGAATTTTCATAGCTACGTGCTTCTGGCAAAATAAAGTGTTACCGTCATCCCCTTATGCCGCCTTGCGCGATAAAAACAAAAGCCTTTCCGTTCTTTTCACTAATATTCGCAGCTTCATTCCAAAACGCGACGAGTTTCACAGTGTACTGGAAGACAGCTCATCAGATTTAGTTATTTTGACAGAAACTTGGTTAAACCCTGATATCGAAGATAAGGAGCTTTTTCCGCCAAACTTAGATTACAAAGTCTTCCGGCACGACCGGCATGGCCAGAGGGGTGGCGGTGTGCTTATCGCAATAAAAAGTTTTATATCTTCTTTTGATATCTGTTTAGCGAACCATGACTTGGAATTTACTTGCATATGTGTCTGTACGCCATCAAATAAGGTCATTGTGGGCGTATGTTATAGGCCACCAAATTGTGCTTCATCATTCCATACTGATCTATGCTCTGTCTTACTTGATATACGAGATCGTTTTCCAAAGGCTGATATGTTGTTATTTGGTGATTTTAATTTTCCTCAAATCGATTGGTCAAACCTATCATCCATAGGCTCTGCCGCATCCGCACATTTTTTAGACATGTGTCTTACTCTGAATCTTACACAGCTCGTTGATAAACCAACTCGTTTGGGAAATATTCTTGATTTAATACTAACTACGTCACCAGACCTTGTCAAGTGTATCCAATACTGTGAGGGGCTCAGTGATCACAGGTTGCTGCATGTTGATTTGTCACTCCCCACTCTCACAAAGCATCCCATTTCCAAGATTATTCACGATTATAACAGGGCTGATTATATCTCGATAAACCGCGAGTTGGCAATCTTCTTTGACAATTACGTCGTTCATTTTCATCTTAGATCTGTAGAAGAAAACTGGACATTATTCAAAACTAAAATGAATCATCTAGTAAAAATGTTTGTCCCTACAGTTCGTGTGCGCACCGATTTAGGTAATCCATGGTTTACAAAAACTCTGCTCTCTTTGCGAAACAAGAAAAAAAGACTTTTTGCAAAGGCCAAACGGTTAAACACCTGCCAATCTTGGGATGTTTACAATTCTGCACTAAAAAACTACACCAGGAACATAAAGCAAGCCAAGAATAAATTCTTTTTTAATGACTTACTGTCCATCTTGAGGAGTAACCCGAGGAAGTTCTGGAATCTGGTTTCACCAAAGAACAACAACTCTGCCATCCAACTACGTACCGACAACGGCGATCCCATTCCAGAGAGTGACATTCCTACTGTGTTTAACGAGTATTTTTCTTCCATTTTTACTAACGAGTGTTTGAACACTGTTCCCAGTCTCCCCGAGCAACCTTACGAAACCATGCCACCAATCAGTGTAAGCGCAACCGGTATTCAAAATCTCATTGCCAAATTAAAACTGTCATCGTCCGCCGGTTCCGACAACATCAATTCAAAAATTTTAAAAAATACTACCAGTATCTCCAGTGAGATCTTAAAATTAATCTTTGACCAGTCATTATCTGAAAGCTCGCTCCCTTCTGACTGGAAGGTTGGCAGGATCGTCCCAGTCTTCAAGCTGGGAAGTCGCTGTTTGGCGTCTAACTATCGTCCAATATCTTTAACTTCAATCGCATCTAAACTTCTTGAGCATATACTATATTCACATATCATGAGTCACCTAACAACTAATGGATTTTTCTTCAAACAGCAGCATGGATTTAGAAAGGGACTCTCATGTGAGACGCAGCTTTGCGACTTCATTCATGACCTACATACTAATCTCGAGTGTCGGGCTCAGACTGACGCCATCTTTCTGGATTTTTCGAAGGCTTTTGATCATGTTCCCCATCAACGACTACTTTCTAAACTGGCATCCCTTCGTCTTGACCCGCTAATCTTCTCATGGATACGTGACTTTCTTTCTTCCCGCGTGCAATACACAGTTACAAATTATCATGAGTCTGCCCTAACAAACGTTTCATCTGGTGTTCCTCAAGGGTCCGTACTGGGTCCCCTACTTTTTTTAATATTCATAAATGACCTTCCGGCCACTATCTTATCTAATATTCGCCTGTTTGCAGATGACTGTGTCGTATATAACAAAGTAACAAGTGTGCATGACAACATTCAACTCCAAGATGATTTAGTAAAAATTAATAAATGGTGCGAACAGTGGCTGATGCCATTAAACAAATCTAAATGTAAACTAATCCGTTTCACTAGAAAAAAAACCGTCTTGTCCTATCAATATTACTTAGGCTCCGACATCATTGAGACCGTTCCTTCGTACAAATATCTCGGTGTAAAATTAACATCAGACCTTTCATGGAATAATCACATTGAAGCCATCTCCGCAGACACCTCCAGGACCCTGGGAGTACTCCGACGTAACCTTCGACCTGCTCCACCAACTGTCCGCAAACTGGCCTACGACACACTTATCCGACCTAAATTAGAATATGCTGCCTCCATCTGGAACCCCCATCAAGGCTACCTTATCAATCATCTGGAAGCAATTCAAAACAGGGCCACCCGTTTCATCCTCTCCACGTACGATAACTCCATCAGTGTCTCTTCCCTAAAAAGTCAACTAACCCTTTCTTCTTTGCAGCTTCGTAGGAACGTCTCCCAGCTCTGCCTCCTTCACAAAATCTATTATCACTGTCCTGACCTTAAAACAGCATTATTATCACCTCCCGATCGAACATCATCTCGCCTAAACAACGACTGTACCATCAAAAGGATCTCTGGCTCAACAAACGCTTTCAACCGATCTTTCCTCCCACAAGCTATCAATGACTGGAACAGCCTCCCATCCTCCATCGTCACCATCGTAGACCCAAACGCCTTTAAATCAAGTCTTCAATTGCACTTTTTATGTTGTTAACCGTTTACCAACCATTTCCTGAATGTATTTATTTTTGTGTCTGTTTTTTCTAATGTATAATATGAATGATCCCCCCCTTATGTAATGCCCTCACGGGCCCTTAAGGTTCAATAAATGAAATGAAATGAAATGAAAGTAAAAGCTTTCAAGGAAAGCCGGCGCTCTCTTTGCTCGTTTCCTGCGAAGGTCGAGCAGGCTACGAGCCCTGGCCCTGGTATTCCCTGGTTCTCACAGTGGAAGATATCACAAAACACGCAAGCATCCTGAACAGGCAAATAAAGTAAAAGCTTTCAAGGAAAGCCGGCGCTCTCTTTGCTCGTTTCCTGCGAAGGTCGAGCAGGCTACGAGCCCTGGCCCTGGAATTCCCTGGTTCTCACAGTGGAAGATATCACAAAACACGCAAGCATCCTGAACAGGCAAATAAAGTAAAAGCTTTCAAGGAAAGCCGGCGCTCTCTTTGCTCGTTTCCTGCGAAGGTCGAGCAGGCTACGAGCCCTGGCCCTGGAATTCCCTGGTTCTCACAGTGGAAGATATCACAAAACACGCAAGCATCCTGAACAGGCAAATAAAGTAAAAGCTTTCAAGGAAAGCCGGCGCTCTCTTTGCTCGTTTCCTGCGAAGGTCGAGCAGGCTACGAGCCCTGGCCCTGGTATTCCCTGGTTCTCGCAGTGGAAGATATCACAAAACACGCAAGCATCCTGAACAGGCAAATAAAGTAAAAGCTTTCAAGGAAAGCCGGCGCTCTCTTTGCTCATTTCCTGCGAAGGTCGAGCAGGCTACGAGCCCTGGCCCTGGTATTCCCTGGTTCTCACAGTGGAAGATATCACAAAACACGCAAGCATCCTGAACAGGCAAATAAAGTAAAAGCTTTCAAGGAAAGCCGGCCAACTCCGAATGCACAATGCAGGTGGAGAGCTGCGCTGACCGGGTTTCCACAGCTCAGGCGGGTGGCAGAAATTTTCGGCGGTAGGGGTCGCTTGAGTCGCAAAATGGCGGCAGCCAGAGACCTCCTTTTGCAAAGGTCTATAGGCGCTGGGCATGGTTCCAGAGTGCACCACCGCGGCCAAATCAGGCAACACTGGGACAGCTAAAATCGGCAGCACCGCCGCTGTATCCTCGCGAGATTACGTTAGGACCAACTCTGACCGTTGCGTTGTGGCGCGCTACACTACTCACTGTTTTAAAAATGTATCCAACGTTAAATATAATAATGTGTATGTGTGTGTGGTTCTAGCGTTAGGTAGTTTTAGTAGGTGCCTTCCTCTATAGGTTGAGACAACCCGAAACGGGAACTAGCAGAACAACATTGAACGTCCTGATATTACGGTCAAATTTAAGTCAAAGCAAGCAGACAAGGGCAGACTTTTTTTTCTTTTTTTACGTTGTTTGCGCAAGCCTTAAAATAACAAAAGCAGACTTTGTCAAGCTTCCCTCCTCTACAAAAGTGGAACTAAAAGTACCCCTTCCAACTCTACCTCACCCTCACCTAACCTTCTTTTCCAAGTTAACTTTTCCCATGAATAACTGACCTCATTCTGGGGATCAACTTGTTTACGGTCCCCTCGTCGTCATGTTGAGGATGATAGTGGTGTCCGAGGGATGTGTTTTTCGTGCAAGCTGGCTGTAGTTTGGACAGTGTTGTACACAGTTGATCGTTGCAAGCTGATGCTCATTCCCATCGATTGAATATGTTGTTTTCTTTTACATAGAACACAAATAAGCGCTGCACAGATAACCTTTTCTCGTGGGGTACGTACATTTTTTTATTTCTTGAGTAGACTGATTTCTCGCAGCAGGGACAAAGTTAGAACCGCACAGACACAGGGCGAAATAGAGCAACCATCTTGGGCTGCTATGCGATCACGCTCAAGGCGCAAACAACCGTCCACTCTACAACCGGCGAAGCAGAGAAAACATTCCCTCCAATAACTACGCTGAAACGTCCACAAAACATTGTTCGTTCAAGATGTGTCTGCGGAGCAGGGAGCACTGAGAATGCCAAAGGACTGATCTCACTCTAGAGAGTCATTGCATCCAACCCAAAGACAACGCTGGGCTTCGAGCGCGTCAATTCCAAATATCGACTCAAATAGCACATTTAGAAATCCATCTAGTCATGTAATGCAAACAAAATGCTCATTTGACACGTTTTACGGCATTTATTCATCTCCGACAGCATTGTATTTCCCACGGCCTTGACGGGCCCCTGCAGAGCTTCACGCCTGACAAGCTTTTGGGGTTGCAACAGTCTGGTATGCGACAGTGCCTACAGCTTCGACGTTTTCTCTTCTGTGACATCCGAAAGCAATGATACAAATAAAAGACCAAAAACGCACAAATCACCACCATCAAAGTGATGTGTGGACAGCCCCACGAGCAAGTGGGCTGGCGAAGGGGCCTTCCCAGTGTTGCAAATATTTTGAGCTAGATGGCGTGACGTGTCACACAAAACTTGATTGCCCCGAAGAACACTGATAGAAAAACAGGAACTAAAAAGTGACACATCGTGTGCATGCGAAGAAAGGTCTTGTGAAATACTTTGGCAGTCGGCCGGGTAGCATGTGCACGTGCCCATGACCGATGAGAGGGAAGGAGAAGATTAACTTCCCATTTCAAGTCATCCAAAAAGGCAAGGAGTGCACTATTTCGCTCACTACATCATAGATTTAGGCAAGCGTTTCAGATTAAGCTTTCTAAAAATATTTTTCTCTTTTTTTCCGCAAATACAGAGTTCTCAAGCTCGATATTCTGGGGGCGATCCCTGAAAATCATTTTTAGTCGTTCAGAATAATAAAAAAATTATTGATGTTGGGGCTGTCAGTGGCCCTTTAAATTGTTTGTCATCGGCAGCGTTCTCCATCACAATCTGCACGCAAACAGGCGCCACCGAAAAACACCAGCGTATAAGTGGTGTGCGCGCAGACGAACATCCCGTCCTATTGGCTCTCTGGCCGAGCCACTTCAGGGCAGCGCGTGAAAACTGGCTATGTTTTCTGGAAATCTAGAAATGGGCAACGTGAAGCGCAACAGCAGCGGGCGACAGCAAATCTCATTGCTTACTTTCATCTTTTGTAATAGTAACGTGATGCTACTTTCTGAAGAGTCTATGTTGTTCATTTGTTCTCAATGGAATTGGGTTAACTATTGAGCACACTGACTGACCGATTAAACACGGACTGAAAATGAAGATTAAAAGTCCCGGCTTTACCTTCGATGTTAAGGCCATAACTGAGACAATCTAGCGTGTCGGGAACAGTGAAGCTGGGATCCTTTTTAATTTACTATATTTCCAGACCTCTTTAGGGTTGGTTTTCAGTTTGTCCAACAGAGCGTCTTTGTAAGTGCCCTGCGCATCTCTTTTCTTAGGAGTTTGGTTAGCTCTTTCATCTCGGAATACAGCGTAGGCTCCTGCGAACGGCTATACGCACCAAACAAACATTTATTTTTGCTTATCCAAGTTTTCTATTCATCCAGGGCTTAATTGTTCGGTTATAGTTAGCAAATCTGCCAAAATACAATTTGAAAATAGACAAAAAGTAGCCAACTTTAATTTTTAGTAGCGGGACATGTTCTAAAGCAGCCAATTTGGTGGAAACTACTGATCAATGGCGACACTGATCACTACAATTACACTCAGAGAAGCCGGTGTACTGCTTATTGCAAATTCCATTGGACATCAGCACCATTGAGTCAGGCTTCCTGCACCTGCAAATGGCACGAGTGTACTTTCCAATGGAAGATAGTCCTTGGGTCTACTATCACACCATCTATGCAGATGGTGCAGGCCGCCCAGACACTGGATGCTGTCTGATGACAGGACGCAGCCGTTCCCAATCTTCGTCCAGGTGGACTGGCCACTGTGTCACACGAGCGTTTTGAGCCTCCTTCAGGACTGACTGAGCTACTATTTGGTCCACAACCGTTACCCTATTCCCCATACTGTATCAAAACTCGATTCCATCTTCCACAATAAGCTCCACTAATTTCTACTTCTCGAGACAGAAAAGTGATTGGCAATATACAGAAAAGTAACAACACGTATCATCCAGTCTTTCTCTTTGGTACGCCAATCGAATATTTGGTTCGGATCGTCATTGTGCAATTAACCTTGCGCAAAAAAAAGCTGTTGCCCATGCGTGAAAAGATGCCAATGCTCCTGTTTGGTTCAAAGCAAATCGGTATATTAAAATGGAAGCAAGAACTGCATCATGGTTCACTTGATTTCCAATAATGCCAGTGCACTGTGTCGGCTGCAAGAATCAGTTTCACGAGAAAAACAAGTCGTTTTAAATTTTAGTCGGCAAAGAGAGAAGCTGGGATTGCTGCCATCAGGAAGATGACTCAGCACGGCAGCCCAACAAGCACTGCCACATCAACAGTGCACATTCCTCCATTTTGGAAGCTTGTGACGAGTCTTTTTCGACCTTCTTCCAGCCTCGCATCCAAAATGCCCTTTGTACAATACTGGAACACACCAGTTTGCAAATTGTCTAGCTGCTCAATCGTAGCCAGTGGTTTCCCTCCCTAGCAACTATTTTAAAAACTTGGGACGTCGTGCGAGTCATATACTTTCGACGACAACACCTTCAAATCACTCATCTTTTTTACATTCATCGCCCAACTCATTTAATCATTGCTGGTTTCACTTCAGGAATCCAGTCCAGGAACGTTCCTAGCCAACTGGTGTCACTTGATTTACAATTCTATTTTAAATTTCTAAATTAAACAAACAAGTTCTTCAACTACAAGCCCCCTAACTCTTTTTCAGCAAAATTAACTCGTGCTCCCAAAATAGTTTGCCAAAAACGGTTCAGAAAATATATTTTGCTCAACATTTTCGCCGACACCAGAGAACCCTCTTAAAGGTGTGTCAACAAAAAGAAAATCCATTTGTTTGAAAATCAAAGTAAAACGTAAAAGGCAAGGTGCCTCGAGAGTTCACTCGCTTCCCCTGAGGAAAGGATATAGTTCCGATGTTGGTTTGAAATATTGGTTGAGTAAAACTATACGCACTCCGGAGTGCACTTCGGACGGAAATGACTATACGCACTCCGCTACACTCGTATAAAACGAATGGTCACAGCGACTTTTTGAAGCGGAGGCGTAGCGTAGGGGTTAAGACGTCCGCTTTGTTAGCAAGTAGACGCGGGTTCGATCCGCGGTGGACCTACTTTTTTTCCTCTTTTTTTTTTTTCTCCGACATTTTGTTTTGTCGAGGCATTTGGCGATATTTACGACATTTCTTTTTGCGATGAACACGAAGAAAACCTAATGTTGTCGCCGAAACTTCGCAGAACTAAATGGTATGGTACTCCCTTTCCGGAGGTGCAGGTCGCGGGGCTTGTGTTGCCAGCTGGACGCCGCGAAGCGGCGTGTACTGGTTAAGTTTTGTAATTAGCAGCCGATACTGTCGCCGCGAAGCGGCGTGAACGCAGGCGGGGGGCTGTGTTAACGAGCTCCCCAGTGATACACGCGCCGTTCGAAAAGGGTGACCCAAATGGCATGAGTTCTCCGCGGTGTGCATATAGCCATTTCCGACCGAAGTGTACTCCGGAGTGCGTATTCGCGACTCCAACTAACTATAGGTGGCGCCACTCATTTTCCAAAATGGCGGTTATAGTGAGGGTCGGAGATGCGTGCCGCTTTTGAGCCTGTCTAGTGTGCTGGCTTCACTGAGCGACACATATTATTTCTGGTAATACGAGGAAGCTAGGGTGTTATGGGCGCAGGTCACCTCTTTATCCTGAACACAAGAACGGTGTTTAGCGTAATAATTACGCAAGGATGAGCGTTTTAATTCTGGAGCGAAACCGAAACTAACCTCTATTTTGGATTTAATTTCTCGATAAAGGTTTTAATTTCGGATTCTTTCATAACTCAAGATCCAGGCTGATATTTGTAGTTGTTGTAGTTATTGAAACAATCAGTGCTGATATTTGTGTGCTCTCAATGCCTTTTCTCGCTCAGATAAATGTTGTGGGAAATAATGAACTGCGGGCCTTTTAATGGGTTTTTGGGTATTTAGATGATTGATTGGTTTGACATTATTCCCAGCACAAAAATAAGAGAATAATTCAAATTTTACATATGTCCACTAAACGTATAAATTAATAAACGCTGTTCTCACTGCAACAACTTATAGACGGAAACCGAGTCAGACAGCAGAAGTGCCTGCGTGTTTCTTATACCAACGCGTGACGCATAGGACTTTATATTACATCCAGTGTTTGTCTTTATAACGATGTCAGAGGCTTTCATATGCTAAAAAGAAAACAAAAATATACCTTTCTGGAAAGACTGTTGTGGTTAAATGGCGTATTTTCGTGATCTTGGCGTCAATTGGGGGCATGCATTGCCGCGATTTGTATAAATAATATTATTGAAATTCAGATATTTTAATACCTAATTTTTCCAATATAATTTGTTGCTTATGATCTAATTTCAAACGCACGAACAAATATGACAAAAGAAAAGTCTGCTAATTATCATCACTGGTGCCAATTGCAGCATTTTTAATTACCAATAGAATAAAAATAGTCGAAATCAATGAAAAGAAGCTTATGTGAGAAATTCATGTAAAATTACATTAATTGGGGGTAAAGTATATTTTGCTATCAGAGTTGCGACTTTGAACAATGGGCGAAACGTCCAAATTCGCCGCCAATATCCTTCCAGACCAAATACCCTAAAGCAAAAAGCAAAAAAAAAAAAACATTTTTTTTTAACTACCAGATTTTTTATAATATTTAATTACTTTCATTTTTATGCTCAGTCGTTTTGAGTCTCAGCCTTTCCAGTTGGAAGGAACGCCTATCGGTTTGCACGCCTGCTCACTGCAGCACGTTTCGGTGAAACAGAAGTGAGTTTAAGTATTGCGTGTACGAGCGAACGCAAGCGCTGTGTTGGTGTTACTTTTGCGTGCTCCACACTGCGCGTGCGCGGAACCCAAAATTGCGGTCTTGGATGGCGCATGGCGATGAGATGCACGCACAACGTGGGGCACACAACTCTAACGCAAACGCACACCGTTTGCGTTTGCTTCTATGCGCAATAGGTGGTATTCACTGAGCCTGCAGGTTCGATTTTCCCAGGGAGCGCCACCGTCGATCCGCCATCTTCGAGGTCGCGGTTTGACTGGTTTGGGTACGCGGTCGTACGTTGGTAGTGTGTGCTAATTTCATATAGTTGAAGAATGAACAAAAGAGAGAAAAAGGTATATCTCGGGGGCGGGCCGTTTTAGTTTCCTTGTTGCCGCCGAGTACCGTGTGTAAAGGCTGAACCGCATGTAAGCAATTTAGCGAGCGACGGGACGAGACGAGCGACAGCGACGAGACAATCGACGATGACCCGCTTCGCTGTCGCTCAGTCGCTCGCGCGACGAGGCAAACCGCATGAAAAGGACGAGAGCAAGCGACCAAGGCGATTAGCGACGTTTTCTAGAAATACAAAAACCAAGCGACGCGACGACCGACCATGAGAAATCTCCGTAGCCCGTCGCCGACTCCCGTCGCTGTCGCTCGCTAAATCGCTTACATGCGGTTCACCCTTCACTGTCGCTCGTCGCGTAGCTCGGTTTTGGGATTTCTAGAAAACTTAGCGCTCATAGCCTTGGTCGTATGCTCCCGTCGCTTTCATGCGGTTTGCCTCGTCGCACAAGTGACCGAGCGGCAGCGAAGCGGGTCGCCGTCGCTTGTCTCGGCGCTCGCCAAATCGCTTACATGCGGTTTTTAAATCGCTTGGGCTAATGAAAAATGTGGCGCATTTTTCATAAGCCGCGCACTCTGTGAGCCGCACGGTATGTTTCTGCACAGGAACGAACACCGAAGGCACGACGTATGTACGACACAGAGGCGATGGAGCAACACGGTTACACGGCCGTAGTGCAGAAAATCCGCTAGAGAAAAACAATAAAAAAAAACTAGCAAAACAAAACAAAGAGTAATCACACCGTGCTACAAAAGTACCAAAGTAGAAAAATCAGTTCTTGCAAGAGCTACCGCCGTGGGCACGGCGCGCGACACGGAGCGCTGCATGGAGCCGAGGGAGCAACGCGGCCGCGGTGAACGAGTCTGATAGCGATAAAATCAAACTAAAATACACAAACAATACTTCTACGGCGCTTCAAAAGCACCAAAGTATAAGAATAACCCCTAGTTTCGGTCAAAAAGATCCTTTAAAGTTGTAAAATGCTGCTAAACCACGCTCAAAACGTCCGGCCAGACGACACCCGCGATAGAAAGAGACCTCGAAGATGGCGACGTGGTGGGCGATGCCAGCGAACCTAGCGAGTGACGTCAAGTGAATGTCACCTATACCAGAGCCGTATATGTAGAGAGTTTGGCCATTCGTTGGGAAGTATAGGAGACAAATGAGGAGGCGCCATTGGCCGAAAGCGGGCTGGGCGTGTTCCAGGGCGTCTTCAGAAATACAAATGTGACCAACCAGAGGCCGGGAATAATACCCTGGCGGTGGTCGCGAGAAACAAACCTGATAACTACATTGGAGTAACTCTCGATGACTGAAAATATGGCACACGTGATGTTTCAATCACGCTCATCCAAAATGATGGTGGAAGAGTGCGACTAGCGGAACGATCGACATAATCTGTACGCCAAGCGCCGAGGACCGGGAATCTGCCGTCCGAGTGGTCACACTCTGTCCGAGCAAAACAAAGTTGAGCGGCGCATTCGTTTCTTACATCTTTCTGCATCATCATGATGAAAACAACACGTGTACCCTATTTTCAACCATAAAGAGTTACTACGCATCACTATTACGCGCTTATTAAAACCATTTACGAACATAGACCTTTGATCAGAACTGTTTCTCGCTACCACCGCTAGGGGATTCTTTTCGGCTTCTGGTTGGTAAAGAGAGCATGCCAAGCCCTCTTTCCGAGTCTGCCGCACGCCCTGGCTCTGCCAGCGCCTCCCATTGACCAAACTCTCTACATATACGGCTCTGACCTATACTAAAACTCTCCAGTAAGGTACAATCCGATACCGGCTGCAGCACTACGTTAGGGCAGTGAAGAGTGTCGTTTGCATTCAGAAACGACATTTCGCGAGCCATGATCACAAGCAGTTCCGCCGTGCCCGCTGAACAGGAGAATCGGGGGACCCTCACTAGAACGCTTCCCCTTTCCGCCGCGGGAGGGCCAGCGTCGAGCTGGAGACGCGCTTTACTCAGATTTGTTTCCTGTCAAACACGAGCTCATTTTTGCGATAGAGAGATGAGCCTTGGAACAAAGACAATATTAATTGTGACCAAACGACTCAGCCCTAACTGCACACTCCGAAGGAAGTCAAATCCGCGGGCTGACAGAAATGAACAAATCGAAGCGAGAAACCGCTCGATTTAGTGACATCACGATTAGGAGTTTTTGTTGTGTACCTTGTCGCCATTTTGTCGAAAAGAGCACCAAACTATCGGCACAATACGCCGGGTTTTAGAGCAAGGAAAGTGAAGGAATAGTCAGAACCTACCTTCAATTTGAACAATTAAAAAAGAAGCAATTAATAGACATCTCCGAACTCTTGTAGGGTCAGGAAGAATCACCATGACTGCGAACACAAATCACCAACAAAGACCACCATATTTATATGGCTCGATATGGATGGATGGATAAATTTTACTCTCTGGTTTTACTGGCTGTACCCTTTGTAAAGGGAGGTAGCTTGCGCCACCTAGCAAGGAACACGAAATTTTGTTCTCTCGGTAATTTTTACGTTTAAAACCTATGTGCGCGTATCCTGACCTTGAAGTTTTGTTCCGGCAAGTGGAATTGGGCTTCTTTATCACCACTAAACGTCTCTACATGTAAAGAGCCATGTCTTCATCTAAGAAAGAAGGGAACATCGGTGACCATTCATCTTCTGACATCACTCCTGGATCGCTAGGTTGGACATTTGAGAAAGGCCGGCGTTGGGTCGACCCGGTCGACGCTAGAGCACTATATAGCTCCTACGGAGCAGAGTAGCGCAATCCTTTGATCCGCGTGTTTTGCCGACAACATGGCCGACAGAGCAGCTCGGCGCGAGTCACGTGGTACTCAGGGTTCCAGGAGGCGGCCCGCCCTATGGGAGAATACATGGAGATCGACGCAACACGGCTGATTAAAAAATAAACGGCGAGTTCACACTTTTCAAAACTAGTCTGTCGTGAAGTTAGTAAAGCACTAAACACTTTATCAAAGTTTTAATAATATCGGAGGCGTGTGCAAATTTTGAGAAGGCAATTTCCAAGGCAATGGCGTTTGAAGCAGACGATTCTTGCTCGCAGCGGAGATGGGCTTTTTGGGTTGGCTGGAGCGGGTCACGTGAACGCTGTGACGTCGCCGCGTCGTCTGCTGCATGATGCTGCTCATGCAATTTTTAAAAAAAAAAATTACGTCCTTATTTGGCACACAACTCAGCGCAAATTATTCTAAAATGTTCCTTTATTATTTCACAAACTATTGTCGTTCCGTACATCTCCACAATATTGAAGAAACAACGATTTTCTCACGTTCCCCATGCATTTCTGACCGGAGTTGGAACCTCCGGGCGTTCGCCGCTAGTCGCCAAGAGATGGCGTTCAGGATTGCGCTACTCTGCTCCGAAGGAGCTATATAGTGCTCTATCCTATGCGTCATTGGCCGTCGCATCTGTTCTATTACAGGTAAAAAAAAATGAAAAACAATAAAAACCTGTTGG